>CM077098.1:34933011-35447577 GCA_039513925.1 Platanthera zijinensis
TTTAAACTTTTAAGATCTCATTTTTCTAATATACATTTTTCTAAAATATATTTTTCTTAGATTCTTTTTGCCATAACTCTCTCCCTTTCTAAAAAAAAAGCCCTCTCCAATAGGGTCTAAGCTTAAATGATTTGAAAAAAAAGGGACTCGGTAGACTAAAATAAAGTGTTAAAGGGATGGGTTTACTTACGAGTTTAGTGTGTATAAGTTTTAAATACGGGAAACACATTGTTGAGCCTAGCGGAAAAATAATTTTGATTCATATTTTTTTTTCACAAAATAAATCATGAATTATGAACATGCATTTTTATGGTCATTTTATGTAGTCATATGTATATATTTTGAATTAAAAATATACTTATAAAAAAAATAATTTTTTTGAATTATTATTGCAACTGCATTTTACACTGAAAATGCAGTTCATTTGCAACTGTATTTTACGTTGCAGTTGCATTTTATATTGAAAATACGATTTCACAGGATCCTTTATTGCGTTATACGTACAGAATTATTGCCCCTTTTGACCACTAACACAAACACAATTTCCTCACTCATCAAAATGAAATAAAGGCAAAAGAAAATTTTCTTATCACGCAAGAAACTACGATAATTGCAATCACAGTAATTATTCGACAAACAGGTAGGTAGATCTAAGATTTTCAGGCCAGAGGGGCAGCAGATCCCTCAGCCGGCTGCCGCCCTGGCGCCGCCTGATGGTGAACTGCGTTCAGCAGATGCGAGGTGGCTTTTTCGTAGCTAACGAAACCCATGAACCAGAAGTCGTGCCCGTCCACAGTCACGATATGAATATACTTCTCCGGCGGATTCTCCTTGGCAGTAACGGGATCCACCGTCGCAATCTTCCCCAGTGGGATCAGGGCCTTGTAGTAGCTCCACGCCTCTTGTCCGGAGGGCGCCTTGAAGCTAAGTGGCCGGTCGCTGCAGAACGCAACGTGTGCGGTTGTTAAATAAAGCGTGCCGGCAACAGGACCCGTAGTGGTGGAGAGGTAGCATGCGAATGTCTTTTTGACACGATCGGAGGAGCCTGCAGGAAAGGTTTGATGGAAGAGGGTTTCAAATCCGCCCTCCGTAAGGGCTCTGGCCGTCAAGGTGACCTTCCCCCAGGCGGCGTCCGTCATCGAAGATGCAGTTCTCAGATTTTGCCATACGTTAGTCGCCAGGGTCTCGGCCTTGCGCGTCCAGGAGTTGAAGGCGTCAAGGATGGTTTCCATGGGGCTTCCGCCGCTCCATGGCGGGGTGCTGGCTCGAGCAGTACGTATGGTGGAGGATCCTCATCGCCGCGATGGGGACCCCAGTATGTGGCGGCCTGCTGGTTCTCCGGATGTGATGGTGGCGCCGCAGGCGGGCCCATTTGGCGAGTCCCCCATTTTGCCGCGGCGGCGGAGAAGCTTCCGTCCCCTTTTCTTGCATCTTGATCGGGTACAATTAAGCCGGCAAAATTGATGAAATACTCGATATGAATTATAGCGAACAGGCCCTAATTTATGATTCGGAAGCAGGTGAGGCGAGAAAGACGACCTCGCCGTTGTAAACGGAAGTTCTTGTTTAGGGTACTTTAAGGGAAAAGCTGCTTGCCTGCGCATCTAATAGGGCGACGCGTGGTGGCAACGTGTCCCCCGTTCTCAACTTTTAGGTATTCTTCTGCAGTCACCCAATTAACGAAAAAAAAAAGAAATAGTCATATGCAAATTAGATATGAATATGTGCAAATAAAATAATTTTAAAAAATTAAGTATTATTAAAATATAGAAATGTATATAGTTTAGGATAGCTGCAAATCAAAATCAACGACCAGGTTCATTCGCGTGTATTTGATCCAATAGGTCCAAGTTGAGTATGTATTTGATTATGACTAGTGTTCAAAAAGATCGGGCGCCCCGGCCTGGAAAAAATCTGGCTAGGTTCGGCTTGGGGGCCCTTACAGGGCCCGTTTTGACTCGGTGCCCGGCACGGTGCCCGGCACGGTAAGCCAGGGCGCCGGGCCTAACCTGGCCCAGCACCCAGGCCGGCGGAAAATCCCGCCTCGTGACCATCAACACCGTGCCAAAGGGAGCCTTAATTTGCACATATATATTTTTATTCTGCACGTAAAAATAATTTCCACGTATCTAAAACTCGGTCGCACACTCGCACATGACAATCACGTTTAAAAAGGGCGTTGATATTAGCCAAAAATGCAAAGAACCATAACTATCATGTCAAAAAGACATTTGCATCTCTAGATTATTGCAGCTGATAAATAATTTATCTTAAATTAGCCACTATTATATTGAAGTTCATATATTTCAGTTTGCCGCGAATTTGTCATGTTTCTCTCTTCCGGTCATGGCTGGATCGTCCTTGAACCCTGACCAGCTAGCAACCCACTTGAAGAAACAATAAGACGGGGTGGTGTGTAATGCCCCAAAGTTCCTAAAAATGGGAAGGAGTTGGCTTCTGAAAGTTACCGTCAGACGGTAGTGTTAATGCCGACGGTATCCAGATCAATTAATTCAACCTTCGTTTCGGGTAGGTATCGCGTGACAGTAGAAAGGTAACGCGCGGCGATACCACTCGACGAACTCAACACACTCGACGAATCGTTGAGAGCCTACCGCGGGGCGATAGTGGGCTATCGCGCGGCGATAGCCGGATTAAAATAACAATACGTCTCTGGACGGTACCGTCTGGCGGTAGTGAGGTAACGCCAGCGGTAGCTGGCCACGTGTCAGTGAGGCGGAGGCGGTTTTGAGCGACAGAGCGATGCAGATTGGGCTAAACGGCTATCGCCTTTGATACCACGCGGCGGTGGCTTCCTGTTAAAGGCTATGGATGAGATTATTTTCTCATTTTTCCATTCTCTCTCTCTCTCTCTCTCTCTTGATTTTGGAGGAAGGAGAAGGGAAAAGCCAGGAAGCAAGAGCAAGGGTGTTCTATCCCTATAGAGGAGACGTTCGTATGATCGAATTCACGAGTCGAAGCTATATTCGCGGAAAAGAAGTTGTGGTGATCAGTGCTATCTGGATCAAGGGCAAGAGAATGTCTCCTAAGCGATCAAAGAGGGTAACAATTTTCTCCTTGGACAAGTGAAGTCGTCAATTTGCATATGTGCATGGAACCACTCACCAAAAGGTGAAGAAAAGGGTGATTTTCGTGTAATTTGCATTGACATTAACTAAAAAAAGAGGTACAACAGGGGGAGGAGACATGAGAGAAAAAACAGTAAAAGACAGTAAATAAAGGCAACAATCAACTACCCTCAATGTTAGAAACGAACAAAAACAAATCGGAAGTGGTATAACTGAAACTTTATTATGCCAAAAAGATGTCTATTACAAAGGTATGACCTCCTTTATATAGAATGGAGGAGAGATGAGAGAAAATAAATAAGAGATGTGAGACTAAAAAATTACAGGACACAAGTGGACTTTACAGACACAAACCACACAAGCCGCGCGGTTAGATAGAAGGACTAACCGCTCGGCTACAACCAGAGAGAGAGATCGCCATGGGAGACCGCCAGACCGCCCGGTCTCCAAGTCACCAGAGACAAACCGCTAGACTGCTTGGACCTCAGACAGCAACACACAGCAACCAAACCGCTGAAGGGAAACCGCCAGACCGCGCGGTCATCAACCCGCCAAGCCAGACCGCCAGACCGCCTGGTCACCAACTTCAACACTCCCCCTCAAGCTGGAGCATATATATCGATCATGCCCAGCTTGTCACAAATATGAAGAAACGAGGCGGATACTGGCTTGGTGAAGATGTCAGTCAGCTCTTTATCAGAAGTGACGAAGGGAGTGCAAATTTGTTCCTTCAAAATCTCTTCACGAATGAAATGACAGTCGACCTCAATGTGCTTGGTTCTTTTATGGAAGACCGGATTTTTGGAGATGTATATGACAGTCTTGTTGTCACAGAATATAGGTAGAGGATGGTTGTAGACCTCTCCTAAATCCAGCATGAGAGCCCGTAGCCATTTTAACTCACAAGTGGTCGATGTCCTACTCCGATACTCTGCTTCAGCACTGGACCTGGAAACGACAGACTGCTTCTTGCTCTTCCAGCTTACCAGATTTCCCCCAACAAAGGTGTAGAAACCGGAGGTAGACTTACGATCTCCTTTGTCATCAACGTAACTCGCATCTGTGTATGCTTCAACCCTCAGATGCCCATTCTTCTGAAAGAGTAATCCTTTCCCAGGCGCTGCTTTGACATACTCCAAGATCCGCAAGGCGGACTGTAGATGACACTCCCTAGGTGCTTGCATGAATTGACTCACCTTGCCCACAACATAGGAAATGTCGGGCCTGGTCACTGTGAGATATATGAGCTTACCAACTAGACGCCTGTACCGCGTAGTATCTGAAAGAAGAGGCGAATCATCTGTCCAGGTTTTGTCTTCTCTAATTGCCATGGGGCATCGGGCAGGTTTGGCTCTAGTCAATCCTGCCTCTTTTAACAGATCAAGGGCATACTTACGCTGAGATAGGACTAAGGAGTTGGACTTCTGAGAGATTTCGATCCCCAGAAAGTACTTTGGAGAGCCCATATCTTTCGTGACCAGATGTTGACGAAGATGCCGCTTTGTCAAGGCTACCCCTTGCTAGTCATCGCCAGTGAGAAGAATATCATCGACGTACACAGAAAGAACCACCATTCCCGAGAAGGTCTTACGAATAAATAGCGAGTGATCGGCAGAGCTTCGCGCAAAACCAACGGCCGCCACGATGCTGCTGAACTTGTCAAACCAAGCTCGAGGGCTCTGCTTGAGGCCATAGATTGCCTTCTGCAGCCGACATACTCGTGTCTCCCCCTGAGGAACATACCCAGGAGGTTGCTCCATGTAGACGGCCTCCTGAAGATCACCATAAAGGAAGGCATTCTTGACATCCAGCTGGGAAATTGACCAATCTCTATTGACCGCCACAGAGAGAAGGACCCGTATAGTGCTGAGACGAGCCACGAGAGAGAAGGTGTCAAAGTAATCAACCCCATAGGTCTGAGTAAAGCCCTTAGCAACAAGGCGAGCCTTATAACGATCCACAGTGCCGTCCGGGCCAAATTTGACCACAAAGACCCAGCGACAACCAACAACATCAGTACCGAATTGAGGAGGAACAAGAGTCCACGTACCTCGCTCCGTTAGGGTCGCCATTTCCTCATCCATGGCCATCTTCCAGTGAGGAATAGTAAGGGCCTCCTGGTAGGAACGAGGTGTGGTAGTGACAGAGATAGCCAGCGCAAAGGCCCTGCGAGAAGAGGTAAGACGATCATATGAAAAAACAGCGGCAAGGGGGGGTTGAAAGTCTTTAGTGTCAACTAAGTCCACCTAGGGGGGAATAGGTCTCGTGCAGTCTTTTGCGGAATTTAAATAACCTGCACAAATAACAAACACAGCATAGAAACACACACAAGCAATTATAGTGGTTCCCCGATTTGGGTACGTCCACTCTCCCCCTTCGACCTATCTCCCACCAAGGGACGACTCGGTCACTTCACCAAACGGATTGAAATCCAATCCTCACACTACGGAAGGCACCCTTCCAACCGAAGGAGTCACTACTCCACCACGGGTTGCACCCAACCCTTATAACTAGGAATCACTATTCCTTTACAACAAAACTAAAATAGAATGTACAAGAAATACAAACTACACTTGTGGAGAACCCGATGTCCCTCTTCGTTCGTTGAAGCGTTCTTGATGAAGACGAAGAGTCCACGACCGGAGCACTCTCTTGTAGAGGATCTTCCCAAGATCGGCGGCGACAAGTGAATGCGGCGGCGATGCTTTGTAGATCCAAACTTCTTGACGAAGCAAGAAAGGTCTACCAACGATCTCAATCTGATCGGTCGTCTCAATCGATTCGGAATGAAGAGCTAACTTCGTTCAACAAATCGAGAGACAAAGGATCTCGAGAGAGAAGCGTGAGATGCTAGACTTGCCTCGGTTCTGTCGTCGGGAGATCAAATATGATTGAGATCTGCAGCGGCGACTACCTTGCGAGCGGCGACGGCGACGGGAGGATTTCCGCGATCGGCTAGGTCACGCTCGGTGGCTTTTGATTCTCCGTGAATCGCTGCTGTTGATGTTCGAAATAAGCGAGTATATATACTGTAGAACAACCCTAAATGACCGTTGTGGGGCCCACAAGAAGAAACCCTAGTTCCGGTCAAAACAGCGCACAACATCTTGGTTCGGTCCAGCGAACAGAGCAAATTTGCCTAAGGTAAATTCGGCGAGAATCATTGGTGATTCCCGTCGAAGTCGGCGGGAATCACTTGTGATTCCCGTCGAATCGGCGGGAATCACTGTGATTCCCGTCGAATTTGCCTTGCAGGATTCTAATTGAAACTCTAGTCATCCGGAGGGGAATCGGCGGGAATGCAAAGTCATTCTCGACGAATCGGTGGGAATGCAACGTCATTCTCGATGAATCGGCGAGAATCAGTTAGTGATTCCCGTTGATTCTGCCTTAGCAGAATTCTTGAAGGAGGACAGTCAGCCAGATGAAGTCGGCGGGAATCGGCGAGTGATTCTCGACGATTCGGCGAGAGTCACTAGTGATTCCCGTCGAATCGACGAGAATCACTTAGGGTCCGTTCGTTTCACAGACATTGATATTGAAGTATTGGCTTTGAGAATATGAATGTCATTTCTCTTGTCGATCAACAATTTTAAATTGAATTGGCTTTCTGAGAAAAGTCGTCGATTTCACCGTAATCTAAAAACTCATAGATTCAATATCTATCTCTAGAACAGTTGGTCTTTGACCCATCTTTGCTGTTTTTTTCCTCTTCTGCTAATTTTTGTCTTTCTCTATCTCGACCCTGTGCCCGAATTGTTTTTTTCGCCCGTAAAATAATTCAATTTTTGTAATTATTCACACCAATAGAGGCCAGAGCAAACGCGTTTTTTTTCCGCCCGGACGTGAGTCGCCCGGGCGCGATTTTTTCGCCCACACACTGATATGCTCAATTTTCGCCTGGCCGCGATATTTTTCACCCGGGGGGACGTTACAAATTTTTCGTTTTTCGTGCCCGGACAGCCCGGACGCGAATTTTTCGCCCGGACGCGAATTTTTCGCCCGGACGCGAATTTTTCGCCCGGACGCGATTTTCTCGCCCGGACGCGATTTTCTCGCCCGGACGCGATTGCCCGGACGCGATTTTTCTCGCCCGGACTTTTTCGCCCCGACGAGAATTTTTCTCCCCGACGCGCATTTTTCGCCCGTGCGCGAATTTTTCGACCGGACGCGAATTTTTTGATCGGGCGCGAATATTTCGACCGGACGCGAATTTTTTGCCCGGACGCGAATTTTTCGCCCGGACGCGAATTTTTCGCGCGCATGCGATTTTTTCGCCAGACGCGATTTTCTCGTCCGGACGCAAATTTCTTGCCCGAACGCGATTTTCTCGCTCGGACGCGATTTTCTCGCCCGGACGCGATTTTCTCGCCCGGACGCGAATATTTCGCCCGGACGCGAATATTTAGCCCGGATGCGAAAATATCGCGTCGGGGTGAAAAATTCGATTTGAGAAGTAAAAATCACGTCCGGCGAAAAATCGCGTATGGGAGATGTGCTTGGGCGAGAAATTCCCTCCCGGGCGAGAAATTCGCGCCCGGGCGAGAAATTCGCGCCCGGGCGAGAAATTCGCGCCCGGGCGAGAAATTCGCGCCCGGGCGAGAAATTCGCGCCGGGCGAGAAAATCGCGCCCGGGCGAGAAAATCGCGCCCGGGCGAGAAAATCGCGCCCGGGCGAGAAAATCGCGCCCGGGCGAGAAAATCGCGCCCGGCGAGAAAATCGCGCCCGGGCGAGAAAATCGCGCCCGGGCGAGAAATTCGCGTCCGGGCGAGAAATTCGCGCCCGGGCGAGAAATTCGCGCCCGGGCGAGAAATTCGCGTCCGGGCGAGAAAATCGCGTCCGGGCGAGAAAATCGTGTCCGGGCGAAAATATAGCGTCTGGACGATAAAATTCGCATGCGGACGAAAAAATCGCGTTCGGGCGAAAAATTCGCGTTCATATGAAAATTTCGCATTCAGACTGAAAAATCAAATCAGATTGAAAAAAATCACGTCATGGCGAAAAAAACACGTCTGGGCGAAAATAACACTTTTGGGCGAAAATTTCACGTCCGGTCAAAAAATTCGCGTTGTGGTCGAAAAACTTGAGTTTGGGCGAAAAAATCACGCCTCAAGAAAAAAATCACGGTCGGGCTAAAAAATCGCATTTGTGATTTTTAATTGTGATCATTAATAGCATTGATCAATGTCAATTCCTATGACAGAAAGTCTTTCTACAAACGAACAATAAAAAAATATAAATGTTAATTTCTATGATATAAAGTCTTCATGCGGACGAACAAAAGAATTGGATTTAAATCCATATCATTTCCCATGTGTATTGATATTGAATTGAAAGCCAATACTTAAATGTCAATGTCGTTGAAACGAACGGAGCCTTAGTGATTCCCGTCGATTTTGACTTAGAAGATTTCTTCTTCCTTACTCTGAACTTGGTCTTTGACCCATCTTTGCTCCTCTTCTGCTCTTTCTCTATCTCGACCCTGTGCTTGAAAATAAGTACACACCAATAGAGAGAGCACACGTGAGTCAACACACTGATATGCTCAATAAGGGATTACGTTGCGCAGACCCGTATATATTGACCCACTGCACCCTGACATTGGTGTGTACTTAGCATGGACTAGCTGCAAGCACAACTTGAAAGAAAATCATCAAATACATTGTGAATTCATCTTAGCTTGTACATGAGCTTCTTCAAATCAGGTACATTGTGGATACAATACTCAACAGGGGTGTAGGGTACACGTCCGCACCCCTTTGCGAAGAACTACAGGAAGATCCAGATCTGCGGGTCCCTCGGCATCCGGAGCATCCGTGGCAGAGAGAGCTGGCCCGGGAGGAGAGAGACAAAATCTTAGTAGCTAAGATGAATTACACCAACCAGAAGAAAATACATAACAAGATATGCGAGATAAGACACAGAATAATAAACGCATTCAGAACAACAATTGAGTCAACATGTGATCATATATATATATATATCCAAAATTGTTCATATGAATACATGAAAAGATACACACGCATATAGAAATTGTTAAGTGTTGGGTACATTGGAAAATGTGTACCTGATTTGAAGAAGCCTAACTTAGCTTTATGATATACATCAAGGTGTATTTGATGTTATTTTGAGTTGACATGTGCAGATTAAGAAAATACTAAAAGTACAGGAAATTATTCTAAGTCCATGTGTCGACACCAGAAAAAGCTATGTCGACACTTCAGAAGATTTGTGTCGACACTTGAAGAAGACTGTGTCGACATAGAGAAAAATAGTCGACCATATTTGTGTCGACACTGGGAAGCAGTGTCGACTTACAGAAGTAGAGTCGACAACAGCTGTATCAACACTGGGAAGCAGTGTCGACTCACAGAAGTATAGTCGATCTCAACTGTGTCGACACATTGAGGCAGAGTCGACACACAGAAGCAGAAGTCGACATTACTTGAGTCGACACCAGAAGACTGAGTCGACACATATTGACAGAGTCGACAATTGCTGTGTCGACACCTGAAGGCAGAGTCGACACATATTATGTTCTGAATCTACAACAACTGTGTCGACACACAGGACTTGTGTCGACACACTGCAATGTCTAGACCAAGTCATTTTCTGAAGAATGATGAAGTGCTTGAGTCGACACAAATATTCAGTGTCGACTCATTCTCAAGATGAAGTTCTGCAGAAGCTGAGTCGACTTAAAGGCAAACCAGTCGACATCATCAAAGGCTGTGTCGACACCTAAGTTACTTGTGTCGACACATATAGACAGTTGGTCTCGACACTTTCTGACAGTCAGTCTCGACACTTTGCTGCCCAAGATAAAGACACATGATCTGTTTGAAGATTTGACAGCTGTGGGTTGCAACAGGTTAACTGAAGCTGTCAGACTTGTCAGAAGACAATTAGAAACCGGATCAGCCGGTTACCATGAAGAAGATCTATAAATAGCAGATTCAGAAGGCGATAGAAATGATTTGATTTTGAGAGCAATAAACATACAAACTGATTGAAGAATCAAATCAAGAAAGTGCAAGGCTCGGAAGAAGATCTTCATCAGAAGATCTAAGAAGACGATCTCAGGATTTGTCTAAGAAGAGTTCTATCAAGAATTCAGAAGTATCATCAAAGGTGTTAGATAGAGAGGGATCCAGCCACTTGAAGAAGAAGAAGGAAGCCATCACTGGTTTCTCAAGAAGCTGTTTGGGAAATCAACTCAGCTAAGTTCAGATTCAAGAAGCTTTGAAGAAAGCTCAGATTCAGTTGATTTCATTCATCAGCTGATCAAGAACTGTCTTGTCCTTTTCTCTCTCATCAAGGGCAAGATAATACAAACTCTTTTCTAATTTCTGTAGGGTCTATCAATATAGATCTGAGTTGTAAGCCTATGTTATAAAGGCTGAGTGTAGGAGAGTTGATCTCTGAGTGGTAGGGCTGTTGCCTGAGTGTAGGAGAAAGTTTTTCTCTGAGTTGTAGGCCTTGGGTCAAGGCTAAGGTAGGGCTGTTGAGCCTGAGTTGTAGGAACCATTCTGGGTTCTAAGTTGTAGGAACCTTTCCAGGTTCTGAGCTGTAGGATCTGCTGATCTGAGTTAAAGAGGAAGTTTGGCCGAATCTAGCACACTGCTAGATAGGTGAAGGGGGGGGGGGGGGAAGTGGATGTACCCAGACCTTGGGGAACCACTATAAAACTGTGTGCAATCTGTGTTGTATGAATTTCTGTGATTGCCGTGCTGTGTGATTCAATTCAGTTATTATATTCTGCCTAAAAGTGAAAACAAGCATTAGAACCTATTCACCCCCCCTTGGGTGTTTAGGTAGTCTTGAAAGTAAAACTATCAAGTGGTATTAGAGGGAGGTTTCTCAAATAAGGACTTAACAGTCTGAGTTAGATCCCTAAGGCGAATCAAGATTCAAGAAAATGGGGTTTGGAGAGAATCACAAGGAGTTAGGGTCAATGAAATTACCAATCTGTAGAAAAGAAATCTTTGGAATTTGGAAAGAAAGGGTGAGATTGTTCATGGAGGCTTCTGACCCAAGGATATACATTACAGTACAGGAAGGCCCCTTCATTCCAATGAAGGTATCAGTTCTTGATGCAGATATCCAAACTCCAAAGAGTTATTCAGAAATGACAAAGGATGAAATCATTTTGGCAACCATGGATAAAAGAGCACAGAACATTATTGTAAGTGCCATAGATGATTCTACATTCCAAAATTTGATTCACTGCAAAACCTCCAAAGAAATGTGGGACACCTTGATTGTCTACATGGAGGGTTCTGAAGAAGTAAGACAAGATAGGAAGTTTATGCTCAACCAAGAGTATGAAAGTTTCAGACAAGGAAAATCTGATAGCATAACTGAATGCTATAAGAAATTCTACAGAATAGTGAATGAATTAATGTCCTATGGAAGAGTCTTCAGTACCTATGAACTGAATGACAAATTCTTAAGATCCTTGACAAAGGATTGGGACACTAAGATCTGTGCCATAAGAGAAGTGGCTAAGCTGACAGAGATATCTCCTCCAACCTTGTTTGGAAAGTTGCTATCTTATGAAATGCAACTAATGGTTAGGAAGGAGGAAGAGAAGAATTCAAAAGGTGAGCATAGAGAGAAGTCAGTGGCCTTCAAGGCTGAAGCAAATAGAAAGAATAGGAGGATATCTTCATCTCCTCCTAAGGAAGTTGCAGAAGTTAATTCTGAAAATTCAGACAGTCAGAGTTCAGAGAAGAGTGATTCAGATGCAGACTTTGCTGCATTCACAAGGCAATTCCAGAGGTTCTTGAAGAAGAAGCAGTGGAAGTCTAGGCCCTCCACATCACAACAAGTTGATGACTATTATCAGAAGAATAAGTCATCAAGGAAGGAAAGGAACAGAACTAAGCCCTGCAAAGCCACTACATCAAAGATTGTCTGCTATTGTTGCAATAGGCCTGGACATGTAGTGGCTGATTGTCCTGATAAGAGAAAGGAGTCATCAGACAAGAAGAAGACTCATCAGAAAGGCAAGAAGGAGAAATCCTTTGTTGTAAAGAAGGAAAAGAGCCTAACAGATCAATCAACTTCAGAGTCAGAATCTGAAGCTGAAGCATATATTGGACTATATGCTGCTACTGAAGAAGAGGAGTTCATGCAATTGCTAGACTCCATCTATGAACAAGAGGATCATCAGTGCATGAGACTGATGGCTGGATCAGAAGAAGACATGTGCCAGAATCAGTCTGGTCCTAGTAAGGTACATTGTCCTTCTATAAATTCAGTTTGTAGTACTAGTACAGAATCAGCTACATCTGCATCAAGTGATGTAGATGGATCTGAATCTGAAGGTGATGTCTATCAGTTGATAGATAAGTATGGGGACTTGTTGCAGGCTCTTAAGAAAAGCAAGAATCCAATGAAAATTCAGGCTCAGGAAATTGCTGATCTTAAGGTGGTTGCAATTGAGTTTGAAAAAGTAATGGATCAAAAGTTAAATGAGATTGCCAAACTGAAAAATATAACCTATATTCAGATGGGGACAATCAAATATAACAATGATCAAATTAAGAGTCTGGAGGCCAGACTAAGAATAGAGAAAGATTTAGTGGCTAGTTACTCAAAGCCAAAATTTATCTTACCCTTGATAGATGAGTTTGTGGCTCAAAAGGGTAAGGCAGGATTAGGGTTCAAAGGTAACCCCAGGGCTGCCCTATTCAAGAGAAAAGGCAAAGCTCCTGCCCAGCCACTAAACCTTTCAGTCCCTATTAAGTTTAGAAAGGTGCAAGTGCCTTCTAACCAATATGATCTTGAGAATATTCATGGTCATATTAAGGCTAATGTTCTGATAAACAAGGGTGTAAATGCCAACAGGTCTACCCATGTTCATAAACCTCATGGTTATAAGAAATCTGTGGGTGAAGCTACAACAGCACCAGCATTGGACAAAAATTCTTCTGTCAAGGGTGTATCTAGATCTAGATACAATAAGTTTGAATGTTGGTGTTGTGGCAAGAGAGACCATTTTTCCTTTGACTGCTGGCATAACACAAGTGTTAGGAAGAATAGTAGTCTACCAGTTAGAAGAAGTGCTGGTAGTTTTGTTGGTGCTAACCTAAACCAAGGACCCAAGACTTACTTGGGTTCTAAGGGAAAGTAAATCTGTATTGCAGGTGAGTCCAAGTTGCCATGCCCCTATATGGTACTTGGACAGTGGATGTTCCAGGCATATGACTGGAACAAAGGGGCTACTGAAGGAGTACACATCTGTCAAAGATGGACCTAAAGTAATCTTTGGTGGATCTGAAAGAGGAGTCATCAAAGGGTTTGGTAACATTTCTTCTAACATAATTACTATTACCCAAGTGGCTTATGTACAAGGTTTGAAACACAATCTGATAAGCATAAGCCAGCTGAGTGATTTAGGATATGACATTTCATTTGTTAAGGATGGATGTCATATCAAAAGATCAAGTGATCAAGAGATCATTTTGACTGGGTATAGGAAGAGAAATGTATATTGTCTTAATTTTGTATGTGAGAATAAGGCTTCTCCCATATATCTTGTAGCTGATGATAATGCATCTCATTGTGTCAAGTGGCACAAGAGATTGACTCATCTTAATTACATGACAATTGGCCAACTCTTTAGCAAAGAGTTAGTGAGGCATGGTCCTCAAGTTAAGTGCATAAAGGAAGGGATATATTCAGCCTGTCAAAAGGGCAAGCAGACTAAATCCTCCTTTCATAGCCTTGAAAACAAGGATTCTGTGAGGTGCTTATACCTCTTGCATATGGATTTTTTTGGTCCTATGCCAGTTCATAGTCTAGGTAGGAAGGTTTACACTTTTGTGGTTGTAGATGATTATTCTAGATTTACATGGGTGTTCTTTCTGAGACAGAAATCAGAAACCCCAAGTGTCTTACTTAGTTTTGTAAAGCAAATTCAGAATGAACTGAACAGTACAGTGGTCAAAATCAGAAGTGGCCATGGCATTGAATTTCAATCTGAAAGTATGACAAAATTATGTGAAGACTTTGGGATTCTCCAAGAGTTCTCCTCACCTAGAACACCTCAGCAAAATGGAATTGCTGAAAGAAAGAATAGAACATTAATTGAAGCTGGTAGAACACTATTGAGTGACACCTCTCTTCCAGAATATTTCTGGGCTGAGGCAGTAAACACTGCATGTCATGTAATCAATAGAGCTTCTATCACCAAGAGCCACAAAATGACTCCCCATGAGATTATGAAAGGTAGAAAACCAAATCTATCCTACTTCAGGATCTTTGGTTGCAAGTGCTATATACTTAACAATGGCAAGTCATATTTGACTAAGTTTGCTGCCAAATCCCAAGAAGGGATATTTGTTGGGTACAACATAAATAGTAAGGCCTATAGAGTCTTCAACTTGACTACTCAAGTTGTAGAGGAGTCTGTTCATGTTGTATTTGATGAAACAAGATTAATCAACTGTGAGTTGTCTTGTAGATCAAATGATTCAACAGGTATAAGCCAAAGGATGGACAAGCTTTCCATTGCAGAAACATCAAAGGAAGATGGAGCATTGGAAAATGAAGGCTACTGTCCAGGGGGAGTACAAGACTCAATAGAAGCTGATGAAATCCAAGAGGTACAACATGATGAAGGAGCTGGAGATGTTCAACCAAAAGGGAATCTACCTCTAGCTACAAGACATTTAAGAGATCATCCAGCTAATCAGATTATAGGTGATCCAAGATAGGGAGTGCAGACTAGAAGCAGAAATCTGAGCACAGTTCTGCATTCAAGTTTCCTATCTCAAATGGAGCCTAAGAAGTTTGAAGAAGCCATCCAAGACCAACACTGGATTGATGCTATGCAAGAGGAGCTGAATCAATTCAGAAGGTGCAATGTCTGGGAGCTTGTTCCTAAACCAAAAGGCCACAATATAATTGGCACAAAATGGATCTATAGGAACAAGTTGGATGTGAGTGGAATAATTGTGAAGAACAAAGCTAGGTTGGTTGCTAAAGGATACAGGCAGGAAGAAGGGATTGACTTTGATCAAACATTTGCCCCAGTAGCAAGGCTGGAGGCAATCAGAATGTTCCTTGCCTATGCAGCATATCAAGACTTTAAAGTGTACCAGATGGATGTGAAATCAGCATTCCTGAATGGTGATTTAAAAGAGGAAGTTTATGTAGAGCAACCATCAGGTTTTGTAGATCCTCTTAAACCTGATTATGTTTATAGGCTTAGGAAAGCTTTGTATGGGTTAAAGCAAGCCCCAAGGGATTGGTATGAAACCCTGTCTACTTTCTTTATTGAGAACAAATTCTCAAGAGGGAAAATAGACAACTCTATTCCTTAGGAAATCAAAAGGTAAGATCATCTTAGTTCAGATCTATGTAGATCAAATAATCTTTGGATCTGCTGAGAACAACCTTTGCAAAAAGTTTGCCAAACTTATGCAAGGGAAGTTTAAGATGAGCAGCATGGGGGAACTTAAGTTCTTCTTGGGACTCCAAGTAAGACAGACTGAAGATGGCTTGTCCATATCCCAGTCTAAGTTCACCAAGGAATTAATTAAGAAGTATGGTATGGAGTCATCCTCCACCATGAGAACTCCTATGGGAACAAGTATGCCTATATGCAAAGATGATGCAGGTAAACCTGTTGATGAATCTTTTTATAGAGGAATAGTTGGCTCTCTACTATATCTCACTGCTAGTAGACCAGATATTATGTATGCTACATGTGTCTGTGCTAGGTACCAAGCCTGCCCTAAAGAATCTCATTATACTGCTGTCAAAAGGATTCTGAGATATCTTAAGGGCACAACTAATCTAGGCCTTTAGGTACCCTAGGAATAGAGATTTTCTACTAACAGGTTATTCAGATGCAGACTTTGCAGGCTGTAGAGAGGATAGAAAGAGTACTACAGGTACTTGTCAATTCTTGGGAGGAAGACTGATATCATGGAGCAGTAAGAAGCAGACCAGTGTGGCAATATCCACAGCTGAGTCAGAATATGTTGCTGCTAGAAGCTGCTGTGCACAGCTATTGTGGATACAACATCAATTGAAGGATTATGGTATTCAAGTAAGTAGAACACCTTTATTGTGTGATTCTAAGAGTGCTATTTCTATTGCTAACAATCCTGTTTCTCATAGTAGAACTAAGCATATAGAAATCAATATCATTTTCTTAGAGAGCATGTAGAAAGAGAAGACATCTCATTGGAATTTGTTAAAACAAATTATCAAATAGCAGATGTATTTACAAAGCCACTGGATGAAACAAAATTCAATAAATTTAAAATTGAATTAGGAATGCTGACCATTGACTAGTATATCAATAAACTTTCAAGTGGTATCAACAAACAAATATTGGCTAAGTAAAATGGTGTCGATACTTATAGTGATAAAGTGTCGAATCAGTGAAGTCTGATCGACTATTCAGAGAAATTGTGTCGACACAGAGAATATGTGTCGACACTTAAGGGTCAAATAGTCGACTCATCCAGAAATATAGTGTCGACTTCACCAGAACATTGGTGTCGACACTTACAGATTTTGTGTCGACACTTTAACAAAGTTTCGACACAAAATTTCTATTGTTATACTATGTATCTCAGGTGTCGACATATCCTCAATTGGTGTCGACACATAGTAGACAGAATTGTTTGTCGAGACAATAGAAGTTTGTGTCGACACATTCCATCTGTGTCGACACATTTAGACTATTTTTGCCCGACTTTTGATCTTCTTTCTTTAGAAGGTATAAATAGGTCAAGAACTTACTCTGTCGACACGCTTACAAGGTTTTCGAGACTGAAACCCTGTGTCGACAATCTCTCTCTTCTCTCTCAAGCTTTCTCGTCTAATCAATGGCGCCAAAGGTTGAAGACAACCTGAATGAAGGATATGAGCTGGTTAGGGCTGCGTTCCACACCGCCGCACCAGAATTCAAGCAAGTGATTTCCCTTATTGCTGAAAATGGATTGGAATTTCTGGTTTCTGAACCAACGAAGATCTGGAAGAAGGAGGTACTTGAATTTTACATTTCTGCATCAGTGGATTCTTCTGGACTCAAGATCAAATCCACAGTTCATGGCACCAAGGTCAAACTTACTCTACGGAGTTTAAGAAAAATTCTTCAATTGCCAAGCATTGAGAATGAAGAAGAGGTTCCAGCCTCTAAGACAAGGGAGGCTCTCCAATGGTGTGGATTGGATCCAACCATAAAGATTGGAGCAGCCATCAATAGAAAAGGAATGAATCACCAGGGCAAATTTCTGTCTGAGATAGTTGGAAAGGTGATTTTGTGCAAACCTGGAGGACATGATAGGGTCTTAGCCTATATGTTCTGCCTTATGACAAGAATTGTTTTCAAAATTCCAACTGACTGGTCAGCAGTTGTATTTGATAAGATCAAGGAAGGACTTAAGAAGCCAAATCTGTCTAGGATTGTGAGTTTATACCTGACTGGAGTCATCCCAGAAGTTATGCAACCACTTCCTGGGACTAAGATCAATCACATGAGAAAGATGGACATGAGATTATTCTCAAGGCGGGATAGAGTACTATCCAAAGAGATGCCTGAAGAGGTCAGGCAAGACATAACTGAGATGTCACCTGGACATGAGCAAAGTACTGAACAACATCAAGGAGATCAAGTGAGAGAATAGGGTGAAGATCAGTCTGGATCAACTCTAGTCCAGAAAGAAACATTACCTGTACAGGAGCAGGGGGAGCAAGTTCATTCTCCAACTCAGTATATTACTGATCCAGCTCAGGTGCAGGGGGAGCAAGATTATTCTCCTGCCCAGGACATTCCCCATACTGAACAGGTGCAGGGGGAGAAAATTACTGAACAAGTCCAAGAGGTAGAAAGGGAAAACCTACCAGAAGATCTAAATATAGCTGATCTAGATGCCTTATCTTCTGCTCAGGCCCAAAAGGAATTCACTCTAGATGTGTTGTTTCCTAATGATGGAATTGCTACTGATGGAATTGCTTATGATAAAATTGCTGATGAAATTGAGGTAGAGCAAGAAATTGAGGTAGAACCAGAAGTTGAGAAGGAGCCAGTTATTGAGGGGGAGCCTGTGACTGTTGAGGCTGATCAACATGTCACTGAGACAGACATTCCTCCTCTCCTCCTGAAAGAGTTCAGATAGAAAGCTCATCAGATTCTGAGAATGAAGAAGCCAGAATGGATAAGAAGAGGAAACTTATTGTCTTCAAGAGAAGGAGCAAAAGCTATAAGCAAGCACTACAGACCACAGCTCACCAATCTCCGTCTGAATTTAATTACAACAAGTTCATGGTAGATTTGCAGGTGAAGCTGGATGAACAAAGAGTAGCTTTAGAGAAATATGTTGATGAGAATAATAAGTCACTTCAGTTTGACTTGGCTCAAGATATTAAATCTATCAGATTTGAGGTGAATATGAATAAAAAGGAAATGACAGATTGCTTCTATAAGGGAGGTAATGCTATAGTATTTTTGGCTAAACAACAGCAGTCCATTCTTACTAAAGTAGATGATATTGCTTTGAAGCAAGGTTATGTTTTGGAAAATCAGCTGAGGATGAATGATAATCTGGCTGAATCTAACCATGAGATTCTCAATAAGGTAGTAGATACTGCTGCAGGACTGTCTGCTGCAAGAGCTAAAGAAATGGAGGTGTATGATCAGAAACTCAAGGAGGCTATCACTTCAGTTCAAACTGCTATCACAACCTCTCAGACAGAGATATCTACTAAGCTTCAAAAGTTGAAACCATATTTTAACGAGGGTGTGAATTATCTTGATGGCCAGATCAGATTTCAGAAGGATGATCTCAGAGACCATATTGAAAGAGAAGTCCTAAAGGGGAGAGATTATTAGTTCATGCTGGCTCAGAACACACCAAATGGGTGACTAATAGTATTCGAGCCACATTGGGATATCCACCTTTATGTGATGATGCTATGGTGGCTGAGTCAGGGATTCAACAAGGTTTACTTGAAGGCAATCAACCTGAGGTTGCCCAAGTCATTTACCCCCTGCAATTTTGATATGATTAATCAGCAAGTACAGGCTATGTATAGTCCTCCACAGGAGGTTACAAATGTTGTTATTGAGAAAGTTGATAAGCCTGATGCAAGTTTGAAAGAACAACAAGATGCTCTACTGTCCAAGAAAAGATTTAGAGAGCAAGCTGAACTTAGGCCTGACTTTGAGCAATGGAGTCCCACTTCAAGAAACATTATACTGACAACATGGAAGGCTGTAAAGGATCAAGTCCAGGAAAGAGGAAAGTGGTATAATGAAATTGAATGGCAAAAGTATGAAGTTAGGCAGGAGGCTATAGTTCAATATAGAAGAAAAGCCAAGATGGGGAGGCTACCACCAGATGCTCAGGAGCCAAGCAAATATTTTCCAAAGCCCTTTCACTACTTTGAGAGGCAAAGGCTCAAGGAAGAAGCTCAGAAGAAAGCTGATCTGAAAGGCAAGAAGCCTGCTGAGGTTGCTGAACCTGCTGTGAAGGCTCAAATTCAATCTAGCAAAGGAATTGTCATTAGAGAGCCTGATCAGTCTTAGCTTAAACTTACCAGTCCTTTCAATTGTTTTGTAATGTTTTGTTAAGTCATTCAATGTAAAAATCTGTAACAAACATTTCCAAGTTATAAACAAAACATTGTTCTGTAATCATTTATTAATGTTCATCTTTATTCTGTGATGAATTTGCTGTATGTTTTGTTTATTAAAGTATTCCTGTAATGTCATGCTTATATACATCATCATATTTTTTTTAAATGGTGTATATCATTAGCTAAAAGGGTTATGAATTCTCCAAATAGGGGGAGATTGTTGGGTACATTGGAAAATGTGTACCTGATTTGAAGAAGCCTAACTTAGCTTTATGATATACATCAAGGTATATTTGATGTTATTTTGAGTTGACATGTGCAGATTAAGAAAATACTAAAAGTACAGGAAATTATTCTAAGTCCATGTGTCGACACCAGAAAAAGCTATGTCGACACTTCAGAAGATTTGTGTCGACACTTGAAGAAGACTGTGTCGACACAGAGAAAAATAGTCGACCACATTTGTGTCGACACTGGGAAGCAGTGTCGACTTACAGAAGTAGAGTCGACAACAGCTGTATCAACACTGGGAAGCAGTGTCGACTCACAGAAGTATAGTCGATCTCAACTGTGTCGACACATTGAGGCAGAGTCGACACACAGAAGCAGAAGTCGACATTACTTGAGTCGACACCAGAAGACTGAGTCGACACATATTGGCAGAGTCGACAATTGCTGTGTCGACACCTGAAGGCAGAGTCGACACATATTATGTTCTGAATCTACAATAACTGTGTCGACACACAGGACTTGTGTCGACACACTGCAATGTCTAGACCAAGTCATTTTCTGAAGAATGATGAAGTGCTTGAGTCGACACAAATATTCAGTGTCGACTCATTCTCAAGATGAAGTTCTGAAGAAGCTGAGTCGACTTAAAGGCAAATCCAGTCGACATCATCAAAGGCTGTGTCGACACCTAAGTTACTTATGTCGACACATTTAGACAGTTGGTCTCGACACTTTCTGACAGTCAGTCTCGACACTTTGCTGTCCAAGACAAAGACACAGGATCTGTTTGAAGATTTGACAGCTGTGGGTTGCAACAGGTTAACTGAAGCTGTCAGACTTGTCAGAAGACAATTAGAAACTGGATCAGCCGGTTACCATGAAGAAGATCTATAAATAGACAGATTCAGAAGGCGATAGAAATGATTTGATTTTGAGAGCAACAAACATACAAACTGATTGAAGAATCAAATCAAGAAAGTGCAATGCTCGGAAGAAGATCTTCATCAGAAGATCTAAGAAGACGATCTCAGGATCTGTCTAAGAAGAGTTCTATCTAGAATTCAGAAGTATCATCAAAGGTGTTGGATAGAGAGGGATCCAACCACTTGAAGAAGAAGAAGGAAGCCATCACTGGTTTCTCAAGAAGCTATTTGGGAAATCAACTCAGCTAAGTTCAGATTCAAGAAGCTTTGAAGAAAGCTCAGATTCAGTTGATTTCATTCATCAGCTGATCAAGAACTGTCTTGTCCTTTTCTATCTCATCAAGGGCAAGATAATACAAACTCTTTTCTAATTTCTGTAGGGTCTATCAATATAAATCTGAGTTGTAAGCCTATGTTATAAAGGCTGTGTAACGACCCTGGCCGATCCAACGGGCAGTGCCAGGCTCCGCTCTAGGCGTCGCTACCGGGCTCAGCCCAAGCACCCCAACCCCTCTCCCTCCACAGGCGGGTTGTTGGTGGCCACAGCCTCCCTTTGATGAGCGAACTCGACAGTTAAGGGGCTACGGGGACTTCCCAGGAGGTCACCCATCCCAGACTACTCTCGCCCAAGCACGCTTAACTATGGAGTTCTTTCAACCTTCAGCTCAATTGGTGATGAGAGTTGAAAGAACTTCATTTAAGCGTCTCGGGCTGGAGTAGTGGGATGGGTGACCTCCTGGGAAGTCCCCTTGGCCTAACTTAACTGTCAAGTTCGCTCATCAAAGAGGTGTGGCCACCAACAACCCGCCTGGGAGAGAGGGGTTGGGGTGCTGTGCAGCCCGGTGCGAGCCTGGGGGGCTTCGGGCCAAATCCCGGGTCGTTACATAAAAAGTGCACTTTTTATTGTAACGTCCCTAGCCGACCATGACGATCTGTCACGGCTCCGCTCTAGGCGACGCTTCAGCCCAAGCACCCAACCCCTCTCCCTCCACAGGCGGGTTGTTGGTGGCCAGCCTCCCTTTGATTGTAGGAACCTCGACAGTTAAGTTGGGCCGTAGGGGACTTCTCACCCATCCCAGACTACTCTCGCCCAAGCACGCTGTAACTATGGTTCTTTCAACCTCTCACCAATTGCTGATCAATTGGTGATGAAGGTTGAAAGAACTCCATAGAGTTTGGGCGAATGGGTGACCTCCTGGGAGTCCCCGACGGCCCAACTTAACTGTCGAGTTGCTCATCAAAGGGAGGCTGTGGCCACCAACAACCCGCCTGTGGAGGGAGAGGGGTTGGGGTGCTTGGGCTGCAGCCCGGTAGCGTCGCCTAGAGCGGAGCCGTGCTCGTCAGTTGGATCGGCTAGGGACGTTACAGAGTGTAGGGGTTGATCTCTGAGTGGTAGGGCTGTTGCCTGAGTGGGAGAAAGTTTTTCTCTGAGTTGTAGGCCTTGGGTCAGGCTGAGGTAGGGCTGTTGAGCTTGGGGAACCATTCTATAGGAAACTGCACACTGTAGATAGGTGAAGGGGGGAAAGTGGATGTTCCTAGACCTTGGGGAACCACTATAAAACAATCTGTGTTGTATGAATTTCTGTGATTGCTGTGCTGTGTGATTCAATTCAGTTATTATATTCTGCCTAAAAGTGAAAACAAGCATTAGAACCTATTCACCCCCCCTCTAGGTGTTTAGGTAGTCTTGAAAGTAAAACTATCATTAAGTCTATATCCCAAGCCTATTTCTCCTTAGCCTGATCATCCTTAAGTTGTTTAGCCTGGAACTTCTTGCTTTGTCTTTCAAAGTACTCCTTTGGCTTCAGATAGTATCTGGGGGGAGGAGCTTTATGTTCCACAGTGTTAGTCCTGAAAAATATGTTTCTTTTAGCTTCATACACTTTGTGCATCTCCCACTCATACTGACTATACACTTCATTTCGATTAAGTTCCCCCTACTGTTGTAGCATAAATGTGTCCAGTATGATGCTCCTCGATATAGGGCTCCATCGTTCATTCTTCACTTCACTTTCCTTCAATCTTACTTTCCTCTCAGCTGGAGTCTCTTTGGAAGTCCCTTCTTGAAGTTTTCTTTTGCCTTTTTCAATGGCCTCTTGATCAAACATAGCCCTGAGAGTAGCTTTGGCAGCGGCCCTAGCAGCCTTCCTGACCTCAGCTTCACTGAGGGGAACCTTCTCAACACTTGCCACCTCATCAGCAACAGTGGTAACCTCATCAGGAGGAGGAACCGGAATTGGAATTTGTATACCGGATGCTTGCTGAACTAGCCAGTGACAGCTTTCAAAAACATACTTATTTGACTGCATGAAGTTGTCGACCATGATTTGTTCTAGCCATGCCATCTTAGCTGTATATGCATTCCCCCCTTTTTGGCTTCTAGGGCAATGGAGTTTGCATAGGTATGCAGTGACTCATCTATATGCTTAACAGTCTTAGTGAACTCGTTCAGCAGGGATGTCTGATTTGCGTTGAGTGTCACCATGCTGACATCGAACAACTTGATGTTGTTGGCCACAACATGTGCATTTTAGTTTACCACTGCCAGATCATCTGTATTCTTCTTAAGTCCTTGCATTAGAAGATTTATGGCAGTGCCAGCTTCTGCATACTTAGCGTCAAATTTCAGTTCCATCATATCCAGTTTATGATTTATCTCCACAACATTTTTAAGCATCAGATCCTCAGATTGCTTAATTCGTTTTAGCACCTTGTTGTGAGATTGTTCAAAAGAGGCTTTCAATTCATCCACTATACCTTGAATGATGTTTACCGTGTGATTTGCCAGGTTAGGTCTTAGTGGATGAACCTGATGCATGTCCTGGTCATGCTCTTCTGCAGATGCACTGGGAGAGCTTGATAGGTTCACAGTCTCCAGTGGGGGGATTTGGGCAGCCTCTGTTGTTTTTCCATGTATACTTATCATCCTCTGCTGGGAGGTCTCCCCCTCCATTGCTGCACCAGATTCATCAGGAACTTTTAATGGAACTTGTTCCTCAGAGGGTAGGTCAACATCACTCTCCCGCATGGTCGTTTCATTTCCAGCTTGCTCATTATTCACATAATCCTCATTGGCAGCATCATCCTCCATGTCATCCTCCACTTCCTCCTCGTCAGCCAGATCGGTAGCGAGGGTATCCACTGCCTCCTTGGCGATCTGGGTAATGTCAGTAACTGCATCTGCATGATCCAAACCTGAGACTTCCATCCCGAGGGCATCAGAAGGAATGGATAACGACTCCCCCTTAGTTCCTGCATGTAACAAATCAGGAACGTCACTGGGTTCATCCAAGGGATTTCTGTACTCTGGAGCTCTATCATCTTCATCACCCTGTGCTTCAGCCGCACCTCCTAGGCCAATTCTCCTCTCCCATCTATCAAACACGCTGGAGTCCATCTTCTTTAAGTAGTGAAGAGGAACTCCCTTACTCATATCAAACCTGTCTCCGTCCATCTGATTGAGGTACAGGCTGATGATTCTCCCAAAGTTGGGAGTTCGTAGGGTATCTTTAATCTTTTCAAACAACATGGCCCCCCAGTTGTATCTTTTTCTACACACCACAGCCATCAGGATTTTGAACATATCTCCTGAAATATGATCATGGGAGCCCGGTTTGCAGATCAGGACCTTCCCAATGATATCAGATAGGAGCTTTCCTTCCTCATTCATGTCCTTGCGTTTGATAGCCTTTGTCCCTCATGCTAATCCACAGAACAATAGTGTCCGTGCTCGATCATTCTCATCCAGGTGGTCCTCTTGTTCAAAGCTGTTGAGCTGCAGATGACATGATAATTTTGCTGCCGACATCTTGATCCTTAGTCCAGCAACCTTACTTTTTATCAAGGTGTCCTCGTGACGGAGCTTCGCGGTTGCATAGAATTCAAGAACTTCTTTATCTAGAATTTTGCACGGGTGCTCAAGGATAAAGGAGAGCCCAGCTTCCTCAAGCATCAGGATGATGTTCCTGAATTCATCAGAGGCATTGGAGAAGCCAGTCCTAACCAACTCACTCCTGGTGAGAAGTCCAACCGTGGTTCGAGGAGCCATTGCAAACCTAAAAAAATGTAACATCTAAGGGACTTAACTCTATCTAAATCTCTAGTTTAGGAACTATACTAGACAAGTTACAAACAAGCTCGATTCAAGGAGGAACGGTCGTTACCCTTGCGCTGAGCAGAGAGAATCCCTAGTCGGCTTGCGTCGGTACCGCTGGCGACGGGAGAGGGAGTCAACGGGAGAGGGAATGCTGAAACGGCAGGCACCTTGTGTCAAATGGATGCCGGAGACGGAAGGACCGAGCCGACGGAGAGAGGACAGCGGCGGACTATACTGGACGGAGCTGGAGTCGACGGGAGGCAAGGGGAAGTCGAAGAGAATACCGAGCGACTGAAGCACGGGAGAAGGTTCCGCACAACTGACGAGAATCGGCGAGGTTTCCGCAGAGTCAACGGGATTTCCGCAGCTTCCAGAATGCGAAGGGTCGGGCTTTCCGATATTTCCACTGACCGAATTTATATTGATAAATTTAAATTGTCGATTTGAATTTTGAGACTTTGCCCTTTTTATTTCCTGGTCAGAATAGTTAATCTGAGTCGACGGGATGTTAACCCTAGAAATAAACACTGGCTATTTCTCGGTGAGTCAATAATGTAAACTTTTCGTTACAACTACCGGCACACGTCCCTTGAATTTCATTGGACCGATTGACACCCATTGTCACACATTATCGATGATATATAAACCATTCATCAGATTCCAATCTAAGAATCATACAGGTATTAGCTCTCGTATCCTACCATCAGGTGGGTGTATATATATCTATGTATGTTTATTTTAGAGAGAATCTACATATTTGTTTGGATATATATATATAAATATCTATGTAATGCGATTCAATTTTCGAAACTGAATGCGCGTACCTGGGATCATTTAGTTGATCATTTGGATCCTCTATTTGAAGTACAACAGGCATCTAGTTGAAGTAGGCCATTATGGTTATCATTTTCTCTTATCCCATATACTTGTTCCATACCATTCCTGGAACATCTCTTGTCTAGGTCCCATCATGTTCACGGGAACCTAGACTATCCTGCAAAAACGAATTACCTTACCTTAGGAACCCAATATGCATTGGGTCCTAGGTTCCTGTCAACATAAACTACTGAATGCCTTCCTACAGGATTTCTGTCAAGAAGGCTATCTCTAGCCAAAGGAAGTGGACATACCCTTGCCTTTGGCACAAAAGGATTGTGCCAATAATCTATGGCAAAGTGACCCACTTTGCCACAACACCAACACTCATGAATGTTGTATCTCCTTTTCTGACCAGATCTACTGACTGAGTTAGTCATGATCTTAGGTCTGACAGGGGCAGAGCAGGTTCTGCTCACAGATTTGCCCTTCCCACCGAGACACGAGGGAGGGTGGATGGAGAACATGTGGTGAGTGTCATGAGGCCTGGGAAGTGGTGCCTTCTTTTCAGCCAGCACACCTCCGGGGGCCCCATGGGTACTTGCTACATGTTTCCCACCCCCTTTTCCTGAGTCCTAGGGTGGTGAGAGTTACTGTGAGAGCTGGTTCTTGCACTTTCATGACGAGTTAGGACTGAGGCCGTGAATACAAAAGGTTCATGATGAGCCTTGTGTATTCTCTCATGGGTAGCTATAACAGCTCTTGCACTGTGGGTATTTCCACATGAGGGCTGATTACTCTTGCAGTGACCATAGTTGTTCTTATGGTCATACCTGAAAGCATAACGTGTGCCCTTCCTACTCGGTGTGAGGGGTCTGAAAACAGTTTCCCCATTTCTCCACGATTTTATAATTCGTGAGATCCACCTGTTTTCTCCCTTTCTCTTAATAGCATCTACCTTGGAAAAGTTAGATACTGTTCTCTTCTCGGTCTCTAGAGAAAACTTTAGATCCGAGATCTTTGAGTCCTTAACCTTGATGGATTCTAATTGGAGATCCATCATGGTACTCAACTGAGCAATTTCCATAGCTTATTTCTCCACAAGCAAGTTGCTCTTCTGAAGGGCACTACGAAGGGAATCAAGAGTTTCAATCCTTTGATTGAAGCTGTCCATCACCCTTGCATCACTTGATGGACAACCCTCTGGACTACTCCTTTCTTTAGGAGATTCAAGAGAAAAGGAGCATGATGAGGAAGATACCTGATCCTGACAGTGATGATCAGGGTTAGCGTTAAGATCTGCAGAGACAGATGTGTCAGCTTCATCAGAACTGCATTCCTCAATCTCTTCTCTAGTCTCAGAAAGAGACACGGGAGCCCTGATATTTAAAGATTGGTCTTGACTTTCATCTTCAGAGATGAGGACCCCCACATAGGCTTCATCCTCTTGCTGGCATCCAGTCCCAGCTGTCTCCGTTCCCTCCATGAGGTCAAGGATAGTTTGCCACATAGACTTTGCAGTCTTACACTTGTCCAATCTTGAACGAGATGATCCAGACCAAACGTCAGTGATGATCTGACGAATCAGCTTGTCCAGGTTGAAAAGTGAGAGCTCAGTCTCAGACATCTCTTCGGGACTCTTGGGGATTTGGAGATCTTTTCCAGATCCGGAAGCCTTCATGGGAATGAAGGGACCCTCTTCCATAATGAATGATGCGCGAGGGTCAATGGCCTCCAGATGAAACATAACTCTCATCTTCTAGATGGGATAATACTCCGTTGTGCAGGCAGGGAGTCTCAGAGGAGAGACATTAGAGTATAGCTCCATGCTTGAGTCTTGTTTCCTTCTTGACACTAGATGCGAGATCTTACTCAAGGTGTTAACCTTTTTGATGAGGAACCTCCCTCTGATACCACTTGAAAGTCTTTAATGTCAACTAAGTCCACCTATGTGGGGGGGGGGGGAATAGGTCTCGTGCAGTCTTTTGCAGAATTCTAAATAACCTTCACAAATAACAAACACAACACAGAAACACACACAAGCAATTATAGTGGTTTCCCGATTTGGGTACGCCCACTCTCCCCCTTCGACCTATCTCCCACCAAGGGATGACTCGGCCACTTCACCAAACGGATTGAAATCCGATACTCACACTACGGAAGGCACCCTTCCAACCGAAGGAGTCACTACTCCTCCACCACTGGTTGCACCCAACCCTTACAACTAGGAATCACTATTCCTTTACAACAAAACTAAAATAGAATGTACAAGAAATACAAACTACACTTGTGGAGAACCCGATGTCCCTCTTCGTTCGTTGAAGCGTTCTTGATGAAGACGAAGAGTCCACGATCGGAGCACTCTCTTGGAGAGGATCTTCCCAAGATCGGCGGTGGCAAGTGAATGCGGCGGTGATGCTTTGTTGATCCAAACTTCTTGACGAAGCAAGCAAGGTCTACCAATGATCTCAATCGGATCGGTCGTCTCAATCGATTCAGAATGAAGAGCTAACTTCGTTCAACAAATCGAGAGACAAGGGATCTCAAGAGAGAAGTGTGAGACGCTAGACTTGCCTCGGTTTTGTCGTCGGGAGATCAAAGATGATCTGAGATCTGCAACGGCGACTAACTTGCGAGCGACGACGACGACAGGAGGATTTCCGCGATCGGCTAGGTCACGCTCGGCGGCTTTTGATTCTTCGTTAATCGCTGCTGTTGATGTTCAAAATAAGCGAGTATATATACTGTAGAACAACCCTAAATGACCGTTGTGAGGCCCACAAGAAGAAACCCTAGTTCCGGTCAAAACAGCGCACAACATCTTGGTTCGGTCCAGCGAACAGAGCAAATTTGCCTAAGGCAAATTCGACGAGAATCATTGGTGATTCCCGTCGAAGTTGGCGGGAATCACTTGTGATTCCCGTCGAATTTGCCTTGGCAGGATTCTAGTTGAAACTCTAGTCATCCGGAGGGGAATCGGCGGGAATGCAAAGTCATTCTCGACGAATCAGCATGAATGCAACGTCATTCTCGACGAATCAGCGAGAATCAGTTAGTGATTCCCTTCGATTCTGCCTTAGTAGAATTCTTAAAGGAGGACAGTCAGCCAGATGAAGTCGGCGGGAATTGGCGAGTGATTCTCGACGATTCAGCGAGAGTCACTAGTGATTCCCGTCGAATCGGCGAGAATCACTTAGTGATTCCCGTCGATTTTGACTTAGAAGATTTCTTCTTCCTTCCTCTGAACTTGGTCTTTGACCCATCTTTGCTCCTCTTCTGCTCTTTCTCTATCTCGACCCTGTGCTTGAAAATAAGTACACTCCAATAGAGAGAGCACACGTGAGTCAACACACTGATCTGCTCAATGAGGGATTACGTTGCGCAGACCCGTGTATATTGACCCACTGCACCCTAACATTGGTGTGTACTTAGCTTTGAATAGCTGCAAGCACAACTTTAAAGAAAATCATCAAATACATTGTGAATTCATCTTAGCTTGTACAGGGGCTTCTTCAAATCAGGTACATTGTTGATACAATACCCAACAGGGGTGTAGGGTACACGTCCGCACCCCTTTGCGAAGAGCTATAGGAAGATCCAGATCTGCGGGTCCCTCGGCATCCGGAGCATCCGTGGCAGAGAGAGCTGGCCCGGGAGGAGAGAGCGACACCGACAGAGATGAGGGAGACGGTGGCAGAGAAGTGGGAGAGAGAGGCGGAGGGAGAGGAGTGGACGGAGATTGTGTAGGGGTGGATATCGTAGTAGGAGACAAGAGAACGAAGGGAATAACAGGAGAATCA
The DNA here is from genome assembly GCA_039513925.1 of Platanthera zijinensis. Lineage (NCBI taxonomy): Eukaryota > Viridiplantae > Streptophyta > Magnoliopsida > Asparagales > Orchidaceae > Platanthera > Platanthera zijinensis. The sequence continues at coordinate 34,962,569 of CM077098.1, forward strand.
AAAGCTGGGGGAAGAGGAGAGGAGTCATCCGAGAAGTAGGAGGCATTCTCGAAGAAAGTAACATCAGCGGAGACGAACTGCTTACCAAGAACGGGGTCAAAGCAACAATAGCCTTTCTGAGTGGTGGAGTATCCCAGAAAGACACATTTGGTGGAACGAGGAGATAAGTTATCACGGGTGGCAGATGGGGCATGCACAAATGCCGTGCATCCAAAGATTCGGAGAGGGAGAGGAAAAGGCTCCTTGCCCGGATACAGAATTGAAAATGGCGTTTTCCCGTGGAGAACTGTGGAGGGAATGCGATTGATGAGGTAGCAGGCAAGGAGAACAGCATAACCCCAATATGAGCGAGGAACATGCATCTGGGTCATCAATGTGCGAGCGACATCGAGGAGGTGACAATTTTTGCGTTCCGCCACCCCATTTTATTGGGAGGTATAAACACAGCTAGTCTGATGAATAATGCCATGTTGCACACAAAAAGAGGTAAAAGCATGACTCAAATATTCTTTAGCATTATCTGAGCGAAAGGTTTTAATACAAACACCAAACTGAGTTTTAATTAACTGATAAAAAGAGAGCCATACGTCGAAAAGTTCAGAGCGATCTCGTAAGAGATACACCCAAGTACATCTAGAAAAATCATAAATAAAAGTTATAAAATAAGAACTACCCCGACCAATGGTGAGGGTAGGAGCAGGTCCCCAGACATTGGAGTGGACTAGATCAAACGGACGAGTAGAGCCTCGACCGTGCTTCGGCGGGAAGGAGGAACGGTGATGCTTGCCCAGTTAACAGGCATCGCAGTTGAGAGGAGTACTGGAGGGAGGGAGGTGGGGGCAGAAGCTGATGTAGAAGCCGTGGTGGAGGATGACCGAGGCGGAGATGCAACTGGAGAAGATTCGTACAAGAAGAAGAGAAGGCGGACAAGGCGGAAATGTTGTCGAGAAAGTAGAGGCCGCCGCTCTCAGTCCTAGTAGCAATCGTCCGTTGGGAGCTCGGATCCTGAAAAGAACAAGAAGTCAGAGTAAACGTCATAGAACACTGAAGCTGCTTGCATAAAGAGGTAACTGACAATAAATTGCACGAAAACTTGGACACATAGAGAGTGTCCGCTAGGCGAAGGGACGGAGTAACATGAACCACTCCCGACCCATGAACCGGGGAGGGAGAACCGTCTGCAACGAGGAACGGGGGCAACCGATCATGCTGTTCGAGGAGAGAGAAGCACTGAGGATTGCCCGTCATGTGATTAGTCGCACCAGAGTCGATAAGCCATTTACCTTGTGTCACCACGTGGGCACTACCTGATGATGTGACCACGGAGGCAGATGGCTTGGAAGAGGAGGTGGAAGAGTCACCGGAGGGTCGAAGATGGGGATGCTTCGTCCAGCAGCATTCTACAGTATGTCCGGTGCGGCCACAGTGAGAGCAGAGGTAGCGGGAAGGAGCACGTCCGCCAGACTGGTGACTGCGGCTACCAGAGCCACTCCGCTGAGTTTGATGAGCATAGTTGTCCGGTGGAGGAGGAGCGGGCAGAAGCACGCGCTGTAGGAGAGAGGTGATAGCGGCAATGCGGGCAGCGGTGCCATCTAAGGTAGGAGATTCCGCCTCACCCAGAATTTGCTGGCAGATCATGTCATAAGTATTAGGAAGCCGGAGCAGATAACACACAACCAGAAGCTCCTGGAAGTGCTTGTGTTGTTGAGCCAAATCCGTAGAAAAGGGGCGATTCTGAAGAATCTCAGCCCCAAGAGCCTGAACCTGTTGGTAGGCAGCAGCAGGAGATAAGGTAGGACAGGCAAAGAGGTCCGCATATAATGTATAGATGCGGGACGTCTGAGCCCCCTTAGAGTACAGAGCGGCAAGATGAAGCCAAGCGGCCATGACCGTCTCATCATGACAGATGACGGGAAGGAACTCATCAGATAGGCTATTAGCGAGCCAAGTACGCACAAGCGCGTCACTCGCATCCCAGTCATCAAAGAGAGGTGAAGTGGTAGGAGGAGGATCATCAACTAGATGGTGGCGTTTGCGTTGCGAGCGAAGGAGAAAGATGAAGGAGACGCTCCAATCCGGGTAGTTAGAGCCGACAAGCTTGGAAACGGTGCCAAGGTTCCTGGAAGGAGTAGGAGGAAGAGGCGGAGCCAGATTGGCGACAGGTGTGGTGGCAGGAGTGGTGGCAGTAGAAGCATCAGAAAGAGCCATAGAAGCAATAACGGGAAGCCGTGCGGTTAGGAGGTTAGGAAGAAGAAGAGCTGCAATGGTCACGATGTCAGACACCAGCGGCCAGAAAAGCCACGACCAAGCCGCAGAACCAAGTAAGGGGAAAGAAGTCGAGCGGCTAGAAGACAGCCCGCGCGAACAGAAGCAAGGACCAAACAAGGAAAACAGGTCGCGGCGAACAAGACAACAGGTCGCGGCGACTTAAGAAGAGGAGCAGCTAGAAAAGAAGGGTGCGGCGACTAAGCACAGGTCTCTACGACTAAGCACAGGGAACAAAGAGGTCGCGCACACAAGGGCAACGATAAGGGGAGAAACAAGCCGCGCGGACAGGGCGCAAGCAGGCGAAGCAAGCCGCGCGGACAGGGAGGGCGCACAGAATCAGGAGAAGATCGATTCCTCTGATACCATGTTAGAAACGAACAAAATCAAACCAGAAGTGGTATAACTGAAACTTTATTATGCCAAAAAGATGTCTATTACAAAGGTATGACCTCCCTTATATAGAATGAAGGAGAGATGAGAGAAAATAAATAAGAGATGTGAGACTAAAAAATTATAGGACACAAGCGGACTATACAGACACAAACCGCACAAGCCACGCGGTTAGATAGAAGGACTAACCGCTCGGCTACAAGCAGAGAGAGAGAGAGAGATCGCCATGGGAGACCGCCAGACCGCCCGGTCTCCAAGTCGCCAGAGACAAACCGCCCGACCGCTTGGACCTCAGACAGCAACACACAACAACTAAACTGCTGAAGGGAAATCGCCAGACCGCGTGGTCATCAACCCGCCAAGCCAGACCGCCAGACCGCCCGGTCACCAACTTCAACACTCAAGGCCCTGGTAGTCCTCTGCCACCAGCACGAGGAAGGTCTCATCCGCTCTAGTGCCGGATTCCCAAACAAATTCCCCTGCAAGCGCCATCCACGCGCAGTGATCAGCTGCCTGCTTAGCCCCACTCCTCACATACTGTAACCGTACAACCGCATATTCTGTTAGGAAGGTGAGATCCACATCCCCGTGGAAGGTGTTCGGGCGGGCAGAGCCCCAAGCCGCCTTGCTACAGAAATCCAAGACAATCTCCGCGTCCCCTTCAATGATGATGCACCTAGCCTCAGGAAGCATCAGAATAACAACACGCCGGATCGCTAGGATCGCCTCAAGTTCCACCCGGCTTGGGTCCCAGTGCCGCCAAGCAAAGCCGGCCGCTGTTAGCACCTGAACATCATCCGACCGGACCACAATACCAAGTCCCGCACATCTAGATGGTAACATATATCCATCTATGTTGACTTTGATCCACCCGGGTGGTGGGGGCACCATGAAGGACAAGAAAGCCCTGAGGGGCGAGAGGTGCTCCAACATCCCGACGTACGACCTTGGTCAAAAAGGGTGAGGTTCTCCATCACCGTAGCCACGATGATGATCAGGGTGCCTACCTACCGGTTGTGTAGCTTAGCATTACGGGCACGCCAACACTGATACATAACACAACAAAGGAGGCGGACCGGGGATATGGACCCCACACCCCCGTACATAGCCATCCTCACAACCTCCTCCCAAGTACAACCATTGGGATACACATCCCCATCTGAGAAGGTCCTTGCCAATGACAGCCAGTCTCGTGCATCCCCCAACATGGTGGTCTCGGTCTTCAACCATCCCGCAGTCCCATGGGCAGTGGATGTTTTCCTCCAGTCCCCGTTGGTTCAGCCAGGCACGGGTAGGCAGAGCATCCAGAACATTCGCCATATGAACGACTTCTCATATGGGAGCATACAGAGCATTTTGAGCCAGTTCATGTTCAAATCCGGGAAGGGTGGGAGAGAGTGGGGATACACGAGTGTCGAGAGACCTTTGCCACTAAGCTGTCGCAGCAATTCCGCTACATCCTCACCTCCCAACGGCTGAAGTTGTAGGATGACGTGCCTCAGATCCTCCCCAAATAGTTGGCCCAGTAACACCTCATCCCAGGCCCCGTCAGCATCCAAGATATCGGCCACCATCAACCCATCCAACACCGTAGTGTCCACAAAAGGGTGGTTTTTAGTGGGTAGATCATTGTGATCCTCAGTAGAAATTACATATAGAATCCGGAATCGAAGTACGGAATTGACATGTGTGAAGCCCATCTAGACAAGTTGGTCTGGATTGGTGATGAATTGTTTTGTATGCCGGAGAAGACTCCGTGGATAAACGTGTAAAATTCGGGGTCATGGGGTGTGCAGAATACTGCAGTGAAAGTACTGGAATTGATTTCTGGGAAAACACCCAAAAGTTGGGGGAAGAAACGACTTCTGTCCCCTACCGCGCGGTGTTAGTGCTACCACCGGTGATAGCTCCCAGTGAGCTATGAGAGGACTGTCTCTTGGAGACTTGGGGGCCATTGTTTGAAGCTGAGAGCCTTGCGAGCCCAGCTAAGGAGGTCATGCAAGCCCAGCTACGGTAGTTATGCGAACCGGCCTGATTATGGTTGCGAAGCCTATGTCTGCGAGACAAGGTGCGTAGCATGGGAAGCTGTGAGCCTGGAGAGCCCAACTATTGGCCATGAGAGACATTGTGATCATTGCAGGCTCATGTCTTGGGGACAATGTGAGCGGAAATTGATGCTGAGACCCTGAAGTACCGAGCAAAAAGGCCAGAGAGCCGAACGGGAAAGGGAGTCTGACCCGCGTCTTATCGTGTGCCATGATGGCTGTGACCGTAGGCATTGACATGAAAATTTGAGCAATGGGATGTCGCTGAACCGTACCCACGTTATGTCGTTTGGATTATGTTGGAACCCTTGTTTGGATTTATGCTAGGTTCACTCTTAGGATGTTTTGACCCCCAATGTATAGCCAGGGTCTTGGTCTAGTCTAAATTAGGTCCTTTTAGGTCAAGCTTGTGCAGACCAGCATTGTAGTGGACTAAGACTTAGACTCAGAAAGTTTATGTGGATTTTATATATCAGTTCGACGATAGTCGAACTCAGCTCGACGATCATCGACCTCCCATCGATGATCTTAGAGTCTTGTACTCTGAACTGAGCTCGACAATCTACGAGCTCAGGTCGACGATTTGATTCTCTCAGCAGTAATATCCGTTCTACGATAGCTGTTCTCAGGTCGACGATCTCTTATCTCATCTCGACGATCTCTGGACTAAGCTCTACGATTTCATGCTGCTTTCAGTTGTGAGTTTTTCAGATCAGTCAGAAGTATTCACTTTATTTATGATTAATTTTTTAGAAGGCATATATATTCTGATAATTGATGCTGCTATTTCCAAGGCTGATAGCCGTATTTCTTGAAGCATTAATTATGGTTTTCACAGAATATTTCTTTAGCATATTTTATGAAGGCAGATATGGAAGTACATTTATGTTGCCAGCGTTTCTAGTTGTTGGGATCCTAAAGTATTGCAGAATATTATGCATTGTCCAGGGAATTCAAATTTATGCCTTTTCTTATTCTGACTGCATTTATAACTCGGAATATAATAGTGAAAAAAAGGATTCACCAGAGAACAATCAGACAGATAGTAAAAATGATATATATATACAGAAAGCTTTCTTTAGTAGCACTGACTGATCATTATTATAACTCTCAAGGATTGTTGCTCTACTATAATAAGGAAGAAGGAGAACCTTTCAAAACTCTCTCTTGAGTCTTCTTCATTCCTCAGGCTTCAAGGATTCACAAAGAGCTCAAATCTTCTTCAATCTTCAGATCTAAGAAAGCTCTAGTACAGTTCTTTTTGAAGACCTACACCCAGGGCCAAGTTCCTTCTTCCTGAATCAATTCTACATCTCAGGGGGAGCTTGGACATTCTCTTCAATCCACATTGTCTTCTCACTTGATTGAGAAAGAGAAGATTTCTTTTAATTTCTCTTTTTAACTCCTTCTGTACAGGGTTATCTCCCCTTCAAAAGTGAACTCTTGGTGATAGGGCACCTGATCAAAAACCTATTGGATTTTGGGCTCCTGATCAAAAGCTCAAAAGGTCTCTAGATCTACCTGCAACAGATCTTGTGGTGGCAGGACACCTGAACAAAATCCTGTAGTGGATTCCTACCTGGGTGGTAGAAGAGTGGATGTAGCCAGAGTTGGGGAACCACTATAAAATTTCTTGTGTCGTATGGATGCTTTGTGTTTTCTTTTTGGGCTGTGCTGTGCTGTGACTATTTGTTATTTCTCTTCTAATATATTAGTATCATTAACTTAATTCCGCACTAAATCTAAACAAAATTTTTAATACTCTATTCACCCCCCCTCTAGAGTAAAGTCTATCTATTCCTCTCCTTCAATTGGTATCAGAGGGTGTGTTTTTTAAGGTTGTACATGCTAACACCTGAACCTAAAGATCTCTGATAGATATTCTTTTTACTCTACTATTTTCTATTGTACCATGACACAGTACAAGGATTTTGCAAGCACCAGACCTCCAGTTTGCAACTTGCAAAATTTGGTACTTGGAAGGCAAGAATCAGACTTTATATGAATTCTATTGATGAAGATATTTATGCTTATATCTTAACAGGAGTACCTTCACCTGCTGCCCCACCAAGTACTTCCACAGACATGACTGCAGTGCCCCCTCCAGACTATAATGATGTACACAAGAAAGCAAAATTGCTGATGCAAAAGCCATGAACATACTGGCTCAAACAATGTCTGATGACATATTTCAAAAGATAGCTGAATGTGAATCATCTAAGGCTATCTGGGATTCCTTAAACCAGATGGTTGCAGGATCAGCATATGAAAGGAAGGATAGGAGAGCTCATCTCATCTCCCAGTATGAAAATTTTAAAAAGGAAGAAACTGAACAAGTTTCTGAGATGTACAACAGACTCAGCATCATTGTTAATGAGCTGAAAACTCTTGACAAAGACATCTCAGTCACAGAATTGAATGACAAGATTCTCATGTGCTTCCCCAGCTCATGGGACTCTAGAATCTGGCCTATCAGAGAGACCAGAAGCACTCATGAAATGACCATAGAATCTGTCTTAGGAAACTGAAATCCTATGAACAACTTCTAAAGACAAGAGAAGCTGAACAACAGAAGACTGTTAAACCAACCAGGAAGGAGCAAAATTTTGCTTTCAAGGCTTCAGATGAATCAGAAACTTCTCCATCAAATGAGGAGCTGATGAGTCTCTTTGCAAAGAGATTCTTCAAGATGGGGAGAAAAGAATTCAGAAGAAAATCATCAAGAAGTGATGATAAACCAAGGTATGACAAAACTCCTTCTAAAGAGGTTATCTGTTTTTGTTGCAGGAAACCTTGACATATTCTCCCAGAATGTCTAGAAAACAAGCACAAAGAAAGAAGAAAAGAAAAAGACTCCAAGAAGCACTCCAGCAAACCATCCTCTTACAAGCACAAGAAGAAGGAGAAAGAGTTTGTTGCAGAAACATGGAGTGACACTGAAGAATCATCTTCCTCCAGTTCTAGTGAAGATGAAGAGGAAGCAAAGGCCAAAGAAATCTGTTTGATGGCCATCAATGCTCCAGGACATGTTTCAGAAGAAGGAGAACTGAAGAATGTTCAGATTATGATCAGGTATTGGAAGATTTTGATTTTACTTCTGAAGAATTTAAACATGATTTTAAATCTATGTGTAGTGATCTAATTAGATCTGAGAAGAAAATCAAACTTCTCAGAGAAAAATAATTCAACTATGATAGCTTAGCTTCAGAAAATCTTAAATTGAAAAATGAAATAAATCTATGTAATGAACAAATAAACTTTCTGAAAATTGAATTAAGTAAAGTAAAATACATAGAGGAATCACTGAATGGTAGAAGTAAACAACTTGTAGAAAATATCAGTACACTTAATGCTAGACTTAATGGAAGTAAGTTAGGATTAGGTGCATCATCCAGTGAACCACCTATTATTCAGAAAAACCATCTCTTACAACCTATAAAGTTTATTTCAGATAAAGGAAAGAAAATCACAGAGCAAATTAAAACAGTGAACAAAGTGTTGAAACAAGTTGAGCTAAATAAAGAAAAACAAAAAGCTAAGTCTGAATAGAAATCGTCGAACCAAGATCGACGATCTCAGCATTATTCGTCGAACGTCAATCGACGATCTCAGAACCCAGAGCTTGAGCCTAAACTCTCTGCAAAAGGGGATCGACGATATCATTATGTATCATCGAGCAGAGATCGACGATCGTGGAACCCAGATAATAGCCTCTATTATTCTGAGAACCAAGATCGACGATATCAATGCTGGTCATCGAACGCAGATCGACAATCTCAACATAAATTGTCGAACCCAGTACAATTTTATCAAAATTATAATTTCAACAGAAATTTTTATAAGAATTCTAACTCCAAACCGTCCATCCCTTAACTAATTGGATAATCCCACCTAGGAGATTTCATCCCTTAGGCTATAAAAGTCAACCTGAATACTCTTATATTTCTAGCTTTAAGTATGAAAAGAAGCCAGGACCCAAGGTTACCTGGGTCCAAAATATATGAGTTGTTGTGTTGCAGGTAAAGACCTATCCTATCATACATGATAAGTGGTATCTGGATAGTGGGTGCTCCAAGCACATGACAGGAAATAAGGCAAATCTTAGTAACTTTAAGGCAAAGCTAGGTCCAAAAGTCATTTTTGGAGACTCAAGCTTTGGTCAGACAGAAGGATATGGAGAATTTACACTTGGAGCTATCACATTCAGGAAAGTGGCATATGTAAGTGGCCTGGAACATAACTTGATATCCATAGGTCAGCTATGTGATGTAGGTTATGAGGTATGTTTCACTGACTCAAAATGTAATATTTCCTTAAATAGCAATATTGTGTTATCAGGTATCAGGTTAGGCAATATTTACTTAGTTGATTTCAACTCTGCCTATTCAAAAATTTGCTTATTCAACCAGGTTAACAATAACAATACCTTGTGGCACAAAAGGCTAGGTCATGTAAATCTTAGAAACATTGTTAGGTTATCTAGGGAAAACTTTGTTAGAGGATTGCCCTCTTGCCCCTACAATAAGGAAAGCCTTTGCAAGGCTTGTCAAGTAGGGAAGCAAACTAAAAATAGTTTTAAATCAGTTAATAAGAGTGATTCTGTTGAGTATTGCATCCACAATAACCCAGATTTGTATGAAGTCACTCTTGAACTAAGATGAATTAAGTTGTATTTGATATCCTTGTTTTAGCTGTGTGTTTGCAGATTACCATTGCTAAGTGTAGACCAATGTCAGTCTACAGTGGGTCATGAACACAGGACCATATAGTGTAATCCATCACTGTGTGACCAAAGGTGTTGACTCATGTGTAGCCTTTCTATTGGGATACACTTCATATTCAAACCTTGGATCATGGAATGAAGATTGGACACTTGAAGAGAAGAGAAAGATTTCTTCTAAAGTTCAGTAAATTCTCTAAGTCCACTTCTCGAGAAGTCCTCTTAGTTCTCGAGAAGTCCTTAAAATTCTCGAGAAGCTTAGCTTCAAAGTTCTCGAGAAGTGCTTAGAGTTCTCGAGAAGCTTAGCCTCTTAGTTCTCGAGAAGTCCTTAGAGTTCTCGAGAAGTCCCAGCTTTTGGTTCTCGAGAAGTCCAGATAGGTTCAAGAATTTTTCTAAGTCAGAGTTCTCGAGAAGTCTTCTTAGTTCTCAAGAAGTCTTCTTTGTTCTCGAAAAGTCTTGGCCAGTTCTCGGGAAGTCTCAACTATAGTTCTCGAGAAGTACATCTTGTTCTCGAGAAGCTTGGCTTAAGTTCTCGAGAACTGCCAGCCCTATTTCTCGAATAGTCAAAGTTGCCTCAGAAATCTCTCTTAAGTGTTAGTTCTCGAGAAGTCAATTAGTTCTCGAGAACTCAACCTTTTGTTCTCGAGAAGTCCAGAATTCTTCTAAGCAGTATAGTTCTCGAGAAGTCCTGATAGCTCTCGAGAACTCAGTTTCTAGTTCTCGAGAACTAAAGTTACTTCTCGAGAACTATAAGTCGAATTTTTAAGAAAATTATGTTAAGTCCAGATCGGCCGAAATTTTTCAAATGACTTGACGTGATTGGTCCACGTGTCGTCATTAATGTCTTTTCTAGCCGTTAAGGGTAATCCTATATAAAGTCTTTTCGTTAAGACAAAACCCTAACAATTACAAGGAGCAGAATTCTGTACATTCTAAATTTCTGGATCGGCCTTCTCTTTCCAAAAGAATACGTTCTGAAGCCGCCGCCGCCGCTCACGAGTAGATCGATCTTTTTTGCTTTCGATCCAAGAAGACTTGCTGTTCAAGGGATCATCATCTTCTCCTTGATCGAGTAGGTCAAAGCTTTCTCAGGTCAGATCGTCAAGTCTTCTTCAACCGTTTCTGAAAGTGTTGCCAATTCAAGAAGAAGACCTAGGGCTGAATTTTTCCAGATCTGAGAAATCTCTGTTTGTATTTTTCCAAATCTTTTTGTTATCATTGTAGGAGATTTTCTCCGAGTGTAGGAGCGTTGTTCTCCGAGTTGTAGGAAGTTTTGTTTATCTTCCGAGTGTAGATCCATTTGGATCGAGTTTGTAGGAACTTAGTTTCGAGGTGTAGGATTGTTTTCAATCCGAGATAGTGGAGTAGCCGAGTCTAGTAATTTGCTAGATCGGTGAGGTAAGTGGACGCACCCAAGATTGGGGAACCACTATAAATCTTCTTGTCTTTCTGTGATTGCTTGATTTCTGGTGCTAGATCGTTAAAATTTTTATTCCGCAAATAGACGCACGATTCACCTATTCACCCCCTCTAGGCGATTTTGGTTGACAACTTTACACTTTCAGATTCACCCAGGATTTTGCATCTGCTTCATTTGGGCCTTTTTGGACCAATTACTGTATAAAGCCTGGGAGGGAAGTTCTATACTTTAGTTGTTGTAGATGACTTCTCTAGGTTCACTTGGGTTTTCTTCTTAAGAAATAAGTCTGATAACTTCAAGGTTCTTACAATTTCTAAAATGCATAAAGATTGAGTACTCTACTCCAATTGCATTGATCAGAAGTGATCATGACACTGAGTTTGAATCTCTTCTTATGCAAGAATTCTGTGAGAAAGGAAGGTATCAGACATTGCTTCTTTGCTCCCAGAACTCCTCAACAAAATGGGTAGTTGAAAGGAAAAATAGAACACTCATTGAAACTGCAGGCACATTGCTTGCTGATGCTTACATGCCTCTATCTTATTGGGCAGAAGCTGTAAGCACAACAAATTATGTCCTGAATAGAAGTTTGATACACAAATTAAGGACAAGACTCCCTATGAATTACTTAAAGGGAAGAAACTTAAAATAGATTACTTTAGAATTTTTGATTGTATCTGCTATATACACAATAATAACAAAGATTATCTTAGAAAGTTTGAAGCCAAAGCTACAATGGGGATCTTTCTAGGATATTCCCAAGTTAGTAAGGCATATAGGATTTTCAACAAATCATCTTTGAAAATAGAAGAATCCATAAATATTACATTTGTTTAAGCTAATATGTTTTAGAAGGAGAAGGAAGCTTCTACCAGAAACTACTTGTAGGTACCAAACCTATATAAAAAGCTAGATAATCTAAATCTCACTCAGAAGGTGATATCTCATCCATCTCCATAAATTGATGAAGATAGTGAAGAGGAATCTCTGGAAATTGCTGAAGTCCCTCTATCAGCAAACTTAATTCCACATGTGGAATTAGCTCATAATGCTGATGGTGTTGAACAAACTCCACCTCCTGACTATGTTACACTTAGAGATCATCCCATATCTCAAGTGATAGGAGACATGACAGTGGATGTGCAGACTAGGCATCAACTTAACCAAGATGTGATGCATGCCCGCTTTCTCTCTCAAATAGAGCCCTCATCCATTAAAGATGCTGAGCAAGATCCATATTGGATTATTGCAATGCAAGAGGAGATAAATCAGTTTGAAAGATGCAAAGTTTGGGACTTGGTTCCCAGACCCAAAGGACAGCTAGTTATTGGAACTAAATGGGTCTTCAGAAATAAATTGGATGCTCAAGGTATAGTTGTCAGAAACAAAGTAAGACTAGTGGCACAAGGCTACATGCAAGAAGAAGGTTTTGACTATGATCAGACCTTTGCACTTATTGCAAGGCTTGAAGCTATCAGAATTTTCTTGGCTTATGCTGCTCACAATAAATTCAAGGTATATCAAATGGATGTCAAAAGTATTTTCTCAATGGGGAACTCAAGGAAGAAGTATATGTGGAACAACCACCAAATTTAATCTCTTCAACCCATCCCTCTTATGTTTTCAAATTGCATAAGGCTCTCTATGGTCTAAAGCAAGCTCCAAGAGCTTGGTATGAAATCCTAGCTAGCTTTCTTTTAGAACATAAATTTTCTAGAGGCATTGTAGATAGGACTTTGTTTATAAGAGAGCATCATGATAAGATTCTGTTAGTTCAAGTATATGTTGATGATATTATATTTGGATCTACTGATTCCAAACTTTACAAAAGGTTTTCTGACTTGATGCACTACAAGTTTGAAATGAGTAGCATGTGTGAACTCTCTTATTTCCTTGGTCTTCAAGTGAAGCAAGCTCCTGATGGCATCTTCAATCTCAGTCAAAGTATGCTAAGGAATTAGTAAAAGGTTTGGGATGGCTGATGCCTCAGCTATGAAGAGACCCATGGCTTCCAATGCAGTAATTGATTCTGATGAAAAGGGTAAACCTGTTGATCAGAAAAATTATAGGGCAATTATTGGGTCCCTATTATATCTTACTGCTAGTAGACCTGATATAATGTTTGCAACATGTCTCTGTGCTAAATTTCAAGTCAACCCTAAAAAATCTCATTTAATTCTTTTCAAGAGAATTTTAAGATATTTAAAGGGCTGTCCTAATCTAGGACTTTGGTATCCTATAGAGTCAGAATTTGAATTATCTAGATATTCTGATGCTGACTATGCTGGATGCAGAGTTGACAGAAAAAGCACTTCAGGAACTTGTCAGTTCCTTGGTGATAGGTTAGTATCCTGGTTTTGCAAGAAATAATCTTCTGTGTCTACATCAACTGCAGAAGCTTAATATATAGCAGCTGACAGTTGCTGCTCATAGATCTTGTGGATTCAAAATCAGCTACTAGATTATGGTTACTCTCTCAAAAATACCACCATATTTTGTGACAGTACCAGTGCCATATAAATTGCACAAAATCCAGTCCTGCATTCTAGGACCAAGCATATAGAAATAAGGCATCATTTTCTTAGAGATTGTGTAGACAAGAACAAGATTAATCTCAAGTTTATCCCCACTGATTTTCAAAGAGGAGATATTTTTACCAAGCCTTTGGATGTGCAAAAACATCTATTCTTTTTATAATCAGCTTGGAATGATAAATGGAATGGATTAAAATTGAATTTTGTCTTTGTAAAGATCTGTTCAACGATCATCAAACAGAGATCGACGATCTTCGAACTCATCTTGAGCTCAATCGTCGACCTGAGCTCGACGACAGCTCCGTGTGGAGACAAAAATCGTCGACCGGAGTTCGACGACTTTGTTTCAGTAAATTAATCGTCGACCTAAGCTCGACTATCAATTTATGCTACTGAAATCTGAGACCAACGATACTATTTATTTTCAAATTAATCGTTGACCTAAGATCGATGTCTGCGATTTTGTCGTCGGACAGAGATCGTCTTTTCATATTCCAAAACCTATATGTAGGTTTCTCTTCGATCTCTGTCCCGCGCTTTCATAATTTCCTCTTGCTCGTGATCTCTTCTCTCTTCAGTCTACAGGTTTTCCATGACGATTTCTCCAGCAGTTCTTTCAGCGATGAAGTTCGACACTGGCTTCGATGTCGACTTCGAATCCTTCAATCGCTGTGATCCTATTTTTCAAGAAATGATACAGTTATGTGATGATCAGGGCTTGAAGAAGTTCATGACTACAAGGATAAAGTTATCTGTCGCAGAAATCAAAGAATGGGTTTTCTCTTCCTCAACTGATGACGGTTCAATGATCGGATCCTTCTTTGGACAACAGGTGACTCTAAACCCTGCGATTCTTACTGAAATTTTTGAGTTAAAAAATGGAACAGATGAGATGGAACAGGATAGCTCTGAATATAGCAAAATGTTATTAGAGATGGGTCATGCTGAGGGCATCCCATCTAAGCTTTTAAAGAAATATTTATCTATTGCTTTTAAGTTTCTTTCGGATTTAGTGGGCAAAGTGCTGCTAGGTAAGCATTCAGCACATGACAACATAAACAGACAACAGTTTGCCAATATGTCTGCTTTAGTTAATAAGAAGTCCATAGACTGGGCTTGGTTATTCTTTGATTTGATTAAGAGAAAGAACAATAAGAAAGAAGTCTGTTTAGGAAGGATTCTGGGAATCTTCCTTCAGAAGAAGGCTCCAGAGCTGTTGGTTTCTACAACAATAGCCATCAATGCCAGCAAGAGCTTGGACTCCTCTTTGTTTGGGAAGTAGGAGAGGACAATTCAAAAGCCTTCCAAGGCTAGAACCTCCTCAAACTTATCTGAGGACACAGGGGCAGTAACAACCACTCCTCACCCTAATGAAGAAGTTCCTCCTCCTCCTCCAGCTTTTCCAGTCATCTCCAGAGTCACTTCCATTCCTACCACTATGATTCAAACCTCTACTTCCTACCCAGCTGTATCCTCATCTCCTACTCAGTCACCACTTCCCCTCCATCCACTTGAATCTCAAAACCTCCAGACAATAACTTTTCCAAATTTTGACCTACTCTCACCTCACTCATCCCCTTCCCGTCAACATGATTCACCCATCCATATTGAAGCCACTCCAGTAAGTTATCCACTTACTCCCCCTCTCAACTCTCCAACAAACTCACCTATTCAGGATGAAATCATGACTGATTTCAGTCCTCCTCCCTCTTTTCATTCGGTCTCAACTCAGAATCCAACTGAGTTTCTTCCTCTTGATCCCTCTTTTCTTACTCATCTTCTGGAGCTCATCACTCCAACTCTCAAAACCTTAATAGCAGAGGCTATTTCACCTCTTGCTCTTTCTATATCAACTCTATCTGCTTCCCTTGCTACTTCCTCTGTCCCTTCTTCATCTAGGGGCCTGGCTCCAATTTGCACTGAAACCAGGCAGGGGAGATGTCCAATGAAGATGTAGCAGGTTTAGCCTCAACAGAACTTCAAGATCAGTCTCCTCCAGCAGTTCAGGAAGAAGAAGCTTTTCATAAATTCTGTGCAGATCTAGTTTCATATTCAGACTTGCTGACTTCAGATGAGGACACTGATGTGTCATTACCTACCATATCTAGTGGTGATTGTTTTATCAATCCCACTATTAATCTTCAAATTCTTTTGCATTCTTTTTCCATGCTTAATACAGTTCTGCCTCCAGTGGATTTGTATACTTCTAAGGCCATAATCTGTTATACCAGATCAATGAGCCCCTCAGTTGTGGAACAGCTCCTGCAGAACAAGAAAGTTCAGTCAGTTACAGTGTGTACAGATATGCCATCTCCTATGGCTGTTGAACCTTTGCATGTTATAGAAAATAAGGATGAGCTAGATGCTCTCTTAATTGTTGTTTAACTGATTTATCTAGTGGCTGCCAGGAATTTGAGTTCAGCCCTAGAGACAAGTGTAATAAAGTTTTGTGAGCTAAGTGCTCCTATTGCTGAAATGTCCTCTATGGAAATTGATCCAGTTCCAAGTCCTATTGGACCCTCATATCCAATAGATGATAGTCCTCTTCCATCTCTTGATGATATTATTGCACTTGATATTCAGGAAGAAGCCAAAGAGAAGGCTGCCAAGAAGACTGCTGACAAACAGATACAGGAAATAGATACATTGTATGACAATCCTCTTGATTCATCTAATGATGATGAGGATGATGATTCAGAGGATTCTAATCCCAGGAAAAAGAAAATATCAAAGAAAAGAAAGGCTGCTCCTAAGGATGCACCCAAGCCAGACAATACAAATGACACTCCTTATTACATTATGAAAGGAATCAAACCATATCCAGGCATGGAAAGCCTGATGTGGTTATCTAAGAATGAGCAAAAAGCCAGGAAGAAGAGCAGGAGATATTCACCTACTCCTCCTCCTCAGAGGTTCAGAAGAGGTCCTCCTCCTCCTCCTCCTCCTCCTGCTGCTGGTGCCTCTGGAATTGCTTCTCAAGCTTCTGATGCATCTTCCAAGCCTTCCTCCTTCTCTAGGACATATCAAAGGCAGGATAGATCATCCAGATCTCAGCCCAAAGGAAGCAGTCAACAACAAAGAAACCAAAGTTCCACATACCAAGTTAAAGAAGTTATTTATCAGAAACCCTCCTTCTCTCCTCCTCAACAACATAAAGTACTACCCAAAGTTCAAAGCACTGCTACCTATCAGTCCAGAAGACATGATGAGTCTCACAAGCCCAAGGGAAAGTATAGTGAGGCTCCTCCTCCAATATCCCTTTATTCTAAAAGTGATGATCAGCATACTACTACAAGCTTTCAGGCTCAATCCACTCAATTCAAAGCAGTTTCAGTATTGCCTCCTCAAGATGATCAGCCAACCATTGAATAGGGAGTTGATCCTAACTTTAGGATGACCAGGCTTCAAGAATTGATTGGTCTTTCTCAGATTAGGAAAGCTGTAGAAGAAGGAGAAGATCCATCTAGGTTTACTACAATGTCCTCCTACAGAGAAAAAGTGTTGGATAAACTCTAAGTTAGCAAGAAGGTTTTCAATCCAGCTGATTATATGGCATTGCATCCAGAAGCAATTTTGCCCAAGACAAGCTCTCAGACATCTCTTGGTGGACAAGACCTGATGACTTCTAAGAAGGATGTACCAGATCCTGACAGAAAGATAATCTTCTCTAAACCCTCCTCTGGTCCTTCTGATAAATTGTAGTTTGTATTTTGTTATGTCTCTTTGCTTAAACTGAGTATGTACAATGCATTACTATAACATATCTGCTGATGTTATTTCATCCCTACAGATATTTAAGGTTTTTGTATTTCCTTTGCTTTTTAGTTTTGTTCTTGAGTGACCTCACACAAATAGGGGGAGATTATTGGAACCCTTGTTTGGATTTGTACTAAGTTCACTCTTAGGATGTTTTGACCCCCAATGTATAGCCAGGGTCTTGGTCTAGTCTAAGTTAGGTCCTTTTTGGTCAAGCTTGTGCAGACCAGCATTGCAGTGGACTCATACTTAGACTCATAAAGTTTATGTGGATTTTCTATATCAGTTCGACAATAGTCGAACTCAGCTCGACGATCGTCGACCTCCCATCGACGATCTCAGAGTCTTGTACTCTGAACTGAGCTCGACGATCTACAAGCTCAGGTCGACGATTTGATTCTCTCAGGAGTAATCTCTGTTCTACGATAGCTGTTCTCAGGTCGACGATCTCTTATCTCAGCTCGACGATCTCTGGACTAAGCTCTACGATTTCATGCTGCTTTTAGTTGTGAGTTTTTCAGATCGGTCAGAAGTATTCACTTTATTTATGATCAATTTTTTAGAAGGCATATATATTCTGATAACTGATGCTGCTATTTCCAAGGCTGATAGCCATATTTCTTGAAGCATTAATTATGGTTTTCACAGAATATTTCTTTAGCATATTTTATGAAGGAAGATATGGAAGTGCATTTATATTTCCAGCATTTCTAGCCGTTGGGCTCCTAAAGTATTGCAAAATATTATGCATTGTCCAGGGAATTCAAATTTATGCCTTTTCTTATTCTGACTGCATTTATAACTATGAATATAATAGTGAAAAAAAGGATTCACCAGAGAACAATCAGACAGACAGTAAAAAGGATATATATATATACAGAAAACTTTCTTTAGTAGCACTGACTGATCATTATTCTAACTCTCAAGGATTGTTGCTCTGCTATAATAAGGAAGAAGGAGAACCTTTCAAAACTCTCTCTTGAGTCTTCTTCATTCCTCAGGCTTCAAGGATTCACAAAGAGCTCAAATCTTCTTCAATCTTCAGATTTAAGAAAGCTCTACTACAGTTCTTTTTGAAGACCTACACCTAGGGCCAAGTTCCTTCTTCCTGAATCAATTCTACATCTCAGGGGGAGCTTGGACATTCTCTTCAATCCACATTGTCTTCTCACTTGATTGAAACAGAGAAGATTTCTTTTAATTTCTCTTTTTAACTCCTTCTGTACAGGGTTATCTCTCCCTTCAAAAGTGAACTCTTTGTGATAGGGCACCTGATCAAAAACCTATTGGATTTTGGGCTCCTGATCAAAAGTTCAAAGGGTCTCTAGATCTACCTGCAGCAGATCTTGTGGTGGCAGGGCACCTGAACAAAAACCTGTAGTGGATTCCTACCTGGGTGGTAGAAGAGTGGATGTACCCAGAGTTGGGGAACCACTATAAAATTTCTTGTGTCGTCTGGATGCTTTGTGTTTTCTTTTTGGGCTGTGCTGTGCTGTGACTATTTGTTATTTCTCTTCTAATATATTAGTATCATTAACTTAATTCCGCACTAAATCTAAACAAAAATTTTAAAACTCTATTCACCCCCCCCTCTAGAGTAAAGTCTATCTATTCCTCTCCTTCAGATTAGATCGCCTAAAGTAACAGACTTTCATCATTGGCATAGTGAGAGTCTTAGGCCCTGAGACGGAAAGACTAGAATGCTCAAGTGAACCATCAAGTCTGGGACTGTGCATGGTGGTGGAACCCAAAGAAGTCCGGTACACCGAGAATGTGCCCTGAGTGCACGGGGCGTGTGGCTGATCGAGCCTACGTCCGTGGCTTATGGTGCTTAAATGCACATATTTGTTGCCAATATATATATATATATGATGCTGCTTGCAAGGAAGGAGAATTGCCGCCCGAGTTAGGGGTTGAGTCATTATAATTTGGTCAGCTAATGCTGACCGTTGCATTGTTTGCTACATTTTGGTGGTCTGTGCTATGCTGGTGCTGGAGAGCTAAGTGGAAGTAGCGGGTTGAAGTCCCTTATGCTGCGATTGGCTGGCCCTTGAAGGACCAAAGGCTAATATTTACTATTTTTATGTGTGACCGGCCTGCGTGCCGATGTATGAAGACACATTTTGTAAAGGAAATAGTTGTATGGCCTTAAGGCCATAACATGTTGTATGTTTATATACATTCCTGTATTTATAGTGGACATTCCTGACATGTAGGTTCTACAAGTAATTTAAATTGCTTCCGCTGGAATGCACTCTGAGTTAGGATGTGTATAAGATGAAATGGTTTCAATGAGTAACTCTGCTGACTATTTGTGAAATATGGCATGGGGCCTCGACCAGACCTTCTATTATATTCTATGTGACGGATGAGGGTGTAATAATTTGTTATCAGCTTCTAGTATCAGTCTTTCTTCTTTGAAATCATGGTCGAATTCTTTGAAGGGGTGATGATCACGTGTATGTGCGCTACCGTTATAACAACAATGAACCCATGAATGTCCACTTAGGAATGAAAATACGCAAGTTTGTGGAACCTGCGTGTTCCTATAATTGTTTTTTGCAATAGTATTTATTGCTTAATCGTGTGTTTCACATGTATAGGCAACTAGGAGTGGTGCGGGTCGGCATGAACCCCAGCGCTCGGCGGAGAGTAGTGAACCAACTAAGGTGCCAACACCTCCTCCTACGGATATGATACGGTTGGTTACTGAAGCTGTATTCGCATTAGTCAATGCGCAACCAAGAGGGCGAGTGCAACCTCCTACCCCTGTGGTGGTTCAAAAACCGATTAGTGTAGTTGAGCATGTGGTGGTGAGACAAGTGGCCATTGAGCTAGTGGCCGCAAGGCAAGCGACAGAAAAACAGTTGAAATACGTGATGAGTTTCAATCCTCCTATGTTTGTGGGTACTGGAACCCCAACACAAGCTGAAGACTGGATCTAAAGGATAAAGAGAACCATGACAACAACAAAAATAGAGGAGTGGAAAAAAGTCAATGTAGCTACCTTTTTATTAGATGGAGAGGCGAGGCTATGATGGGATGAGTTGGAGCTGCACCAATTTGCTGGTCGGCCGTTGGTTGAGATCTCGATGGAGGAATTCTCGAGATTGTTTCTTGCAAGATACCTTCCATCTGCACAAAGGATTGCAATGTAAAATCAGTTCCAAAGGTTAACTCAAGGCGAGAGTTTTGTGTATGACTACTTGCACGAGTTTACGAGGTTGGGACGTTATGCAGGCTTTGTGTTTGCTGATGAGGAACAAAAGACAAATCGATTTTATGAAGGACTGCGACATGACTTGCGGTTGCTTTTTTTCAGGATCGATGACGCAAGGTTTTTTGATCTTGGTCAATACAACCCGTTCCTTAGAACAAGATATGAAACAAGTGCAATGTAGGAATGACTTGGCAGTGAAGAAGCCAAAGTTCAAAGGACCTAGCTCGAGAAAGTTTGGGTATAGAAAGTGGAAGAAGAAGGCACAGTCTTCGAGACTAGCTTCTTCTAATAAACCTGAAGTGACGACAAGGCTAGGTCCGCTCACTTGTTACACATGTGGCAAGGTGGGACATATGGCCCGAGACTATCGGCGTGGCCCTCCAAAGACAGAGAAAAAGACGGGTGCGTCTTATGCTGAAAAGGGAAATGCAATATTGGAGTCAACTGCATCCTAAGAGCAACCTCGAGTCTATAATCTTGGTCAGTAGGAAGCCATAAACAAAGTGACGTCGTAACGGGTATGAGTTAAGATACCATTTTTACTGCTTTATATACTTGATAAATTGTGCATTGCTTATGTATAAATTTGTGTGTATTAGGCTTTGTCCTGATATTGGAATATCTGGCGAGAGCAATATTCGATACATGAGCTTCTCATTCCTTTCTGTCTGAGGACTTCATGGAGCATATTGGAGTGCCTTTGTTTGAACCCAAAGATCAAGTAAATGTGTTGCTGCCTAACGGGTGCTTGATGCGCGCGGATAAAGCTTATTGTGTTAGAGTGTAGATAGGAAGTCATGATTTTGGCTTAGAAGCATCTGTGCTGTCGATATCTGAGTTCGATGTAATCTTTGGTATGGACTGACTCTCGAAGTAGTGTGCTTGTATCGATTGCAACTCTAAAGAAGTCATACTGAGGAAAAATACTGAACACGAGACTAAGTTCGCTGGTATGCGATGATCGACTAAGATATTGATGTCTGCTCTTCAAGTAGTCAAGACGGTTCGGAAGGGCGTGGAATTGTTTTTCACGTTATTGGAGGCTGTAGAGCCGAAGCCTAGTTTGAGTGACTTTCCTATTGTATCAGAGTTTGAAGATATTTTTCCTAAGGATCTTCCTGGGCTTCCACCCCAGCAAGAGATTGACTTCACGATTGAGCTGGTGCCAGGTGCAAAACCTGTATCACGCTCACCGTACCGAGTGACGCCAAAGGAAATGGCAGAGCAGAAAGTTCAGTTGCAAGAATTGCTAGAGCAAGGCTATATAAGTCAGAGTATGTCATCGTAGAGTGCACTGGTTCTCTTTTTGAAGAAGAAGGATGAGAGCTTGCGTCTATGCATTGATTATCGTGAACTAAACAAGCTGACAAAAAAGAAAAAGTATTTGATTCCGCGAATTGATGATTTATTTGATCAGCTGGTTGGATCAACTGTTTATTTAAAGTTGGATTTGAATTCTGGCTACTGGCAGTTGAGAATTCGGAAAAGTGATATTCCCAAGACAGTGTTTGGTACCCGCTATGGGCATTATGAGTTTACTGTGAGGCCCTTTAGACTCACTAATGTGCCATCAGTTTTTCTGGATTTGATGCATAGGATCTTCAGAGAGTATTTGGATCTATTTGTCATTGTCTTTATTGACAACATATTGGTATACTCTTAGTCATAAAAGGATCATGCAAATCATTTGAGATTGGTTTTGCATACCTTGAGGCAAAATCGTCTATTTGCCAAGTTATCTAAATGTGAGTTTTGGCTATCTTCGGTGAAATTTCTTGGTAGTGTCGTAAGTAGAGAGGGTATTGCTGTGGATCCGACAAAGATTGCTACGATACGAGAGTGGCCTATACTTACTTCGGTAGCAGAAGTCAGGAGTTTCCTTGGACTTGCCGGCTCTTATAGGCGCTTCATAGATAGCTTTTCAAGTATTGCTTTACCTCTCACGACATTGACAAGGAAGAATCAGAAGTTCGTTTGGATGCCAAAGTATGCACGAGCTTTTGAGGAGTTGAAGAGTCATCTGACTACGGTGCCTGTGTTGTGTTCACCATGCGGGATAAAAGGCGTTGAGATCTATACTGATGCATCGGGGAGCATCTTAGGCTGAGTTTTTTTGTATTATGGGCATGTGATTGCTTATGAATCTCACCAACTGAAAGTACATGAGAGGAATTATCCGATTCACGACCTGGATTTGGCGGCCGTGATATTTGCTCTTAAGCTATGACGACATTACTTGTATGGCGTGAAGATTGATATCTTTATGGATCATAAAAGGCTTAAGTATTTAATAGATCAGAAGCATCTGAATATGCGACAACGAAGGTGGATGGAGTTCCTTTGGGACTACAGCTTTGAGATTCATTACTCCAAGGAAGTGAAATGTGGTCGCAGATGCCTTGAGTCATAGGACTCCAGTACAGGCAAGTTGGCTACAGATGCATGAGGGCGTCCGATCCAGGAGTTGGAGGCCTTAGATATTTCTTGTGTTGACAAGGATGCCACTGCAAATGCATGCTTGAATTGGACCGAGGTGCAATATGATCTCGAGGACAGGATTCAACGAGCAATGGAACTCGATAAGAGTATTAAGCGCTATGCAACAGATGAGTCAAATTCGCAATTCTCCTTGGATGACAGCCTTCTAAGAAAAGATGGTCGTTTGTACCTCCCAAATGTGGGTAAATTGCGAGAGCAGTTGGTGTATGAGGCACACTTTACTAAATACTCAATCCAACTAGGGAGCACAAAAATGTATAAGGACATGAAAAAAGATGTTCTAGTGGTCGGGTTTAAAGGATATAGCTCTTTATGTGGCAAAGTGCCATACTTGTGCCTTGGTAAAAGCTGAATGTCAAAAACCTGTTGGTTTCTTGAAGTTGTTGCCAATTCCGGTGTGGAAGTTCGATGACATATCTATGGATTTCATGCACGAGTTGCCGAAATCACAGAGCGGGAACGATGCCGTGTGGGTGATCATTGATCGATTAACAAAGGTATCAGACTTCATACCGAATAAGTAGGACAATTCAGTTGAGAAATTTGCTAAGTTGTATGTTGATAATATAGTACGTTTGCACGGTGTGCCTCGTAGCATCGTCAATGACAGAGACGGGTACTTTACTTTAAATGATTGGAGACTAATCCACCAGTTGTTGGGTACTAAACTAAAGTTCAGTATGACCTTTTATTCGCAGACAGATGGTCAAACCGAGAGAACCAACATGACAATGGAGGATATTCTCCATATGTGCGCCTTGGATTTCAGAAAGAAGTGAGAGGACCATCTCTATATGATCGAGTTCACTTATAATAATAGCTATCAAACTAGCATTCAGATGGCGCCCTTTGAAGCTTTATATGGTAGGAAGTGTCGTACTCCTTTAGCTTAGGAGGAAACAAGCGAATCGAAGCTTTATAAGCGCAAAGAGGTCGAATATGCAAATTCGACTATATGCACTATTCAAGAGCGATTGTTGATGGATCAGGATAGGCAAGTGAAGTACTAAGATGCCAAGAACCGAAACAAAGAGCTTGCGATTGGCGATTGGGTCTACCTCAAGATTAAACCGTTCAAGGGCGTATCGAGGATCCGGTGCTTGAAAAAGCTGAGTCCGAGATACCTTTGGCCATTTGAAATCGTTGAGCGGATTGGATAAGCTGCCTATCGGCTGAAGCTTTCAACAGAACTCAGTGATTTGCATGATGTGTTTCATATATCGGTGCTGCGGAAGACTATGCAAGAGCCTACATAAGTGGTTGTTGTGGAGCAAATTCCAGTCGATAGTGGGTTGTGAAAGTGAAGGGATAGATACTACTCTAGAGGGGGGGGGGTGAATAGAGTTATCAAATTTTGCACTAGACAAAACTTGAAGGTCTACCCAACTCCCTTGGAGTGAATTGCGGAATTAAAAGATTATAGATATAGAATTAACCCTAAAGCCTAACACAAGTGTTGTGCACAAACTCAAGCTAACTGTAATTACAGTTAAGGCTTGGAAATCCTAATCAGCAACTAGCAACCTAGTTATATCTATTCACAGCCACAGTGCAGGAAATAAACAAGGCAATCCAGACGATACAAGGAATTTATAGTGGTTCCCCAAACATCTTGGGTACGTCCACTCTTCTACCAACAAGGTAGGAATCCACTCAGGTTTTTGATCAGGTGCCCTGCCACCAATAGGATCTGCTTCAGGTAGATCCAGAAACCCTTTAGACTTTTGATCAGGTGTCTAAAAACCAAGCACAGGTTTTTGATCAGGTGCCCTGCCACCAAGGGATACTTTTGAAGGGAGTAATAACCCTGTACAGGAGGGGGAAGAAGGTTAAGATGTCTTCTCTATTTTACAATAGATTAGAGAAGCACAAAAACTTGCACTGAGCTAGAAAGCTCTAAAGAATCAAGGCTCCCCCTGGCTCAAAGATGTCCAGGTGAAGTCTTGCTTCAGTGCAGAAAACTCTTCAGAAAGCTCTGAAGGAAAAACTACAAGAAGATAAAAAATAATAAAATTAAAGATCTTCAAGCAGCTATCTTCTTCTTCTTCAAAAGAACTCTGAGTTTGAACTTCCTGAAAGCAGGAGAACTCAGGTTGAAGAAGAGTAGAAGATCTTAACACTTCTCAGTTAGATGAGTATTGCTGAGAGCAGAAGACTTGATCTTGATGAATGCTTGAATGCTTAAGTGAACAACTGGTTAGCTATTAGCTAGCTTGAATCCTTCTTCAAAGGGCCCTTTATATAACAGCAGCAAGCAACGACTCTCTTCAATTTGAATTACTTGTCTTCTTCTGAAACTTGAGGCCTGGGCTGCAAATAACACACAGCAAAACAAACTCTGCAGCAAGACATCCTATAAAAGGAATGAACCTCTTTCTAAGAAGCTGCAGGATCAAATCAAATAATAGAAGGACTAAATAAAGTCACATCAGAGAAATACTCTTTATAGCAGAAGGAAGACTTTTCAGTCTAACGGCTATAAAGGACTGTCAGCAGATAAAGTAAAATATAAAGTCAGCTAATAAGACAAACAACTTTATCTAAAAAGATTTTACTCAGGCAAAAAGAATAGAGCAGATATGCATGGAAACATTATCATAAATCAACTGAAAAGATATGCCAGATAATGTATTAATTAATTAAATATAATAAATAAATACAAAATATAAAGGCAGACAGAAAACGTCGAACGACCTTCGGAGATCGTCGACCGACGCACGGAGATCGTCGAACTATCAGACAGATAGTCGAACGATCCAGATAGTCGAACTATCAAAGGAGATAGTCGAACTATCACAGCAGATAGTCGAACTACCAGAAGATAGTCAAACTATCAGATAGTCGACCTATCAACAGATAGTCGAACTATCAGGGCAAAACAGATAGTCGAGCTATCAACAGATAGTCGAACTATCAGATAGTCGAACTATCAACAGATAGTCGAACTATCAAAAACAAACAGATAGTCGACCTATCAACAGACAGTCGAGCTATCAGATAGTCGACCTATCAACAGATAGTCGAACTATCAAAGACAAACAGATAGTCGAACTATCAACCGATAGTCGAACTATCCACGCAGACTGAAAGTCGAACAACTGATAGACGATCGTCGAACAGCTAGTCGACGATAGTCGAGCGGCGTTCGACGATAGTCGAACGAACAAACAACTTAACCAAATTCTCAATCTGGAAAAGTGAGGACTCTACAGCTAGACTACTAACCATTGACCATAGATATTTCTTGGGTCAAGGGACTAAAAAGACAAGACTAAACTCAAATCAAACTGGGGTACCAACAATCTCCCCCTATTTGAGTTAAGTCTCTTAAAAACTAAAACACAGAGCTAGCTATAGAACACTATAAACAATACAGGAAATAGATAGCAATTAACTAGCAATTTATCAAACAGATAGATAAATAACAGTCAAACAAAACTAAGGATCAACAGAGTCAGGCTTAGATACAGAAGAGCTAGAAACAAAAGAAATTTTCCGCAGAGGATCAATGGCCTCTAACTTAGACATCTTTAAATCTTGCAAGCCAATGATCTTTAATTCTGTAGTCCTTGGCACAACAGCTTCCGGGTGCTTTTCCATATATTTAGAAGGGTCAAAAACCTCAGGGTTAACCTGGAACTTTTCTAATTCCTTCTTTCTGAAAGTAGACATGGTGGTTAAACCAGTGGTGTCCTTCCCTTCAGCTTTTGCTTTTCTGATTTTGGCTGCTCCAACTAATTCGTGAAAATGAGCCATCCTAAAGTTAGGATCAAGCTCAGGACTTTCATAAACAGACTCAGGAGGAGTAGCACCTGATTCTTTATCTTGATTAACTAGATAAGACATGGGAGCAGACTTAGCAAAGTTCTTGCTAGAATATTTAAAACAAAATAAACTACTTACCTTTTGAAACAACTTTTTCAGACTGTACTGGTATTGGAGAAGAAGCTCTTTTCTTTGGAGAAGGAGGAGGGGAAAAGGTTGGTCTTTGATACACAACCTCCTTCACTTGTCTTTGAGAACCAGAATAAGATCTGCCTTGGGAACTTTGAGAGCTTTTCCTTGACTGAGGCTGAGAAGGTGCAGATTTTCCAGAAGAGGCAGATGGATTAGCAGATAGGTTCCCAGAGGCTCCTGCACTGGGAGGTGGAGGAGGAGGACCTCTGGGAGTCCATCTTGAAACAGGACTATCATACCTCTTAGATCTTTTTCTCTCTTTCTGCTGGTTCTTGGAGAACCACATCCAATGTTGAAATTCTTTCGATTTGGGGTCAATTCCTTTAAGAATATAGTATGGAGTATCATTGTCTCGGCTGGGAGGAGGAGGAGCAATTGCTTTCCTTTTCTTTTGAGCAGCTTTCTTTTTCTTAGCATTCTCAGATAAATCAGAATCATCTTCATCATCAGAGTGAGATGATGGAGGATTTTCATAAGGATCATAGGCTTCAGAAACAGCCTTTTCTTTTAACTTCAGATCAGATTTCTCTCTTTCCTCTTCAATGGCATCCTGAGCCAGAAGGAAATCTAAATCCAACCCTGGTGAATCATCCCAAATAGTTGACTTTTCAACTTGCAACTCTTTTTCTTTCTCTTTTAAAGAATCTTGTACTCTTTGATTCCAGGCAGCTCTTGTTTTTTCTTCTTCCATACTCAGAACAGGAGTGTCATCTTTGATTTCATCTTGATTTTCAGACTCATCTTCTCTATCATCTAAAAATGAATCCAGTTCTGGATCTACTTGAATATCGGGAACATTTGGGGCAGCTTCTGAAACAATTACTATGATCTGAGCAGCTAAATCTTCTCTAATATAATCTGTAGAATTATGAACACAGATCTGCTAAATAAGCAAAAATCATTCCTTCTAGGTATTCACTAGCTAGCAAATTAATTGACTCGTCAATAAAGCGAATGAGTGAATTACCTTCATATTTGACCAACTCCCATGACTCATCTAGGTAGGATGTAATAATCCCTTCTAGGAAATTTGCAATCACGGGAGAGGTGAGATCTTCTAAGCAAACTTTCACAACAAATTCAGATAACATAATAGCATCAGATATTTCCTTTTCCGATAACACAGAGGCTGATTCTTTTTCAGCTGGAGCAGACACTACTTGAACTGTCATCACAGTATCTGTTACTGCTGGAAGGGAGGCGGAGGCTCTGAGGCATCTTCACAGAACATCTCCCCCTGCCTGATTTCAGTGGAAACTGAAACCAGGCCCCTTGAGGAAGAGGGCTCAGCAGATTTGGAAAGTGATTTGATGGTAGCGGTTAAGGTATCAATGGAGGAGGCAAGTGGAGCGATTGCCTCTTCAATCATAATTTTGATTGAAGGGGTAATCAACTCCAAAATGCTGGAGATGAGTTGAGGGGTTATCTCAAAAGAAGATGGAAGTGCAGTGGATGGAGATGCAGCAGATATGGTTGTAGTGCTGGGATGAAGAATGGTGTGGACTGGAGATTGAATTGGAGATGGAGCTGGAGAGTTAATAGGAGTGTTAACTGGAGAATGAATGGGAGACTGAGGAGGTGTTGGAATCCTCTCAGATCCTAACAAATCAAAACTAGGAGCAGATATCCTAGCCTGATGAGAAGGAAGAGGAGATGCTGGAGGGGAAGGAAGAACAACCGTGGTTGTTTCTCTAACAGGAGAAGGGGAAAGTCGTACTTCAGCTGAAGTTGATGGAACTTCAACTGAGGCAGACTGCATAGCAGAAGAAGAGGGAAGGGAAAGAGCTGAGCCAGCTTCTACAGGGTGAGGAGCGACCGAATCAGTCCTGGTGCTCTCTGATGTCGCTGGAGCAACCTCTGTAAGAGCGGGTTTCACAAAGGTTCTCTTCCACTTGGAGAACAGGTTTGGGTCCATCTTCTTGCTTGCATTTATTGTTGTTGCGGCGGAGACCAGCAGTTGGGGATACTTTTCCTTTAGGAAAATTCCAATAACCCTTCCGAGGGTAACTTCCTTCTTACTATTCTTTTTCCTTATTAAATCAAACATTACTCCTGCCCAATCAATCTTTTTTTGATTAACAATTGCACACATCAGTGCAAATTGTTGCCTTGTTATATTGTCATGAGCAGAGTGCTTACCGAGGAGCACTTTTCCGACCAACTCAGCAAGAAACTTAATCTTGAAAGGGAAATTTACCTTGAGCAGCTTCGTGGGAATGCCCTCTGCATGTCCCAGCTCAACTAACATTCTTCCAAATTCTTGAGCATCTTGCTCATAATCTTCTTCACCATTTATCAAACCAAAAATATCAGTCAGAACGGCCGGAGTTAAAATTACCTCTTCTCCGCCGATGGTGCCAGTCATCGAATCGTCGGTGGAGGACGACGTGAAAGCCCATTCCTTGATCTCGGGTATATTTAACTTAATCCTTGATGACATTAATCTCTTTAGTCCTTGATCCCGGCACAACTGAAGAACTTCCACGATCCCTGCTTCGCAGCAACTGAACGCGTCAAAATCAACGCTGAAGCCTGCATCGAACTTTACAACTGCTAACACTGCGGGAGAAATCGCCATTGATTGCTGGAGAAAGCGCGAGAAGGACGGCGAAGACAAAGGGGACGAAGCGGCAGAAAATCGCAAGCGGGAAGACAGAATGCGAAAAGTCACGCTCCGTCGACGAAAGAACAAAAGATCTTTTAACCTAGGTCGACTATCAGCTTTATATTAGACCGGAGATAGTCGATCTATTAAAAAGATACTAGACCCGATAGTCGAACGGCCGTTCGACGATCGGCTCAGAAGCAGAGTAGTCGAGCCATCGTTCGACTATTTCTGGCTTCTCAAACAACAAGCTGTCATCGTTCAGAGATCGACGATAAGCTCGACCTGTTCGACGATCTTCGAACGCCGGTCGACGATCTTCGAACAGATAAGCTATCATTAACCAGAGGTCGACGATAGGCTTAATCCGTTCGACGATCTTCGATCATCGTTCGACGATCTTCAAGCAGGTTTCAACATAGGCAGATATAGTCACACTTAGTCTCGTCCATTGATCATGCCTAATTGAACTAAAAAGAACAGATGCTTCTGTTCATCTAAAGGCTTGGTGAATATATCACCTCTCTGAAACTCAGTGGATATGAACTCAAGACAAATCTTGTTCTTTTCCACACAATCTCTCAGGAAATGGTGCCGAATCTCAATGTGCTTCGTTCTAGAGTGGTGCACTGGATTTTGTGCAATTGAAATAGCACTGGTACTATCACACATGATTTTGGTGTTCTTGTGTGAGTAACCATAATCCACAAGCTGGTTTTGAATCCACAGGATCTGTGAACAACAACTAGCAGCTGCTATATATTCAGCCTCTGCAGTTGAAGTTGAGACAGAAGCCTGCTTCTTACAGAACCAAGAGACCAATCTCTCTCCCAGGAACTGGCAAGTTCCTGAGGTGCTCTTCCTGTCAACTCTGCAACCAGCATAATCAGAATCAGAATATCCAATTAATTCAAATTCTGACTCAGCTGGGTACCAAAGTCCTAGATCTGGACATCCCTTCAGGTATCTCAGGATTCTCTTTAGAAGAATCAGATGAGATTCCTTGGGGTTGACCTGGAATCTAGCACAAAGGCATGTAGCAAACATTATATCAGGCCTACTTGCAGTTAGATATAATAGGGAACCAACAATGACCCTATAATTCTTTTGATCAACTGGCTTGCCGTGATCATCAGAATCAATAACTACATTAGTAGCCATAGGTGTAGGCATTGCTGAAGCATCAGCCATCCCAAATTTCTTTACCAATTCCTTGGCATATTTGGATTGGGAGATGAAGATACCATCAGCATCTTGCTTAACTTGGAGACCAAGAAAGTAAGACAGCACACCCATACTACTCATCTCAAACTTAGAGTGCATCAGGTCAGAGAACCTTTTGCAAAGTTTGGGATCAGTGGAGCCAAATATAATATCATCTACATACACCTGAACTAACAGGATTGTGTCCTTGTGATGCTTGACGAAAAGGGTTCTATCAACTACTCCCCTAGTAAAGTTGTGCTCTAAAAGGAAACTAGCTAGAGTCTCATACCAGGCTCTGGGAGCTTGCTTTAGTCCATATAGAGCTTTCTGTAACTTAAACACATGTGAGGGCTGAGTTGAAGAAACAAACCCTGGTGGTTGTTCAACAAACACCTCTTCCTTAAGCTCACCATTCAGGAATGCACTTTTGACATCCATTTGGAACACCTTAAACTTCATGTAGGCTGCATAGGCCAAGAAGATCCTTATTGCTTCTAGCCTTGCAACAGAAGCAAAGGTTTGGTCATAATCTATACCTTCCTCCTGTCTGTAGCCCTGAGCTACAAGCCTTGCTTTATTCCTTACAACAATTCCATTTGCATCCAACTTGTTTCTATACACCCACTTGGTGCCTATGATCAGTTGGCCTTTAGGTCTTGGAACCAAAGTCCAAACTTTACATCTCTCAAACTGATTGAGTTCCTCTTGCATAGCAATGATCCAGTGAGGATCTAGCTCTGCATCTTTAAAGGTGAGGGGCTCAACCTGTGAGAGGAAACAAGCATGCATCACATCCTGTCTTAATTGGTGTCTTGTTTGCACACCAGCTGATATGTCTCCAATCACTTGAGATGTGGGGTGATCTCTAAGTGTGACAATATCAGCAGGTGGGATGTGATCTTCAGCAACAGTTGGGATTAATTCCTCAGGAGGAATTTGATCTACTGTTGGTGGTACAACAACAGCTTCAGCAATGTCTTCATCACTGTCTGATTCAGTGATCTGAAGAGTTGATAGTTGAAGAATTTCTTGAGGAGCATCAGGTACCTGCAATGAACTGGAAGAAGGAGAATTTTCTCTCTCTTTGTAAAACATCTGAGATTCATCAAAAGATACATGCACAGATTCTTCAATCTTACAGGTTGATTTGTTATAAATCCTATAAGCTTTGCTTACTTGGGAATATCCAAGCATGATTCCCATTGAAGCTTTTGCTTCAAATTTCCTAAGATATTCTTTATTGTTATTATGAATATAAACAACACAACCAAAAATTCTGAAATAATTAATTTTAGGTTTCTTTCCTTTAAGCAACTCATAAGGAGTTTTACACTTAAGTTTGTGTATCAAACTTCTATTTAAGACATAATTGGCTGTACTAACAGCTTCTGCCCAATAGGAGAGAGACATGTTAGCATCTGCCAACAATGTGCTAGCAGCTTCAATGAGTGTTCTATTCTTCCTTTCAACTACCCCATTTTGTTGAGGAGTTCTAGGAGCTGAGAAGCTATGTTTGATACCTTCTCTCTCACAGAATTCTTGCATGAGAAGAGAGTCAAACTCAGTACCATGATCACTTCTGATCAAGGCCACATGAGTAGAGTACTCAGTCTGCACACATAGTAGAAAGTCTGTAAGGGCTTTGAAGTTATCAGACTTAGTTCTCAGAAAGAAAACCCAACTGAACCTAGAGAAGTCATCTACAATTACTAAGGTGTAATACTTCCCTCCTAAACTCTGTACATTTATTGGGCCAAAAAGGTCCAAGTGTAATAGATATAGGATTCTAGGAGAATCACTCTTATTTACAGATTTAAAAGAGTTTTTGGTTTGCTTGCCTAGCTGACAAGCCTTGCATAGGCTCTCCTTCTTGTAGGGGCAAGAAGGTAAACCTCTAACAAGGTTGTGTTTAGATAACCTAGATATATTTTTAAGGTTAACATGACTAAGCCTCTTATGCCACAAAGAATTATTATTAATTGTTACTTCATTAAACAGGTAGATTTCAGAATGAGATGAATTGAAATCTACTAAATAAATATTACCTATTCTAATACCTATTAAAACAACATTATTATTTAAAGTAATATTGCAAGACGAGTTAGAAAATGAAACCTGGTAGCCAGCATCACATAGCTGGCTGACTGAAATCAAATTGTGCTTCAGTCCTGTCACATATGCAACTCTCTTGAAAGTAACATCTCCAATAGTAATCCTGCCATAGCCTTTTGTCTGACCACAGCTGGAATCTCCAAAGATAACCTTTGGGCCGAGCTTAGCTTTGAATTTTGACAGATGATCTTTATTTCCTGTCATATGCTTGGAACATCCACTATCCAAATACCACTTATTTTGAGTGATTGGATAGGCCTTCACCTGCAAGACATTTATTTAGACAGTGTGGACCCAGGTAACCTTGGGTCCCTTGTTTTTCACATAAGAAAAACTGGAAATATATGAAAATGCAGGCTGAGGGTGATAACCTAGTGGGTGAGATCTCCTAGGTGGGATTCTCCATGCAGATGATGGGTCAACCAACCTAGGGTTTCTATTTTCATTTAGGTTTCTATGGTACTGATGATGATTTTGAAAATCATATTGAAAACGTCGATCGACGTTCGACGATGGGCGCTCAGATCATCGAGCTTCGTTCGACCATTGAGCTTCCGATCGTCGAGCTGCGTTCGACGCTCTTTGCATTTCTTTGAAAAATTTCTTTCTCTTTTCTCTCTTAGCTTTATTTAAAGTTTTATTAACTAGGTTTACTTGCTCAGTGTTCTTCATTCCACTAGCTGAAATGAAGTTTACTGGAGTTGAAAGATTATTTTTAAGTAGAACTGGGGGTTCACTGGGAGAAGCTCCTAAGCCTAGTTTATCATTACCTGACCTAGTGTTAGTCATGCTGATAATTTCTAACAACTTAAGGCTTCTACCATTAAGTGATTCTTCTAACCTCTTAGACTTAGCTAACTCCATTTTAAGAAATTTAATTTCTTCACTACAAGTAGTGAGATCTTCCTTTAACCTAATATTTTCTGTAGCAATTACTTCTGAGTCAGCTAACTTATTTCTAAGTTCTTTTATCTCCTTTTCTGAGCTAATCAAATCTAAGCATAAAGATTTAAAATCTAATTTAAATTCTTCAGAAGTAAAGTCATAAGAAGATAGTACCTCATCTTCTGTTGGCATCTCTTCATCTGAATCTGAACTCTCTGCAGCTGAGTGGTTGCTGCAGGCATTTATTGCCATCAGGCAAACTTCTTTTGCCTTCTTCTCTTCCTCATCCTCACTGGAGCTTGATGAGGAGGATTCTTCATCAGAATCACTCCAGGTTTCAGCAATGAAACCTCTCTCCTTCTTCTTGTTTTTGTAGGAGGATGGCTTGGAGTGCTTCCTGTGCTGTTCCTTTTCTTTTCTCTTGTCTTTGTTCTTCTCCTCTGGACACTCTGGTAAGATGTGTCCAGCCTTCCTGCAACTATAACAAATAATTTCTTTAGCAAGTGAACGATCATACCTTGGTTTGTCTTCATAGCGTGAAGACTTCTTTCTGAACTCCTTTCTCCCCATCTTGAGAAACCTCTTGACAAACAATGCCATTAGTTCCTCATTTGATTGGCTGCCTTCAGAAGCATCAACAGCCTTAAGAGCTAGAGATTGCTCTTTTCTTGTTGGAGTAGGGGTCTTTGCTTCTGCTTCTGCTTCCCTTGTCTTCAGCACTTGCTCAAAAGACTTGAGCTTGCCGAGAAGAGCTTCAGTGGAGATCTCATTTGTACTTCTGGCTTCCTTGATGGGCCAGATCCTTAGATCCCATGTGCTAGGGAAGCACATAAGAATCTTATCATTGACCTCTGTCAATGATATGTCCTTGTTAAGAGTCCTCAGCTCATTGATGATTGAGCTGAGCCTGGTGTACATGGCTTCAACTGATTCAGCATCAGTTTTCTTGAAGTTCTCATACTGTGAGATCAGGTTGGACCTTCTGTCCTTCCTTTCATCAGCTGAACCAGCCACAATCTGGTTCAGTGTATCCCACATAGCTTTTGCTGAAGAGCAGTCAGCTACCTTCTGGAATACCTCATCTGACATTGTCTGAGCCAGTATGTTCATTACCTTGACATATGCTATTTTGGCCTTCTTGTACTCATCGTTGTAATCTGGAGGAGGCACTGTACTCATATCAGATGATGAGGCAGTAGCAGCAGCAGGTGCTCTTGGGGGACCTGACAAAATAGAAGCAAAGATACTTTCATCAATAGAATTCATATATAATTTTATCCTTGCCTTCCAGATGCCAAACTTAGCTAAGTTGCATGCTGGAGGTCTGGTGCTGGAATAATCCTTGGACTGGGCCATGATAGTGAATATCTATAAGCTTTGGTATCTATCAGGATCTTGTGACTTAGGTGTTAGCCTATTCAGTCAGTCAACCTTCCTCTGATACCAATTGAAAGTGAAGGGATAGATACTACTCTAGAGGGGGGGGGGTGAATAGAGTTATCAAATTTTGCACTAGACAAAACTTGAAGGTCTACCCAACTCCCTTGGAGTGAATTGCGGAATTAAAAGATTATAGATATAGAATTAACCCTAAAGCCTAACACAAGTGTTGTGCACAAACTCAAGCTAACTGTAATTACAGTTAAGGCTTGGAAATCCTAATCAGCAACTAGCAACCTAGTTATATCTATTCACAGCCACAGTGCAGGAAATAAACAAGGCAATCCAGACGACATAAGGAATTTATAGTGGTTCCCCAAACAACTTGGGTACGTCCACTCTTCTACCAACAAGGTAGGAATCCACTCAGGTTTTTGATCAGGTGCCCTGCCACCAACAGGATCTGCTTCAGGTAGATCCAGAAACCCTTTAGACTTTTGATCAGGTGTATAAAAACCAAGCACAGGTTTTTGATCAGGTGCCCTGCCACCAAGGGATACTTTTGAAGGGAGTAATAACCCTGTACAGGAGGGGGAAGAAGGTTAAGATGTCTTCTCTATTTTACAATAGATTAGAGAAGCACAAAAACTTGCACTGAGCTAGAAAGCTCTAAAGAATCAAGGCTCCCCCTGGCTCAAAGATGTCCAGGTAAAGTCTTGCTTCAGTGCAGAAAACTCTTCAGAAAGCTCTGAAGGAAAAACTACAAGAAGATAAAAAATAATAAAATTAAAGATCTTCAAGCAGCTATCTTCTTCTTCTTCTTCTTCAAAAGAACTCTGAGTTTGAACTTCCTGAAAGCAGGAGAACTCAGGTTGAAGAAGAGTAGAAGATCTTAACACTTCTCAGTTAGATGAGTATTGCTGAGAGCAGAAGACTTGATCTTGATGAAGGCTTGAATGCTTAAGTGAACAACTGGTTAGCTATTAGCTAGCTTGAATCCTTCTTCAAAGGGTCCTTTATATAACAGCAGCAAGCAACGACTCTCTTCAATTTGAATTACTTGTCTTCTTCTGAAACTTGAGGCCTGGGCTGCAAATAACACACAGCAAAACAAACTCTGCAGCAAGACATCCTATAAAAGGAATGAACCTCTTTCTAAGAAGCTGCAGGATCAAATCAAATAACAGAAGGACTAAATAAAGTCACATCAGAGAAATACTCTTTATAGCAGAAGGAAGACTTTTCAGTCTAACGGCTATAAAGGACTGTCAGCAGATAAAGTAAAATACAAAGTCAGCTAATAAGACAAACAACTTTATCTAAAAAGATTTTACTCAGGCAAAAAGAATAGAGCAGATATGCCTGGAAACATTATCATAAATCAACTGAAAAGATATGCCAGATAATGTATTAATTAATTAAATATAATAAATAAATACAAAATATAAAGGTAGACAGAAAACGTCGAACGACCTTCGGAGATCGTCGACCGACGCACGGAGATCGTCGAACTATCGGACAGATAGTCGAACGATCCAGATAGTCGAACTATCAAAGGAGATAGTCGAACTATCACAGCAGATAGTCGAACTACCAGAAGATAGTCGAACTATCAGATAGTCGACCTATCAACAGATAGTCGAACTATCAGGGCAAAACAGATAGTCGAGCTATCAACAGATAGTCGAACTATCAGATAGTCGAACTATCAACAGATAGTCGAACTATCAAAAACAAACAGATAGTCGACCTATCAACAGACAGTCGAGCTATCAGATAGTCGACCTATCAACAGATAGTCGAACTATCAAAGACAAACAGATAGTCGAACTATCAACCGATAGTCGAACTATCCACGCAGACTGAAAGTCGAACAACTGATAGACGATCGTCGAACAGCTAGTCGACGATAGTCGAGCGGCGTTCGACGATAGTCGAACGAACAAACAACTTAACCAAATTCTCAATCTGGAAAAGTGAGGACTCTACAGCTAGACTACTAACCATTGACCATAGATATTTCTTGGGTCAAGGGACTAAAAAGACAAGACTAAACTCAAATCAAACTGGGGTACCAACAGGTTGACAACGAAGGTCAAGCCCATTTATATCGAGGACACAGACATAAAGCGGCTACGGAACAAAGAGATTCAAATGGTCAAAGTCTGTTGGGACAACTGTGGCCGTGAGGAGCTGTCATGGGAGCGCGAGCATACCATGCGAGAAGAGTTCTATTGGGTCCATTGATCCCAATGTCCTATATTTGTAAAAAGTCAAACAAGTCAATGGTATACACATAGTGTAACACCCCAAAAATCTTAAAAGGTCGATTTGAGGTTCAGGTTGGTTGACACGGCCTTGGACACGGGCGTGTCCAAGGGCGTGTCTGGGTACACGGCCTGGCACACGGGCGTGTGCCAGGGCGTGTTCAGCCTGATCGACGCAGCCTGGTCGTCGAGCATAGAACACGGCCTGTGACTCGGGCGTGTCACAGGGGCGTGTTTGGAACACGGCTAGGGACACGGGCGTGTGCCTTAGCTGTGTACCTCTCGGGTTATTTTGGTGATAGCGGAAACCGTGTTACAGGGGTAACACGACCGTGTACTGACTGACACGGGCGTGTCAGGTGCGACACGGGCGTGTCGCTGCCCGTGTTCTGGTAGATTTTCAGTTGGTGCGTGTGACGCGTGTGCCGCTTAAGGGTACACGGCCTGTGACACGGGCGTGTCACAGGCCGTGTCAGCCAAAAAAATGGAATTTTGGGAAAATCATGGCCGTTCCTTTTCTCTATTTGGATCCAAGGGCTCAGGTGATTCCTTGCTGGATTAAAACACCAGAGACTTGATGAAGAGATCATTCTTCATTTGGCTAAGTGAAGAGAGAAAGAGAGAGGAGGAAGAAGAAGGAGGTGGAGATCAAACCACCGACGGAACTCCCGTGTTTCGATTCGAGATCCGAGGCCAGCGCTGTGAAGGCAAAGCTGCTGCGGTTCTTTCTCACCGGCTAGATTTCGATGGCTCCCAAGAGATCGTCAAGGGTAACGATCTCCCTTCTTGGACATGTGAAGTCCTTCTTTTCTGCATTGCATAGGGAAAACCCTTCCCAGCGAGTGTGCGGTGGGTTGTGGCATCCCTTGGGGTAGATATGTGAAGTCCCCCTTGTTAGAGTCCGGAATTGGAGTACGGATCTAGGCATGCTGTGTGAAGCCCATCTGGACATGTTGGTATGGATTGGTGATGCTTGTTTGCATATCGGAGAAGACTCCGTGGTTATGGCTTGTTTGCCTTGTGCCTACCTGTTGCTTGGTGCAGCAGGAAGTACTGGATGAAGTCCAGGAAATGAAGAGGGTTGGATGCAACTCTTGTGGCCGTGCGTTGCCACTTTGTGTGCGGTTGAGCCGTTGGGCTGCAACTCGGTGAAAAGGCAGATTGCCGAACAGGAAAGGTGAAACCGACCCGCGCCTATAAATTGCCATGGATACTTCCGTATTCGAGGTGGCACGACGACTTGAGCAACGGGGGGTGGCTGATCCGTACCTGCGTTATGTCCGTCCGACTTGGAAGCCTGGTTGTGGGTTTTGTTGGAGCGCATAATGAGAGTCTTAGGCCCGCACGCCAAAAAGACTAGAATGCTCAATACCGTGTAAACGGTGGTGTTGACCCTGGTTTTCCGGTGCACCAAGAATGTGCCCTGAGTGCACGGACTGTCGGGCCGTGTGGCCGACGGTTGTGATGGCTTGAATGTGCCTGCGAGCACATAGTTGCTATTGTTGATACCATGCTGTGCAGGGAAGGAATGCTACTGCCCCGAGAAAGGGGTAGAATTGTTATAATTAGGTCAGCTGAATGCTGACCGTTGCCGTGTTTGCCACCGTTTGGGTGGATTGTCCCTATGCAGGTGCTGGAGAGCCAAGTGGTAAATGAATGGCTGAAGCCCCTACTGCTGTTGCTGCTGCTGCAGCTAGCCCTTGAAGGCTACGCGAATGGATTTGTTTGTTTTACTTTTACTCATGTATGGCCGGCCTGCGCGCCGATGTTTGTAATCCATGATGTGCGGAAAGAGGAACTGTAAGGCCTTAAGGCCAACCCTTCACCTTTGTTGTACATTCCGTGGCTGTATATATAACTGTGGTTTATATATTGGACATTCCTGGTTAGAGTTCAACTTATGTCTTAAAGCTTCCGCTAGAATGCTCTGTGTTAGGATACGTTTATGGTTTGGTATTATTCTGTGACCTCACCGTCTGTTTGTGGCATATCGTGTGGGGCCCCGGCCGGACCTTCTATGATACGTCACGTAACGGATGGGGTCGTTACATTTTGGTATCAGCTTCGTTCGGTCTTCCTATTTCGAATTCGTGGTCGCATTCTTTTGTGGGGTGGCGAGCGCATGTTTGTGCGCCCTGCTGTAACACTAATGAACTCTGGAATGTCCACTAAGGAATGTACATAATCTTGTTTGAGGAATCTGCGCGTTCCTTTTCTGTTGTTTTGCTTGCATACGATCGCTAATGTGTGTCTTGTCCACCTATAGGTGACGCGTAGTGGTGCTGGGCAGTCTGAGCCCCAGCGCTCTGATGAGAGTGCGGCACCAGCTGAGGTGCCAACACCTCCTCCATCTGCGGAAACTGTTCGCTTAGTTGCCGAGGCTCTATTTGCCATGATTCAGCCGACCAGGCAAGCGCAGCCGGCGGTAGTGCCAATTCGTGTTGATGTAAGACCCGAGCCGGTTGAGGCTGTCGATCCACGAGCAGCTGACTGACAGTTGAAGCAATTCATGAGCTTCAGTCCGCC
Organism: Platanthera zijinensis; assembly: GCA_039513925.1. NCBI lineage: Eukaryota > Viridiplantae > Streptophyta > Magnoliopsida > Asparagales > Orchidaceae > Platanthera > Platanthera zijinensis. Next base: position 35,002,359 of record CM077098.1, read on the forward strand.
TACGTTTATGGGACTGAGATCCCCAACGCAGGCAGAGGATTGGTTATCGCGTGTCAAGCGGATAATGACAGTGATTAGGGCGGAGGAAACTTTAAAGGTCACCTTGGCCACCTTCATGCTTGAAGGAGAGGCGCGGTTATGGTGGGACGAGGTTGAGGTACACCATTTGGCGGGCAGGAAATTAACGCAAGTATCGATTGAGGAGTTCTCTCGAATATTTCTGGCGAAACATGTCCCAGCGGCGCAACGCATTGCCATGGAAAATGAGTTCCAACGGTTAAAGCAAGGAGAAGATAGCGTGGATACCTACCTGCATGAGTTTACCAGGTTGGGACGGTATGCGGGAACAATCTTCGCGGATGACCAAAGGAAAACGAATAGGTTCTATGAAGGATTGCGGGATGAGTTGAGGTTCCTGCTTTCGTGTTCAGTGAACCAAGGGTTTCAGGCGTTGGTTGATACTGCATGTGCGTTGGAGAAGGACATGAGACGGGTGCAAGGGAACAAGGGCTTGGTTGTGTCAAAGCCAGAGTTTCAAGCACCTCGCCCTAGCAAATCGTTCTACCAGAAGAAAGGGGGCAAGAGGTCCAAGCCGTCTGGGCAAGTGTCTACGACCGTTGTGTCGGGGGCGACGTCAAGGCCGGAGTCTCGTACATGCTATACTTGTGGCCGGGTGGGGCATATAGCCCGTGATTGTTGGGTTGTTCAGCCCAAAGGGGAAAAGAAGACGGGTGCGTCTTATACTGAGAAGGGCAAAGCGGTGGTTGATTCCTCTGCATCCCAGGCACAGCCCCGAATTTATCAACTTGGCCAGCAGGAGGCGATTAAGCAAAGTGACGTCGTCACAGGTACGAGTGAATATAGATTATTTGCTTAAGTGCTATTATGTATAGCTTGTGCATGATGTGTCTGTGCTGCAGGCTTTGTCCTGATTCGGAATAATCTGGCAAGAGCCCTGTTTGATACGGGTGCTTCACATTCATTTCTGTCTGAGGACTTCGTATCTCGAATTGGGGTGCCGAGTCATGTGACGGTTGATAGTACAAGGGTGCTATTGCCGAATGGCTATGTGATGCTTGCGGTTAGGGCTTGCGATGTGGATGTTCAAATAGGAAGTCGGGATTTCAGTTTGAGTGCAGCTGTGCTACCGTTATCGGAGTTTGATGTGATCTTTGGCATGGACTGGCTCTCGGAGCAGCGTGCCTTTATTGATTGCAACTCCAAGGAGATCACACTAGGCCAGAATACCGGACTTGTGACGAAGTTCGCTGGTATGCGAGGAGTTGGCGGGACTTTGTTGTCTGCGCTCCAAGTCGTCAATGCTGTTCGAAAGGGCGCGGAGTTATTCATCACGCTAATTCAGGCTGTTGAGCCAAAGGCCAGTGTCGGTAAAGTTCTGGTTGTGTCAGAGTTTGCCGATGTGTTTCCTAAAGATCTTCCTGGGTTACCACCCCAGCGGGAGATTGACTTCTCTATTGAGTTGGTGCCAGGTGCTAAACCTGTGGCCCGCTCACCATATCGCGTCGCGCCAAAAGAGATGGCTGAATTGAAAGTCCAATTGCAAGAATTGTTGGAGCAGGGATACATACGCCCAAGCATGTTACCTTGGAGCACGCCTGTTCTATTTATGAAAAAGAAAGACGGTAGTTTACGGTTATGTATTGACTACCGCGAATTGAATAAGCTGACGGAGAAAAACAAATATCCGATTCCACGGATTGATGACCTATTTGATCAGCTGGCAGGATCAACGGTCTATTCCAAGTTGGATTTGAAATCGGGATATTATCAGTTGAGTATTCGGGAAGGTGACATTCCCAAGACGGCGTTTGGAACACGCTACGGTCATTATGAGTTCACGGTAATGCCGTTTGGCTTATATAATGCGCCATCGGTATTTATGGATCTAATGCATCGAACGTTCCGAAAGTACTTGGATTTGTTCGTAATTGTGTTTATCGATGACATCTTAGTATACTCTCAGTCGGAAGAGGATCATGCAAACCATTTGCGGTTGGTCTTGCATACCCTGCGGAGGAATAAGTTTTATGCCAAGTTCTCAAAGTGTGAGTTCTGGCTCTCTTCAGTAGCCTTTTTAGGCCATGTGGTAAGTGGTGAAGGTATCGCGGTGGATCCATTGAAGATAAGTGCCATTCGAGATTGGCCAATGATGTCTTCGGTGGCCGAGGTCAGGAGCTTCCTTGGGCTTGCGGGCTACTATAGACGGTTTGTGGAAAACTTCTCACGGATTGCTTTACCTCTGACCACGCTGACGAGAAAAGATCAAAGGTTCATTTGGACGCCGGAGTGCGCGCGAGCTTTTGAAGACCTGAAGAGTCGTTTGACCACGGCGCCTGTGTTGACATCGCCATGTGGTACAGATGGCTATGAGATCTATAGTGATGCTTCCGGGAGTGGCTTAGGCTGCGTTCTTCTGCAGTTTGGTAAAGTGATTGCTTATGGCTCGCGCCGGTTGAAAGTGCATGAGCGGAATTACCCCGTCCATGATCTGGAGTTGGCGGCGGTAATCTTTGCGCTAAAGTTGTGGCTGCACTATCTTTATGGCGTGAAAGTGGACATTTATACAGATCACAATAGCCTAAAGTACTTGTTGGATCAGAAGGATCTGAATATGCGACAACGAAGATGGATGGAGTTCCTTGGGGACTACACCTTCGAGATTCACTATACGCCCGGGAAGGGAAATGTGGTCGCTGATGCTTTGAGTCGGAAGACTCCGGTACGGGCAAGCTGGTTGCAGTGGCATGATCAGTGTTTAATCCAGGAATTGGAAGCATTGGAGATATCTTGTGTTGACAAGGGTTCTTCGACCGATGCATGCTTGAACTGGACGGAGGTTCAATATGACCTTACGGACAGAGTTCGGCGAGCAACGGAGCTTGATGAAAGTCTCCAGCGCTATGCTAAAGATGGGCCGGATGACCAGTTCTCTTGGGATAACGGTTTGTTACGAAGAAATGGTCGAGTGTGCGTTCCGAGTGTGGGTAAATTGAGGGAAGAGTTGATGTACGAAGCTCACTTTGCAAAGTACTCAGTTCACCCAGGAAGCACAAAGATGTACAGAGATCTGAAAAAGCTGTTCTGGTGGCCCGGACTAAAGAAAGATGTAGCACGTTATGTGGCGGAATGCCATACTTGTGCATTGGTGAAAGCGGAATGCCAGAAGCTTGGCGGTTTTCTGAAGTTGTTACCCATTCCGGAGTGGAAGTTCGATGACATTTCGATGGATTTTGTGCACGGGTTGCCGAGATCTCAACGCGGTCATGATTCAATCTGGGTGATTGTGGACCTGTTGACAAAAGTGGCGCACTTCCTTCCAAACAAAAGAGACGATTCAGTGGAAACCTTGGCCAAGCTCTATGTGGAGCAGATTGTTCGACTGCACGGTGTTCCTCGGAGCATCGTCAGTGATCGTGATGGGCGATTCACATCGAATGATTGGCGGCTAGTTCATCAAATGTTGGGTACAAAATTAGCGTTTAGTACGGCCTTTCATCCCCAAACGGATGGCCAGACTGAACGAACCAACATGACGATGGAGGACATGCTCCGCATGTACGCCCTAGACTTTGGTAAGAGATGGGAAGATTATATTTTTCTTGTAGAATTTGCCTATAATAATAGCTACCAAGCGAGGATCGGTATGACACCATTTGAGGCTTTGTATGGTCATAAATGCCGTACACCGTTAGCTTGGGCAGAAGCAGGCGAATCTAAGCTGAGTGGGAAAAAGGAAGTCGAAGAAGCTACCTTGCTTATACGCTCTATTCGGGAGAGGCTATTGATAGCCCAAGATCGTCAAGCAAAGTACTACAATGCCAAACACCGGAACGTAGAGTTCGCGGTGGGTGATTGGGTATATTTGAAGATCAAACCCTTCAAAGGCGTGTCCAAGATTCGGCGGTTGAAAAAGCTAAGTCCAAGGTACCTTGGTCCATTTGAAGTGATGGAGCGCGTTGGGGAAGCTGCTTATCGACTAGCGCTGTCAGCAGAGTTGAGTGGCTTACATGATGCATTTCACATCTCAGTACTCCGTAAAGCTGTCAACGATCCAGCTCAAGTAGTGGAGTATGATCGGGTACCGGTCGAGTATGGGCTAACGACGAGGGTTCGACCCATTCGGATCGAAGATTGAGCCGATAAACAGTTGCGGAACAAGGTGATCAGGATGGTCAAGGTCCAATGGGACAATTGTGGCTGTGAAGAGCTAACATGGGAGCGAGAGCAGACCATGCGAGCTGAATTTCCCGGCTGTTTGTGTAAACTGTAGACCGTGTACTTTTGTTATTTCAGAGTTATCAAGTTATAGTATTGTGTTTCTTGTTTCCTTACCGTGTCAAATTTCGGGACGAAATTTTATTAAGGAGGGGAGGATTGTAACACCCCAAAAATCTTAAAAGGTCGATTTGAGGTTCAGGTTGGTTGACACGGCCTTGGACACGGGCGTGTCCAAGGGCGTGTCTGGGTACACGGCCTGGCACACGGGCGTGTGCCAGGGCGTGTTCAGCCTGTTCGACGTAGCCTGGTCGTCGAGCATAGAACACGGCCTGTGACACGGGCGTGTTTGGAACACGACTAGGGACACGGGCGTGTGCCTTAGCCGTGTACCTCTCGGGTTATTTTGGTGATAGCGGAAACCGTGTTACAGGGGTAACACGGCCGTGTACTGACTGACACGGGCGTGTCAGTTACGACACGGGCGTGTCGCTGCCCGTGTTCTGGTAGATTTTCAGTCGGTGTGTGTGATGCGTGTGCCGCTTAAGGGTACACGGCCTGTGACACGGGCGTGTCACAGACCGTGTCAGCCAAAAAAATGGAATTTTGGGAAAATCATGGCCGTTCCTTTTCTCTATTTGGATCCAAGGGCTCAGGTGATTCCTTGCTGGATTAAAACACCAGAGACTTGATGAAGAGATCATTCTTCATTTGGCTAAGTGAAGAGAGAAAGAGTGAGGAGGAAGAAGAAGGAGGAGGAGATCAAACCACCGGCGGAACTCCCGTGTTCCGATTCGAGATCCGAGGCCAGCGCTGTGAAGGCAAAGCTGCTGCGGTTCTTTCTCACCGGCTAGATTTCGATGGCTCCCAAGAGATCGTCAAGGGTAACGATTTCCCTTCTTGGACATGTGAAGTCCTTCTTTTCTGCATTGCATAGGGAAAACCCTTCCCCGCGAGTGTGCGGTGGGTTGTGGCATCCCTTGGGGTAGATATGTGAAGTCCCCCTTATTAGAGTCCGGAATTGGAGTACGGATCTAGGCATGCTGTGTGAAGCCCATCTGGACATGTTGGTCTGGATTGGTGATGCTTGTTTGCATATCGGAGAAAACTCCGTGGTTATGGCTTGTTTGCCTTGTGCCTACCTGTTGCTTGGTGCAGCAGGAAGTACTGGATGAAGTCCAGGAAATGAAGAGGGTTGGATGCAACTCTTGTGGCTGTGCGTTGCCACTTTGTGTGCGGTTGAGCCGTTGGGCTGCAACTCGGTGAAAAGGCAGATTGCCGAACAGGAAAGGTGAAACCGACCCGCGCCTATAAATTGCCATGGATACTTCCGTATTCGAGGTGGCACGGCGACTTGAGCAACGGGGGGTGGCTGATCCGTACCTGCGTTATGTCCGTCCGACTTGGAAGCCTGGTTGTGGGTTTTGTTGGAGCGCATAATGAGAGTCTTAGGCCCGCGCGCCAAAAAGACTAGAATGCTCAATACCGTGTAAACGGTGGTGTTGACCCCGGTTTTCTGGTGCACTAAGAATGTGCCCTGAGTGCACGGACTATCGGGCCGTGTGGCCGACGGTTGTGATGGCTTGAATGTGCCTACGAGCACATAGTTGCTATTGTTGATACCATGCTGTGCAGGGAAGGAATGCTACTGCCCCGAGAAAGGGGTAGAATTGTTATAATTGGGTCAGCTGAATGCTGACCGTTGCCGTGTTTGCCACCGTTTGGGTGGATTGTCCCTATGCAGGTTGAAAGTCCACCTAGTGTCAACTACTTACACCTATGGGGGGGGGGGGGGATAGGTGTCTTTGCAGCGCATTTGCGGAATTAAGGTTTTACCTGCACAAGAAAACAAAACACCACAGCACAAAAAGTACACAAGCAATTTATAGTGGTTCCCCGATTTGGGTACGTCCACTTTCCCCCTTCGACCTATCTCCCAACCAGGGACGACTCGGTCACTTCACCAACAGGATTGAAATCCAATCCTTGCACTAACGGAAGGAACCCTTCCACACGTAGGAGTCAACACTCCCACAACACGGGTTGCACCCAACCCTACAACTAGAGACCAATCGGTCCTTTACAAAGAAATGAAAATAGCTTGTAAGAAATACAAACAACGTATGGAGACTAAGGTGTCCCTCTTCGTTCGGCGACGTGTTCTTGAAGTCAACGAAGAGTCCACAACCCTAGATCTCACTTGGAGAGAATCTCCCCGAGACCGGCGACGACAATGAGTGGCGGCGACGCTTTCGGTGTTGGCGGCGGCATCTGAAAACAGCAGCAGAGCACTGGAGATCCAATCTTCTTAGCGAAGTCGGCAAGGTCTACCAACGGTCACACGAGGATCGATCGTCTCGATCAATTCGGACGGGAAAAGATTTCCCTATCTCAAATCAAGAGACAAAAGATCTCTGGATAGACACGTGAGACGCTGTGCAGAACTAGGCTTCTATCACCGAGGATCTGGAGGAGATCGAGATCGGCTTCGGTGATCGGCTACGGCGACGGAGGCGGAGCAAGTTCGCGAGATTAGGGTTAGTCGGCCGCTATCTTTCGTATATTGTCTGTGTGTCTTACTGTACACAAATACCAGAGTATTTATACAATAGGTCAAGAGATGACCGTTGTGGGCCCCACCAGCAGTAAGACCAAAGTTCGGTTCAAAATCCCGCAGATGTCGTGGACTGGTCCAGACAGAGTCGAAAAAATACCTAAGTCAAATTCGGCGAGAATCGTGGGTGATTCTCGACGAATCGGCGAGAATCACTTACGATTCTCGCCGAATTCTACTTAGAGAATTCTGGCAGCACAGGTTACAGAGGCCGGGGAGAATCAGTGGGAATCACCTTGGCTTCTCGCCGACTCGTTGAGAATACAAAGTCATTCTCGACGAATCGGCGAGAATCACTTCTCGTCGATTCTGCCTTAGATGATTTTTCTGACTGCGTCGAGACAGCCGGCCCAACCCGGCAAGAATCAACTAATGATTCTCGACAACTCGTCGAGAATCACTGGTGATTCTCGACGATTCGGTGAGAATCACTTAGTGATTCTCGACGATTTACACTTAGACGATTCTCGTCTTTCAACCCGTGAGATGGTCTTTGGCCCATCCTTGCTCCTTGTCTGCTCTTGCTTTATCATAGCCCTGTACTTGAAATTAAGTACACCGCAATAGAGAGAGTACACGTAGGCCAACACACTGATCTGCTCAACGAGGGATTACATTGCACAGACCCGTGTATATTGACCCACTGCACCCTGACATTGGTGTGTACTTAGCATGGAATAACTGCAAGCACAACTAGAAGAAATTCATCAAATACATAGTCTATTTACCTTAGCTTGTACAGGGGCTTCTTCAAATCAGGTACATTGTGGATACAATACCCAACAATCTCCCCCTATTTGAAGAAGCCTAAACCCTACAAGCTAAGGTGAATAGAGCATATAGAAATGAAAATCATAAACTTAAAATTGAGTTGAGAGAGATATTCATTACCAATTTCTTAAGAGCAAACTTGGAGCCACCTTAGCCTTAGCCGAGAGGGTAATCTCCCCCTTTTCGGCTTCTGCAAATCGGGGACTGAAGCATGTGACACCATGCTCCCCCTCAGTTCTTGTACCTTTGCTTTCACTAAATTCCGAGTAGAGGCTCCCCCTAGACGCATGAGCCTTGAGCTCCTGTAGTCTTCATTCTTCGTAGTTTAGCATCCCCAATTCAGTTTTGAACATACTGAACTTGGCCTCGTCAAGGGGCTTTGTGAAAATGTCTGCAATCTGCTTGTTAGTGGGAACATAGCAGAGAGAGATGTCCTTGTTCTCCACGTGCTCCTGAATGAAATGGTAACGCACTTCAATATGCTTCGTTCTGCTGTGCGATACCGGATTGTTGGCAATAGCAATTGCACTGGAGGAGTCGCAGTACATCGGTACTTCCTTGAACTTGAGATCAAAGTCGGCTAACTGGTTTCTTATTCATAGGAGTTGTGCGCAACAGCTGCCAGCCGAGATGTACTCAGACTCTGCAGTGGAGGTTGCTACACAATTCTGCTTTTTGCTGTTCCATGAAATAAGCCTTCTTTCGAGGAATTGACACGTCCCGGAGGTGCTTTTCCTGTCATCCCTACTTCCTGCAAAATCAGCATCTGAAAACCCTATTAGCTCGACATCATTGCTTCTCGGGTACCATAAGCCAAGATTAGGGGTACCTTTAAGGTATCTGAGAATTCGCTTTGCAGCGACATAATGAGATTCCTTAGTGTTCACCTGATATCTAGCACAAACACATGTGGAGAACATGATATCCGGTCTACTCGCAGTAAGATAGAGCAGAGATCCAATGATGCTTCTGTATTTGGTTTCATCAAAAGGTTTCCCTTTCTCATCCTTATCCAGAGACATGGTGGATCCCATTGGAGTCCTCATAGAGGTTGCATTCTCCATTCCGAATTTCTTGAGGAGTTCATTTGTGAACTTCGTCTGAGAAATGAAGATTCCTTCCTCAGACTGTTTCACTTGAAGTCCCAAGAAATACTTCAGCTCTCCCATACTGCTCATTTCAAACTTTCCTTGCATAAGTTTGGAAAACTTTTTGCAAAGATTGTTGTCCGTTGAGCCGAATATAATGTCATCAACATAGATTTGCACCAGCAAAATCTTGCCTTTGACTTCCCTGAGAAACAATGTCTTATCTATTTTTCCTCTAGAGAACTTGTTCTCAAGAAGAAAACTAGACAATGTCTCATACCAAGCTCGAGGAGCTTGTTTTAGGCCATATAGCGCTTTATTAAGAAAATATACATGATTAGGATAAGTAGGATTGACAAAACCTGGAGGTTGAGCAACGTATACTTCCTCTTTCAAATCTCCATTCAAGAAAGACGATTTCACGTCCATCTGATAGACTGTGAATCCTTTGTGAGCGGCATAGGCTAGGAATAGCCGGATTGCCTCGAGCCGTGCAACTGGTGCAAACGTCTGGTCAAAGTCAATCCCCTCCTCCTGTCTGTATCCTTGAGCCACCAGTCTGGCTTTGTTCTTGATGATGACACCATGTTCATCCAACTTGTTTCTGAAGATCCACTTGGTGCCAATCACATTTTGCGTCTTCGGTCTGGGGACCAGCGTCCAGACTTCGCATCTTTCGAATTGATGCAGCTCCTCTTGCATGGCCAAAATTCATGACGCGTCTTTGTTCGCTTCGTCGAACTTCTTTGGCTCCACCTGCGACAGAAAGCTAAGATGCAAGATCTCGTTAAGAGTACCTCGGCGAGTTCTGACACCGTCTCGGGGATCTCCAATGATTTGATGTCTGGGATGATCCCTCACGTGTCTGAGCTCTAGAAGTCTTGCATCAGGAGCTTCGACTATTTCTTGGGCATCTCCTTCTTCTAAAGGATTTGCCTCATTTTGATCTTCAACTTCTCCGATCGGCGTTGATGTGGAGACTTTGACATATTGTGGAGTTGCATCTTTCTCGGGATCATCCAGTTGTAACTTTTCGAGTCTGGCACCTGCAGCTTCAGGAAGACAACTAGAAGTCTTGCAATTAAGCAAGCTTCCTTCATCAAATACAACATTTATTGATTCCTCTACCACTAGGGTTTTCTTGTTGAAAACTCTATAAGCCCGGCTGTGGCTACTATAGCCCATGAATATGCCTTCGAAGCATTTTTCACCAAACTTAGTACGCGGGTACTTCCCATTATTCAGGACATAACATTTGCAGCCAAAAATCCTCAGATAGGACATGGTTGGTTTCTTGCCTTTCAGTAGCTCATAAGGAGTCATACGATGGCTCTTGTTAATCAATGCCCGGTTTTGTACATGACAGGCCGTATTGACGGCCTCGGCCCAGAAGTATTCTGGGAGAGAAGCGTCATTTAACATTGTCGTGCACGCTTCAATGAGTGTTCTATTCCTCCTCTCCGCCACTCCATTCTGTTGAGGAGTGCGAGGGGAGGAGAACTCATGAAAGATACCAATCTCTTCACAGAACTCTGTCATAGCCCCAGACTCAAACTCTGTTCCGTGGTCACTTCTGATTTTGACCACTGAGCAGTTAAGTTCGTTCTGTATCTGCTTGACAAAACTGGTGAAGATGTCAAACGTATCAGACTTGCGTTTTAAAAAGAACACCCATGTAAACCGAGAGTGATCATCTACAATCACTAGCGTATACGACTTCCCTCCTAAGCTATGAACCTGCATTGGACCAAACAGGTCCATGTGCAGAAGATATAGACATCTGGAGGAATCTTTGTCTGGGATGCCCTTAAAGGTAGCCCGAGTCTGCTTGCCCATCTGACATGCAGGACATGGACTATCTTTGATGCACTTAATAATGGGAGCATCCCTTACTAAATCTTTGGAGAACAACATATTAATTGTCTTGTAATTAATGTGTGCCAATCTCTTGTGCCATTGTTCACAAAGAGATGCACTGCCTTTAGCAACGAGGCATACTGGGGTAGAAGAATCTAAACTAAGAAAATCTAAACAGAAAATATTTCTGCTCCTAATGCCTGTTAATACGGTCTCCGAAGAGTCACATGACATTATCAGGCATTTATCCTTGCAGAACTTAACGTCATACACTTTATCACATAACTGGCTTATGCTGATCAGGTTGTGATTTAACCCTTCAACATAAGCTACGTTAGTGATAGAGAGTATACCGTTGGAAATCGTACCGTAACCTCTGGTGACTCCCCGATCAGATCCCCCAAATATGACTTTGGGTCCATCCTCGACTGGAGAGTACTCCCTCAGCAGGCTTCTTGTCCCAGTCATGTGACGGGAGCATCCACTATCCAAATACCAAATAGGAGTTTTGTTGGCCTTTGGACATCCCTGCAAAACAGAATTAATTTGCCTTAGGAACCCAATCGAACTTGGGTCCTAGATTCCTTGTTAGCATACTCCCCCTCGATTGGTTAACTCTACGAGTGGTCAGCCTCGTATTGCTAACATGAGGAGTCTCGTTATACCTTGGATTAAACCAACAATCCACGACAAAGTGACCAATTTTGCCACAACACCAGCAGTCAAACCTGTTATACTTCCTCTTGGGCGCTTGCTTTACCCTTGAAACGTGGGGTTTAGCTGGGGCCGAAGACCTGGAGGTGGAGGCAACATGATGAACACAGTCACACGACTTCTTCACCTCTTGGCTTTTCAGTGTAACAGGCTTGGTCTTAGGTGCCTGCTTCCTATTATGGCCGCTAGAGAATTGACCATAATTTCCCAAGTGGATTTCCTCATAAAGTGCCTTGAAGACACTCTCACTGAAGTTACGGGGAAAGGTCCACCCATCATATCGGCTCTTCGGCTTTGCAACCGAGGGCCTGAAGTGATGCCCATATGTTGACTCAAAGTCATGTTGGTTACAGGGAAAGCTAGGCTTTCTGAACTCAACAGGGCTGAGTGGGGCCTTTCCTTTCTCATCAGCAGAGGCTTTCTTGGCAGCCTTATTCTTCCTCCTGTTCCTGTTTCTCCTGGATGAGGAGATAGATACCCCTACATGCCCCAAACCAGCTCCTTTGGCTTGAGCAGAGAAGGTATCAACTAATGGAAGAACAGTTTTTGGCATAGAGAAGCTCTTGACGATCTTCCTTTCTGCCGCAAGTAGTTCTTCCAACTTGTCGACTTCCTCCTGCTTAAGATCAAGGAGCTTAAGAGACTCTGAATGCTTTGAAGTCAGGTCCAAGTGCTCCTGTCGGAGGGAGATCAAACTGGTGATCTCTTCCCTCAGGGATACACTCTCACCTTTAAGGAATTTAACTTCCTTTTTATCAGCCTTCAGTTTCTTTCGACATTTCAGGAATGTATTGAGCAGAAGCTCATACTTCTCGAGGAGCTCAGCTTCAAGGGCAGAAGAGCTATCCTCATGGTCATCATCCTGAGACTCAGGATCAGAGTCAGAGTCGGAGAGAGGGGTGTGAGCTTTTACCTTCCCAGTAAATGGGGGGCATTCTCCTTCTGAGTCAGAGCGACCCATTAGCCCAAAGTAGGCTTCCTCATCATCGCTGGTGTCTGACGTGTCAGATTCACTCAGCGTCTTTGGCTTCTTTGCGATGTAACTCCTCTCCTTCTTCTTGTCTTTTGAGGACCTGTGCTCCTCTCCCTTTCCCTTTTCCCTCTTTCCTTGATGGAAGTCGGCCACGACGTGTCCAGGCTTGTTGCAACCAAAGCATATAATGTCAGAAGAGCGGTGTTTGTTCGGTTTGGAAACATACCTGTCAGAGGAATAGTTCTTCTTCTGATCCCTTGAGGAGGAGCCGTTTCTCTTTCTCTGATTCCTCAGCTTGAGGAACTTCTTGAATTCCCGTGTGATAAGGGATAAATCTTCCTCAAATAACTCTGAGCCGGAGGAGCTTGGCTCAGAGTCTTCCTCCTCATCCCTCTTCCACGCACGGGAAGAAGCGACACCCTTGCCCTTTCTGGATTGAATGGCTTTCAGGGCCACCGTCTTTTCCTTGGCCGCGGCTTTCTCTGCTTCCTCTTCAACCTTCCTAGTGTTCAACTGAAGCTCATAGGACATGAGCTTCCCGAATAGAATCTGTGGATCAGTTTCCGCAAGTCTGTCAAACTCGCGGATGGCGCAGATCTTTGTGTCCCACTCCTTAGTGAGGGACCTAAGGAACTTATCATTGAGTTCACCGTCAGTGAACACTCTTCCATATCCTTTGAGTGCATTGACGATCTTGAGGAAGTTTTCGAAGGTGACTCCGATCTCCTCCTTTGGCCCTTGCCTGAAGGCCTCATATTTCTGATTGAGGAGGGATCTCCGATCGTCCCTCACTTCATCTGTGCCCTCCATTAGGACGATCAGACAGCTCCAGAGATCCCTGGCTATCCTGCAGTTGCTGAAGTTCTGCATCATAGAGTCGTCAACTGCGCTTACCAGGATGTTCTGAGCTTTCTTGTCGAGTCCGAACAACACCATTTCGTCTTTGTCCATTTCCTAAAGTTTCTTGGGCACTTTCCTGGTCGGATCAATGGTAGAGTCCTTGGTGGGAATGTAAGGTCCCTCCTCCACTATCATGAAGAGCCGGGGGTCGACTGCTTCCATGTAGAATCTGATTCTTTCCATCCAGATAGGAAAGTTCAGTCTGGTGCATACGGGGATTTTGCCGGAGTGCTTGAGTCCGTCCATGGAAGATATCGGTCTTCTTCTTGACACTGGTGGCAGGATTTTACTCAAGGTGTGAACCTTTTTGATGAGTAACCTCCCTCTGATACCACTTGAAAGTCCACCTAGTGTCAACTACTTACACCTATGGGGGGGGGGGATAGGTGTCTTTGCAGCGTATTTGCGGAATTAAGGTTTTACCTGCACAAGAAAACAAAACACCACAGCACAAAAAGTACACAAGCAATTTATAGTGGTTCCCCGATTTGGGTACGTCCATTTTCCCCTTTCGTCCTATCTCCCAACCAGGGACGACTCGGTCACTTCACCAACAGGATTGAAATCCAATCCTTGCACTAATGGAAGGAACCCTTCCACACGTAGGAGTCAACACTCCCACAACACGGGTTGCACCCAACCCTACAACTAGAGACCAATCGGTCCTTTACAAAGAAATGAAAATAGCTTGTAAGAAATATAAACAACGTATGGAGACTAAGGTGTCCCTCTTCGTTCGACGACGTGTTCTTGAAGTCAACGAAGAGTCCACAACCCTAGATCTCACTTGGAGAGAATCTCCCCGAGACCGGCGGCGACAATGAGTGGCGGCGACGCTTTCGGTGTTGGCGGCGGCAACTGAAAACAGCAGCAAAGCACTGGAGATCCAATCTTCTTAGCGAAGTCGGCAATGTCTACCAACGGTCACACGAGGATCAATCGTCTCGATCGATTCGTACGGGGAAAGATTTCCCTATCTCAAATCAAGAGACAAAAGATCTCTGGATAGACACGTGAGATGCTGTGCAGAACTAGGCTTCTATCACCGAGGATCTGGAGGAGATCGAGATCGGCTTCGGTGATCGGCTACGGCGACGGAGGCGGAGCAAGTTCACGAGATTAGGGTTAGTCGGCCGCTATCTTTCGTATATTGTCTGTGTGTCTTACTGTACACAAATACCAGAGTATTTATACAATAGGTCAAGAGATGACCGTTGTGGGCCCCACCAGCAGTAAGACCAAAGTCCGGTTCAAAATCCCACAGATGTCGTGGACCGGTCCAGACAGAGTCGAAAAAATACCTAAGTCAAATTCGGCGAGAATCGTGGGTGATTCTCGACGAATCGGCGAGAATCACTTATGATTCTCGCCGAATTCTACTTAGAGAATTCTGGCAGCACAGGTTACAGAGGCCGGGGAGAATCGGTGGGAATCACCTTGGCTTCTCGCCGACTCGTCGAGAATGCAAAGTCATTCTCGACGAATCGGCGAGAATCACTTGGTGATTCTCGTCGATTCTGCCTTAGATGATTTTTCTGACTGCGTCGAGACAGCCGGCCCAACCCGGCAAGAATCAACTAATGATTCTCGACGACTCGTCGAGAATCACTGGTGATTCTCGACGAATCGTCGAGAATCACTTAGTGATTCTCGACGATTTACACTTAGACGATTCTCGTCTTTCAACCCGTGAGATGGTCTTTGGCCCATCCTTGCTCCTTGTCTGCTCTTGCTTTATCATAGCCCTGTACTTGAAATTAAGTACACCCCAATAGAGAGTACACGTAGGACAACACACTGATCTGCTCAACGAGGGATTACGTTGCACAGACCCGTGTATATTGACCCACTGCACCCTGACATTGGTGTGTACTTAGTATGGAATAACTGCAAGCACAACTAGAAGAAATTCATCAAATACATAGTCTATTTGCCTTAGCTTGTACAGGGGCTTCTTCAAATCAGGTACATTGTGGATACAATACCCAACACAGGTGCTGGAGAGCCAAGTGGTAAATGAAGGGCTGAAGCCCCTACTGCTGTTGCTGCTGCTGCTGCGGCTAGCCCTTGAAGGCTACACGAATGGCTTTGTTTGTTTTACTTTTACTCATGTATGGCCGGCCTGCGCGCCGATGTTTGTAATCCATGATGTGTGGAAAGAGGAACTGTAAGGCCTTAAGGCCAACCCTTCACCTTTGTTGTACATTCCGTGGCTGTATATATAACTGTGGTTTATATATTGGACATTCCTGGTTAGAGTTCAACTTATGTCTTAAAGCTTCCGCTAGAATGCTCTGTGTTAGGATACATTTATGGTTTGGTATTATTCTGTGACCTCACAGTCTGTTTGTGGCATATCGTGTGGGGCCCCGGCCGGACCTTCTACGATACGTCACGTAATGGATGGGGTCGTTACACATAGTTGTATTTGATGTATGTTTAAATTCATGCATGCAGGTTAGTCTATGTCATATTGATTGGACAGGTGGTCCAAGTGACATTGATATGTGAACTCAAAGAAGCTGACTGGAAAGACAGGAAATTGCCTAAGTCCACAGGCATTGAGTGAAGCAAGCTCACTCAATGCCAGATGAACCAGAAGCCAATGACAGTGAAGAAAAATGTCTAAGGCTCTGTTTGGTTGGGCTGTTGTTGATGAAAAGCTGCTGATGAGCTATTGCTGATTGAAAAAGTGCTGATTCTAGAAAACAGAGTTTTGCTAAAAAAACTGTTTGGGTAAAACAGAGTTTACAAAACGGAGTTTTCCAAAAGTTTGTTTGGATACAAAACGGAGTTTTTTTTATTTCTTCAATTTTTAAATTATCTACCATTTAAATAATGAGATGATAAAATTTTTCATTGACAATACCAAATAAAGGTTCTTTCATAACACCAGTAAACTGTTGTTTCACGTGGTTGAGGAACTTCGCCGAACTCAATGTCTTAATGCTCAGCATCTGACAATAGGCTAATCAACAAAAAGCTGCAAATGTGTAGATGATAAACTGGAGGAAACCGGAACAGAAGAAAGTAGAAAGATGATGATCGGGGCTTACAGTGATTCGATGGCAGCAAAACCCTAGAAATGCAGAAGATGCGAAGAGGTCAGCGACGTTGAGAGGACGAATCGGGTATGGCGAGGCCAGCGGCGTTGAGAGGACGATGAAAATGTTCAGGAATCGTCGTCGTCGAGGGTCATCGTCGAACGAAGAAGGAGAATCGCCGCAGCGCGATGGCAGGTTTCCGGAGCGGAATACGATCAACGGGAGTTTGCGGCGAAACGGGGAAATAAAGCGCGGCTGGGGTTAAACCTAAAACCGCGGCGCCTAATAAAAGTTGTTTCCAAAATCATCCCATCCAAACACTTCTTATTGGCAAAATAGCGTTGCGTTTCCACCGCACCGCAGGGAATAATCCCAACCAAACGCCACCTAAGTCCACAGGCGTTGAGTGAAGCCAATTCACTCAACTCCATACAACTAATAGTGCTAAGTGAAGTAAGGACAGCCAAAGCTTTATGTGTTGGCAAGGCAGAAAAGTGGTTAAGTCCACATGTATTGAGTGAAGTCAACTCACTCAATGCCATATAGACAAAAGCGTTGAGTCATGCTATTTTTGTCAAAGCCATAGTAGAAAGAGATATAAAATTGGTTAAGTCCAGAAGCGTTGAGTGAAGCTTGATCACTCAACGTCATGCCAGTTCTGTCAAAGCTAAAGCAAATTTGTCACAAAAAATTGGTTAAGTCCAGAAGCGTTGAGTGAAGCTTGATCACTCAACGCCATGTTAGTTCTGTTAAAGCTAAAGCAAATCTGTCACAAAAAATCGGTTAAGTCCAGAAGCATTGAGTGAAGTTTGATCACTCAACGACATGATGATTCAGTCAAAGCTGTGGAAGAAAGACAGGAAAATCTATCTAAGTACAAAAGCATTGAGTGAAGCCAGTTTACTCAATGCCAGATGACATATAGTGTTGAGTCATACTGCTGCTGTCAATGCCTAAGGAGAAACAAGAATTTGACTAAGTCCAGAATCGTTGAGTGAAGCCAGTTCACTAAATGCCTAGTCAAATGTTGAGGCTGAAGGAGAAAAAGCATCGAGTGTTGTCAACACACTCAACTCCTTCATGCAGAGCAGAATTTTTCTAAGTCCAGAATCGTTGAGTGAAGCAAGTTCACTAATCGCTTTCAATGTCATAGTTATAGAAAGAGCTGAAAATTATTTTAAGGCAAAAAAGCATTGAGTGAAGCTTATACACTCAACGCTCTCAACGCCTAGACTTGCAGAAGGATGCAGAATGTTGACTAAGTTAAAAAGCATTGAGTGGAGCTTACTCACTCAACACTTAACAGAGTAGGAAATTTTCTAAGTCCAGAATCGTTGAGTATTACTTATTCACTCAACGCACTCAACGCCTGGGTAGTTGTCTGAAATTTTTTAAGTCCAGAATGGCTGACGTCAGCAAAGTCAACAAAATTCAAAATGATAAAGGAAGAGCTGTAACTCATCACTAACATCGCCGTCAGTCTCATTCTGTAAAACTAAGGATATAATCATCCGTTAAAGCAATGACACGTGTCAATCATCTCGCTGGATGATGGGATTATAAATAGAAGATGAAAACTAGATTGAAATAAGTTTTTGAGCGATCAATTCATTTCGAGAAAGAGTAGAGGGACTTTGTCTTCTTCTCCCGCCATTGTTGCAGAGACAAAATTTTCAATTCAACAAATCTGAAGGGTCTCTGAGTTAGCTGCTGCAATCAACATCTGCAACAGCAGAATCAGAGGATTTCGCTGAGGAAGAAGAATCAGTCAAGGCAAGCCCTAGCTGAAGTTGATTCAAGATCCAATCTGAGCCAAATCTTAAGATCAACCTCTGGATCATTGAAGAAGTTAACTATTCTGTATTTTCTCAGGACAGAAGGAGAGGCAGAGCAATCTAATTTCAGTAAATTCAGGTTAGCTGATTGTAGACCATCATTCTTGATCTTCCCCCTTTCATCAGAAAGATCCTGAGATTACTTCCAGCACAAGTAGCAGATTATTGAAGAACATCAACCTTATTATTTTGAAGAAGATATGGATGAGGTTCACTCAACTCAGGAAGAAATTGACTCACAAATTATTTTTTGTTGAGTCAAATCAATATTTCTATTCAAAATTCTGTAGGATTTGTTCAAAATCTGTGTTGTAAGCCTAGTTTATAAAGGCTGAGAGTTAGATCTAGTGAGATATGTATTGTAAGCCTAAGTTATAAATGCTGAGTGTAGGATCTGGTATAGATCTGAGTGGTAGGACCCAGTTTTGGATCTGTGTGTGGTAGGGCTGTTTTTCTCAGCCTATGATGCTGGGCATTTGTGCCTGTGGTAGATGATCAGGTGATTACTAAGTGGGTGGGCTGAGAGTCTGTATTGTAAGTCTATGTGGAGGCTGAGCGATCCTGTGTGATCGTGTTATAATCTCTGAGGAGCCATGTTGTTGGAGAAGTGCCTTGTCTAACATTATGTTAGAATGACGGGAGGGACAGTGGATGTACTCATATACTAGGGAACCACTATAAAGCTACTGTGTTGTCTGGGTGATATTCTTGAAAGCACTAGCAATCATATCATAACACACAATATAATTTGATAAATCTTAAAAGCAACTAAAAAGCTCAATAAACCTATTCACCCCCCTCTATGTGATTAGCTACCCTTGTATTCAAAGACTTTCAAGTTCCCAGAACTATTCCATTAAGGTACATTTGATAAATTTTGTACTTCTATATTTGCTGTGGATTTCAGGACGAATTCTCTTAAAGGAGGGGAGAATTGAAATGCCCCAAAGTTCCTGAAAATGGGAAGGAGTTGGTTTCTGGAAGTTACCGCCAGACGATAGTGTTAACACCGACGGAATCCAAATGAATTAATTCAACCTTCATTTTGGGTAGGTACCGCATGGCGGTAGAAAGGTAATGCGCGGTGATACCACTCGATGAACTCAACGCACTCGACGAATCGTTGAGAGCCTACCACGGGGTGGTAGTGGGAAATCGCACGGCTATAGCCTAATTAAAATAACAATACATCTCTGGATGGTACCACCCGACGATAGTGAGGTAACATCAGCTGTAGCTTTCCATGCGTCAATGAGGCGGAGGCGGTTTTGAGCAACAGAGCGACGTTGATTGGGCTAAACGGCTACCGCCTTTGTTACCGCGCGATGGTAGCAGATACCGTGCAGCGGTAGCTTCCTGCTAAAGGTTATGGATGAGATTATTTTCTCATTTTCCCATTCACTCTCTCTCTCTTGATTATGGAGGAAGGAGAAGGGAAAAGCCAGGAAGCAAGAGCAAGGGTGTTTTATCCCTATATCGGAGAGGTTGGTGTGATCAAATTCACGAGTCAAAGCAAGATCCGTTTAAAAGAAGTTGTGGTGATCTAGAGAATGGCTCCTAAGCGATCAACGAGGGTAACGAATTTCTCCTTGGACAAGTGAAGTCCTTAATTTGTATACGATCATGGAACCCCTCACCAAAAGGTGAAGAAAAGGGTGGTTTCCAGCAGGTAGATCGTTGTGATCCCTGGTAGAAATTGCATATAGAATCCGGAATCGAAGTACGAAATAGGCATACTTTGTGAAGCCAATCTGGAAAAGTTGGTATGGATTGGTGATGAATTATTTTGCGTGCCGAAGAAGACACTGTGGATAAACGTGCAAAATCCGGGGTCATGGGGTATGCAGGATGCTGTAGTGAAAGTACTTGAATTGATTTATGGGAAAACACCCTTGGGGGATGAAACGACTTCTATACCCTACCGCACGACGATAGTGCTACCACCGGCGATAGATCCCAGTGAGCTATGAGATGCCTGTTTCTTAGAGTCCTTGGGGCCATTGTTTGAAGCTAAGAGCCTTGCGAGCCTAGTTAAGCTGGCCATGCGAGCCAGCCTGATTATGGTTGCGAAGCCTGTATCTGCGAGACAAGGTGCGTTGCATGAGAAGCTGTGAGACTGGAGAGCGCATCTATTGGCCGTGAGAGCTATTGCGATCATTACAGGCTCAGATCCTGGGGATAATGTGAGTGGCAATTGATGCTGAGAGCCTGAAGTGCCCAACAAAAAGGCTAGAGAGCTGAATGTGCAAGGGGAGGCTGACCCGCGTCTTGTCGTTCACCATGATGGCTGTGACCATCGGCGTTGGCATGGCTATTTGAGCAACAGGTTGTGGATGAACCATACCCGCATTATGTCATTCAGATTAGATTGCCTAAAGTAACTGGCTTTCTTCGTTGGCATAATGAGAGTCTCAGGCACAGTGCCATCAAGTTTATCTGGGACTGTGTATGGTGGTGGGACCCGGAGAAGTCCGGTACACCGAGAATGTGCCCTGAGTGCACGAGGCGTATGACCGATCGAGCCTATATTCGTGGCATATGGTGCTTAAATGCACATATTTGTTGCCAAAATATATATGTTACTGCTTGCAGGGAAGGAGAACATCCCATTTCCAACTAGACCCCTAGAAGTGGTTTTGTCATAACAGAACCCTAGGAAACCCAAGAATTGAAGTCTATTGACCAAGATTTCGAGTCACGGGTTGGTCACGCCCGTGACCGACCCGTCACGCCCGTGACCTAGGGCGTGACCCCTTCGACGATCGTCGACCTCAGAAAGACGATCAACGAGCTCATAAATTTCAACATGGGCCTGACACGCCCGTGACCAACCCGTCACGCCCGTGACCTTGGAATGGCGTTGAGTGAGCTGAGCTCACTCAACGCCGTAGTCTGGATGGCGTTGAGTGAGCTTAGCTTACTCAACGCCATAAGCTAGACGACGTTGAGTGCACGGACTGCACTCAACGCCATCTTAAGTAGGCTTGATGGCGTTGAGTGAGCAGAGCTCACTCAATGCCATAAGCTAGACGGCGTTGAGTGCACAGACTGCACTCAATGCCATCTTAAGCAGGCTGGATGGCGTTGAGTGAGCAGAGCTAACTCAACGCCCTAAGCTAGACGGCGTTGAGTGCACAGACTTCACTCAACGCCACTTTGAGAAGGCTGGAAGGCGTTGAGTGAGAAGAGCTCACTCAATGGCATAATCTGGATGGCATTGAGTGAGCTGAGCTCACTCAACGCTATAGTCTGGAAGGGCTGTATTTTGGATGGAGTTGAGTGAGCAGAGCTAACTCAACGCCGTATCCTGGATGGCGTTGAGTGAGCAGAGCTCACTCAACGCCGCAGCATAGATAGCATTGAGTGAGCAGAGCTCACTCAACGCCGTAGCTTGGATGGCATTGAGTGAGCTAAACTCACTCAACACCATTTTACTTAGAAATTTTTAGGCACGGCTGATGGTTAGCTGAACCGGGCCGGTCTAGATAGTGGTCCCGAATGCATTATTGGTCCGTTTCTCTTATTAAGACCCAATTAAGTCTTATTTTAAAATGTTGACCGGTCAATGCCACGTGACCGTCGGTTTTGAAAAGGAGGAAAAGCCACGACCATGGCCAGAAACTAACGTTCACAGCCATAAATGGCACTTGATGCCGTGGCCCCTTCCCCTCCTCTTTAACGGCTGGATTCAAGTCCTCATGGGGAGAGGAGGAGTTTCCAGCCTTCCTTCAGCTATTTCGGGCCGTTTCATCTCCCCTCCACCATGGCCGAAGCATGCTCTTGAGGAAGCATTAATGGCTGGACAGCCTATACCCGCCCGCTCCCAATTTCTTCCCTTTAAAAAGGCTCCCTAGACTCAGAGATGAAGTTTCCACCCTGACCCGATAGATTGGAGCTTGTACTGTGCTGTAGAAGAATTCCGGCGTCGCCACCACCGCGCCAATGGCATCCCGACGATCTGCACGCCTGCAGCCTGCGAACAAGGTCCTCCCCTCCTCTCTTTCTACGGGTAGATCTTAAAACTCTTTAGGATTGATAATCGAGCTCAACGAAGCTCGATCGGGAAGGGCTCCTCTTCCTGGTTTTTCTTGCAACAAACTTAGCTCTCAGGTTCGCCGGATTCCGCCTCTCCGGCGGCCGCGCCGCTGCCTGGCGATGGCCACCACCTCAACAGAGGTGGTGGTGGCGGTGGCTGACCAGGGAGGAGGCTGGATGGCCGGCGACAGCGTCTGGAATGCGCTCCAAGTTCGGCCAATCATGGCCCTAGGCTGGAGGAAGAAGACGACCCAACACTGTTGGATCTGCTTCAAGATCTGTGCTAATCATTTAAATTCTTTACTTTAAAAATGATTTTTTATACTGAAATAACAGTCACTTAGAAAAATTAAGGAAAAATACTTAGAGGCTCTATATGAGGAAATAGTCAACAAATAATTTGTAGCCCTATGGGTCTACTTTATTTTAAAATTGATTTGGGTCAATTTGGTCAACTGGTTTGACCTGGGCAACTCTTTTGGTGGGATCTATACCTAGAGCTAAGCAGAGATTAAAATGTGTGCCCACCCTTCATCCCTTGTCCAAAGGATCTGAAATTTGGGCAGGGAGTCTAACCTAGCAATACCTAGGGCCTGTCTAAAAATGGGAATTTTTGGAGAATGTTTTTCTATTGTGTTTAGAAAAAATTTAATAATCTTAGGGTAAATTAATTAGATGGGTTAATTACTTCTAAACCCTCCCAAATTTTGGTGAGTGGTCCCTGGGTTCATCATAAGGTTCTGTATAATTTTTCATCTCATTTGGAGATGTTTTAGATTGAAAATGAACAAACCTAAGCTTTGCCCTATTAAGCGATTTTTAGGTCAAGAGTGTACTTTGTCATTTGAGTGGTCATATCACCTCAACAGAGGCTGAAATTTTGACCACTGACTAGGAATGCTCTCTAGCACACCTCATGGAGTTTGAGGTGGATTGGGGTAGATTTGCCCTAGGACCCAAGGCCCAACCCTAAGGATGGTTCTTGGTGGTTTGTGAAGGGCAAGTGGTCAAATGACATGGTTATGATTTGAAACTTGGTAGAGAGAATTCTAGGGTAGTTAGAATCTTCTTGCAGAAATTTAAATGGATTCTAAAGTAAATAGGTCCCTCAAAACCTTAACCCTAGTTTAGGACACAAAACTTGTAGTGATAGAAAATGTAACTAAAACTCTCCGAACAGTGATGAGATTTGGGTAGAGTAGTTTTTATAGTTAGTACAAGCTCTTGAGATTTTATTATGAATTTAGGATCATTATTTTGGATACTTCATTAACAATTTAGTAATTTGTATCATTTACTTAAGAATTTATTATGAAGTAACTACTTGCTGGAAATTGATGAAATTTATCCAGAAAACTTTTTATTATGTTTAAAAGCTCTGTGAATTTATATGGGATTTTTGGAAGATTATTTTTAAGGGTTGCTTCATTAAGTATTGTTTTCCCATGAAAAACTTAATTAAATTTATTTTGGTGTCTAACAAGCCTGTAAAATTATGATTTTTGCACCATGACCCTTTTTGTACCATATTAGAATTCTGTAATTTTTATATAATTTTCTGACGAATAATTTTTGTACTTCCTTCTTTACATATGATTCATGGAATTATTTTGGAAAAATTAATTAGAGGTTAAATCATTTCTATAAAATCATGAAAATTAGTATTTATTGATACCTATCTGTTACTTAGTGATCGAAATTTTTGGGTGGCCTTTACTTGAGAAAATCATGTAGTTCATGTTTAAAATTACCCATGGCCAACCTTTTGGGAAAATTAAATAAATATCAGATTAATTAGGAAAATTATAATTTTCTGGATTTAGGCTAATTATGTCATGATAAACCTCAAGTAAATTTTATAGGAGATTTGGAAGACAATTTGGAGTACCTCCCTTTGTATACCTCATGTATCTTAGGATGACCTGCGTTTAGTAAAAACTGCTAGAATCATATTAAGCTGCAAGATGAACCTAGAGGATTTGGATATTAGGATATTGGTTTGGAAATGTGTAAGAATCCATCCTCAGTAGTCAATATGAGGATAAGTTGGTAGGTTGTTGAGTCATAAGAGGTGCTCGGGACCGACGAAAGATCGTCTTTCCCGGTAGAAGAGGAAGAGTCTTAATATACTAGGGTTAGATCCAAGTAATTCTTAAGAGATCGGGTAATGGGTAATAACCAATAAAAATAAGTGCCTTGCGAAAGGGAGCTTTGGGCTTCAGCCCATCGTAGTTCCTAGTGCCCATTGAGAGCCCTTCACGGGGTATGCCAGGGGAAGTCCTGGGCTAACGTAAACCGTAGGAATAATAAACTAAAAGAGCAACTAGTATAACTAGGGTTTCTCATTCGCACACACCGGTAGTTAGGGAGGTTGAATAGGTTGGTTGATTATCTTTCAGACGGTAGCTTCTGAAGGTAGATGCGCGGACGGGACAGTCCGGGGAGCCGAGGGCTCGAGGGTTTGAATAAAGAATAAGGTGGTGGGTCTTCAGTATTTGATTGTTGTTCACACCAACATCAGTACTTTGACTCGGCGACGTGGGACACTTAGCCAAAGGAAGTCTGGTGGATACATCCAGCACTAGTACGCAGATACTCTAGGTTGTGTTCTTCTAGGGGCGTACGGAAGGGCTAGGCCCGGTAGTGTGGATACCCGCCTAGGAGTGGGGGGCCTGAACCACTGTCTCCGTTTGCCACTACAGAGGTTCCTGGGAGTGAAGCTAGCTGCCCGAACAGCGGGAACTAAAGGTCTGTGCGCATAGAGTTGTGTGCGTGGGTTGCACTTGCACGAATCATGGCATAGCATATCACTACACTCATATTTGCATACAACCTACACCCCAACGTATAAATATGTATGAGACTTTTTATACGATGAGACCTTCCTCGTGCTTATTCTCCACCATTTTTAGCTTCCCTTTCCTCCTCTCCGCTCGGTGCCTAGAAGCCGTGGGGGGAGGGGTAGGGGATGATAGGGCCTAGTCTTTATGACTAATGGTTTTCGAACCACCACATTACAGGAGCTCCGGATGGGAGGCAGGGGCCAGCAGTCCAGGGACCAGCACCAGCGGAGTGCAACCCCAAATTTAATCTCTTCGACCCATCCCTCTTATGTTTTCAAACTGCATAAGGTTCTCTATGGTCTAAAGCAAGCTCCAAGAGCTTGGTATGAAATCCTAGCTAGCTTTCTTTTAGAACATAAATTTTCTAGAGACATTGTAGATAGGACTTTATTTATAAGAGAGCATCATGATAAGATTCTTTTAGTTCAAGTATATGTTGATGATATTATATTTGGATCTACTGATTCCAAACTTTACAAAAGGTTTTCTGACTTGATGCACTACAAGTTTGAAATGAGTAGCATGTGTGAACTCTCTTATTTCCTTGGTCTTCAAGTGAAGCAAGCTCCTGATGGCACTTCATATCTCAGTCAAAGTATGCTAAGGAATTAGTAAAAAGGTTTGGGATGGCTGATGCCTCAGCTATGAAGACACCCATGGCTTCCAATGCAGTAATTGATTCTGATGAAAAGGGTAAACCTATTGATCAGAAAAATTATAGGGCAATTATTGGGTCCCTATTATATTTTACTGCTAGTAGATCTGATATAATGTTTGCAATATGTCTCTGTGCTAGATTTCAAGTCAACCCTAAAGAATCTCATTTAATTCTTTTCAAGAGAATTTTAAGATATTTAAAGGGCTGTCCTAATCTAGGACTTTGGTATCCTATAGAGTCAGAATTTGAATTATCTGGATATTCTGATGCTGACTATGCTGGATGCAGAGTTGACAGAAAAAGCACTTCAGGAACTTGTCAGTTCCTGGGTGATAGGTTAGTATCCTAGTTTTGCAAGAAATAATCTTCTGTGTCTACATCAACTGTAGAAGCTGAATATATAGCAGCTGACAGTTATTGCTCACAGATCTTGTGGATTAGAAATCATCTACTGGATTATGGTTACTCTCTCAAAAATACCACCATATTTTGTGACAGTACCAGTGCCATATCAATTGCACAAAATCCAGTCCTGCATTCTAGGACCAAGCATATAGAAATAAGGCATCATTTTCTTAGAGATTGTGTAGACAAGAACAAGATTAATCTCAAGTTTATCCCCACTGATTTTCAAAGAGGAGATATTTTTACCAAGCCTTTGGATGTGCAAAAACATCTATTCTTTTTATAATCAGCTTGGAATGATAAATGGAATGGATTAAAATTGAATTTTGTCTTTGTAAAGATCTGTTCAACGATCGTCAAACAGAGATCGACGATCTTCGAACTCATCTTGAGCTCAATCGTCGACCTGAGCTTGACGACAACTCCGTGTTGAGACAAAAATCGTCGACCGGAGTTCGACGACTTTGTTTCAGTAAATTAATCGTCGACCTAATTCTACTATCAATTTACGCTACTGAAATCTGAGACCAACGATACTATTTATTTTCAAATTAATCGTTGACCTAAGATCGACGTATGCGATTTTGTTGTCGGACAGAGATCGTCTTTTCATATTCCAAAACCTATATGTAGGTTTCTCTTCGATCTCTGTCCCGCGCTTTCATAATTTCCTCTTGCTCGTGATCTCTTCTCTCTTCAGTCTACAGGTTTTCCATGATGATTTCTCCAGCAGTTCTTTCAGCGACGAAGTTCGACACTGGCTTCGATGTCGACTTCGAATCCTTCAATCACTGTGATCCTATTTTTCAAGAAATGATACAGTTATGTGATGATCAGGGCTTGAAGAAGTTCATGACTACAAGGATAAAGTTATCTGTTGCAGAAATCAAAGAATGGGTTTTATCTTCCTCAACTTATGACGGTTCAATGATCGGATCCTTCTTTGGACAACAGGTGACTCTAAACCCTGCGATTCTTACTGAAATTTTTGAGTTAAAAAATGGAACAGATGAGATGGAACAGGATAGCTCTGAATATAACAGAATGTTATTAGAGATGAGTCATGCTGAGGGCATCCCATCTAAGCTTTTAAAGAAAAATTTATCTATTGCTTTTAAGTTTCTTGCGGATTTAGTGGGCAAAGTGCTGCTGGGTAAGCATTCAGCACATGACAACATAAACAGACAACAGTTTGCCATTATGTCTGCTTTAGTTAATAAGAAGTCCATAGACTGGGCTTGGTTGTTCTTTGATTTGATTAAGAGAAAGAACAATAAGAAAGAAGTCTGTTTAGGAAGGATTCTGGGAATCTTCCTTCAGAAGAAGGCTCCAAAGCTGTTAGTTTCTACAATAATAGCCATCAATGCCAGCAAGAGGTTGGACTCCTCTTTGTTTGGGAAGTGGGAGAGGATAATTCAAAAGCCTTCCAAGGCTGGAACCTCCTAAAACTTATCTGAGGACACAAGGGCAGTAACAACCACTCCTCACCCTACTGAAGAAGTTCCTCCTCCTCCTCCAGCTTTTCCAGTCATCTCCAGAGTCACTTCCATTCCTACCACTATGATTCAAACCTCTACTTTCTCCCTAGCTGTATCCTCATCTCCTACTCAGTCACCACTTCCCCTCCATCCACTTGAATCTCAAAACCTCCAGACAATAACTTTTCCAAATTTTGACCTACTCTCACCTCACGCATCCCCTTCCCGTCAACATGATTCACCCATCCATATTGAAGCCACTCCAGTAAGTTATCCACTTACTCCCCCTCTCAACTCTCCAACAAACTCACCTATTCAGGATGAAATCATGACTGATTTCAGTCCTCCTCCCTCTTTTCATTCGGTCTCAACTCAGAATCCAACTGGTTTCTTCCTCTTGATCCCTCTTTTCTTACTCATCTTCTGGAGCTCATCTCTCCAACTCTCAAAACCTTAATAGCAGAGGCTATTTCACCTCTTGCTCTTTCTATATCAACTCTATCTGCTTCCCTTGCTACTTCCTCTGTCCCTTATTCATCTAGGGGCCTGGCTCCAATTTGCACTGAAACCAGGCAGGGGGAGATGTCCAATGAAGATGTAGCAGGTTTAGCCTCAACAGAACTTCAAGATCAGTCTCCTCCAGCAGTTCAGGAAGAAGAAGCTTTTCATAAATTCTGTGCAGATCTAGTTTCATATTCAGACTTGCTGACTTCAGATGAGGACACTGATGTGTCATTACCTACCATATCTAGTGGTGATTGTTTTATCAATCCCACTATTGATCTTCAAATTCTTTTGCATTCTTTTTCCATGCTTAATACAGTTCTGCCTCCAGTGGATTTGTATACTTCCAAGGCCATAATCTGTTATACCAGATCAATGAGCCCCTCAGTTGTGGAACAGCTCCTGCAGAACAAGAAAGTTCAGTCAGTTACAGTGTGTACAGATATGCCATCTCCTATGGCTGTTGAACCTTTGCATGTTATAGAAAATAAGGATGAGCTAGATGCTCTCTTAATTGTTGTTTAACTGATTTATCTAGTGGCTGCCAGGAATTTGAGTTCAGCCCTAGAGACAAGTGTAATAAAGTTTTGTGAGCTAAGTGCTCCTATTGCTGAAATGTCCTCTATGGAAATTGATCCAGTTCCAAGTCCTATTGGACCCTCATATCCAATAGATGACAGTCCTCTTCCATCTCTTGATGATATTATTGCACTTGATATTCAGGAAGAAGCCAAAGAGAAGGCTGCCAAGAAGACTGCTGACAAACAGATACAGGAAATAGATACATTGTATGACAATCCTCTTGATTCATCTAATGATGATGAGGATTATGATTCAGAGGATTCTGATCCCAGGAAAAAGAAAATATCAAAGAAAAGAAAGGCTGCTCCTAAGGATGCACCCAAGCCAGACAATACAAATGACACTCCTTATTACATTCTGAAAGGAATCAAACCATATCCAGGCATGGAAAGTCTGATGTGGTTATCTAAGAATGAGCAAAAAGCCAAGAAGAAGAGCAGGAGATATTCACCTCCTCCTCCTCCTCATAGGTTCAGAAGAGGTTCTCCTCCTCCTCCTCCTCCTGCTGCTGGTGCCTATGGAATTGCTTCTCAAGCTTCTGATGCATCTTCCAAGCCTTCCTCCTTCTCTAGGACATATCAAAGGCAGGATAGATCATCCAGATCTCAGCCCAAAGGAAGCAGTCAACAACAAAGAAACCAATGTTCCACAGAACAAGTTAAATAAGTTATTTATCAGAAACCCTCCTTCTCTCCTCCTCAACAACATAAAGTACTACCCAAAGTTCAAAGCACTGCTACCTATTAGTCCAGAAGACATGATGAGTCTCACAAGCCCAAGGGAAAGTATAGTTAGGCTCCTCCTCCAAGATCCCTTTATTCTCAAAGTGATGATCAGCATACTACTACAAGCTTTCAGGCTCAATCCACTCAATTCAAAGCAGTTTCAGTATTGCCTCCTCAAGATGATCAGCCAACCATTGAACAAGGAGTTGATCCTAACTTTAGGATGACAAGGCTTCAAGAATTGATTGGTCTTTCTAAGATTAGAAAAGCTGTAGAAGAAGGAGAAGATCCATCTAGGTTTACTACAATGTCCTCCTACAGAGAAAAAGAGTTGGACAAACTCTAAGTTAGCAAGAAGGTTTTCAATCCATCTGATTATATGGCATTGCATCCAGAAGCAATTTTGCCCAAGACAAGCTCTCAAACATCTCTTGGTGGACAAGACCTGATGACTTCTAAGAAGGATGTACCAGATCCTGACAGAAAGATAATCTTCTCTAAACCCTCCTCTGGTCCTTCTGATAAATTGTAGTTTGTATTTTGTTATGTCTCTTTTCTTAAACTGAGTATGTACAATGCATTACTATAACATATCTGCTGATGTTGTTTCATCCCTACAGATATTTATGGTTTTTGTATTTCCTTTGCTTTTTTAGTTTTGTTCTTGAGTGACCTCACACAAATAGGGGGAGATTATTGGAACCCTTGTTTGGATTTGTACTAGGTTCACTCTTAGGATGTTTTGACCCCCAATGTATAGCCAAGGTCTTGGTCTAGTCTAAGTTAGGTCCTTTTAGGTCAATCTTGTGCAGACCAGCATTGCAGTGGACTCATACTTAGACTCATAAAGTTTATGTGGATTTTCTATATCAGTTCGACAATAGTCAAACTCAGCTCGACGATCGTCGACCTCCCATCGACGATCTCAGAGTCTTGTACTCTGAACTGAGCTCGACGATCTACAAGCTCAGGTCGACGATTTGATTCTCTCAGGAGTAATCTCCGTTCTACGATAGCTGTTCTCAGGTCGACGATCTCTTATCTCAGCTCGACGATCTCTGGACTAAGCTCTACGATTTCATGCTGCTTTCAGTTGTGAGTTTTTCAGATCGGTCAGAAGTATTCACTTTATTTATGATCAATTTTTTAGAAGGCATATATATTCTGATAATTTATGCTGCTATTTCCAAGGCTTATAGCCGTATTTCTTGAAGCATTAATTATGGTTTTCACAGAATATTTCTTTAGCATATTTTATGAAGGAAGATATGGAAGTGCATTTATATTTCCAACATTTCTAGCCGTTGGGCTCCTAAAGTATTGCAAAATATTATGCATTGTCCAGGGAATTCAAATTTATGCCTTTTCTTATTCTGACTGCATTTATAACTCAGAATATAATAGTGAAAAAAAAGGATTCACATGAGAACAATCAGACAGACAGTAAAAAGGATATATATATATATACAGAAAACTTTCTTTAGTAGCACTGACTGATCATTATTCTAACTCTCAAGGATTGTTGCTCTGCTATAATAAGGAAGAAGAACCTTTCAAAACTCTCTCTTGAGTCTTCTTCATTCCTCAGGCTTCAAGGATTCACAAAGAGCTCAAATCTTCTTCAATCTTCAGATTTAAGAAAGCTCTACTACAGTTCTTTTTGAAGACCTACACCTAGGGCCAAGTTCCTTCTTCCTGAATCAATTCTACATCTCAGGGGGAGCTTGGACATTCTCTTCAATCCACATTGTCTTCTCACTTGATTGAAACAAAGAAGATTCCTTTTAATTTCTCTTTTTAACTCCTTCTATACAGGGTTATCTCTCCCTTCAAAAGTGAACTCTTGGTGATAGGGCACCTGATCAAAAACTTATTGGATTTTGGGCTCCTGATCAAAAGTTCAAAGGGTCTCTAGATCTACCTACAACAGATCTTGTGGTGGCAAGGCACCTGAACAAAAACCTGTAGTGGATTCCTACCTGGGTGGTAGAAGAGTGGATGTACCCAGAGTTGGGGAACCACTATAAAATTTCTTATGTCGCCTGGATGCTTTCTGTTTTCTTTTTGGGCTGTGTTGTGCTGTGACTATTTGTTATTTCTCTTCTAATATATTAGTATCATTAACTTAATTCCGCACTAAATCTAAACAAAATTTTTAATACTCTATTCACCCCCCCCCTCTAGAGTAAAGTCTATCTATTCCTCTCCTTCAGATTAGATCGCCTAAAGTAACAGACTTTCATCATTGGCATAGTGAGAGTCTTAGGCACCGAGACGGAAAGACTAGAATGCTCAAGTGAACCATCAAGTCTGGGACTGTGCATGGTGGTGGAACCCAAAGAAGTCTGGTACACCGAGAATGTGCCCTGAGTGCACGGGGCGTGTGGCTGATCGAGCCTACGTCCGTTGCTTATGGTGCTTAAATGCACATATTTGTTGCCAAAATATATATATGATGCTGCTTGCAAGGAAGGAGAATCGCCGCCCTGAGTTAGGGGTGGAGTCGTTATAATTTGGTCAGCTAATGCTGTCCGTTGCTTTGTTTGCTACGTTTTGGTGGTCTGTGCTATGCAGGTGCTGGAGATCTAAGTGGAAGTAGCGGGCTGAAGTCCCTTATGTTGCGATTGGCTGGCCCTTGAAGGCCCAAAGGCTAATATTTACTATTTTTATGTGTGACCGGCCTGCGTGCCGATGTATGAAGACACATTTTGTAAAGGAAATAGTTGTAAGGCCTTAAAGCCATAACATGTTGTATGTTTATATACATTCCTATATTTATAGTGGACATTCCTGACATGTAGGTTCTACAAGTAATTTAAATTGCTTCCGCTGGAATGCACTCTGAGTTAGGATGTGTATAAGATGAAATGGTTTCAATGAGTAACTCTGCTGACTTTTTGTGGAATATGACATAGGGCCTCGACCAGACCTTCTATTATATTCTATGTGACGGATGAGGGTGTAATAATTTGGTATCAGCTTCTAGTATCAGTCTTTCTTCTTTGAATTCATGATCGAATTCTTTGAAGGGGTGATGATCACGTGTATGTGTGCTACCGTTGTAACAACAATGAACCCATGAATGTCCACTTAGGAATGAAAATACACAAGTTTGTGGAACCTGCGTGTTCCTATAATTGTTTTTTGCAATAGTATTTATTGCTTAATCGTGTGTTTCACATGTATAGGCAACTAGGAGTGGTGCGGGTCGGCATGAACCCCAACGCTCGGCGGAGAGTAGTGAACCAACTAAGGTGCCAACACCTCCTCCTACGGAAATGATACGGTTGGTTACTGAAGCTGTATTCGCATTAATCAATGCGCAACCAAGAGGGCGAGTGCAACCTCCTACCCCTGTGGTGGTTCAAGAACCGGTTTGTGTAGTTGAGCATGTGGTGGTGAGACAAGTGGCCATTGGGCTAGTGGCAGCAAGGCAAGCGACAGAAAAATAGTTGAAATACGTGATGAGTTTCAATCCTCCTGTGTTTGTGGGTACTGGAACCCCAACACAAGCTGAAGACTGGATCTCAAGGATAAAGAGAACCATGACAACAACAAAAATAGAGGAGTGGCAAAAAGTCAATATAGCTACCTTTTTATTAGATGGAGAGGCGAGGCTATGATGGGATGAGTTGGAGCTGCACCAATTTGCTGGTCGGCCGTTGGTTGAGACCTCGATGGAGGAATTCTCGAGATTGTTTCTTGCAAGATACCTTCCATCTGCACAAAGGATTGCAATGGAAAATCAGTTCCAAAGGTTTAATCAAGGCGAGAGTTTTGTGTATGACTACTTGCACGAGTTTACGAGGTTGGGACGTTATGCAGGCTTTGTGTTTGCTGATGAGGAACAAAAGACAAATCGATTTTATGAAGGACTGCGAGATGACTTGCGGTTGCTTTTTTTCAGGATCGATGACTCAAGGTTTTCTGATCTTGGTTAATATAGCCCGTTCCTTAGAACAAGATATGAAACAAGTGCAATGTAAGAATGAATTGGCAGTGAAGAAGCCAAAGTTCAAAGGACCTAGCTCGAGAAAGTTTGGGTATAGAAAGTGGAAGAAGAAGGCACAGTCTTCGGGACCAGCTTCTTCTAATAAACCTGAAGTGATGACAAGGCTAGGTCCGCTCACTTGTTACACATGTGGCAAGGTGGGACAAATGGCCCGAGACTATCGGCGTGGCCCTCCAAAGACAGAGAAAAAGACGGGTGCGTCTTATGCTGAAAAGGGAAATGCAATATTAGAGTCAACTGCATCCTAAGAGCAACCTCGAGTCTATAATCTTGGTCAGTAGGAAGCCATAAAACAAAGTGACGTCGTAACGGGTATGAGTTAAGATACCATTTTTACTGCTTTATATACTTGATACCTTGTGCATTGCTTGTGTATAAATTTGTGTGTATTAGGCTTTGTCCTGATATTGGAATATCCGGCGAGAGCAATATTCGATACATGAGCTTCTCATTCCTTTCTGTCTGAGGACTTCATGGTGCATATTGGAGTGCCTTTGTTTGAACCCAAAGATCAAGTAAATGTGTTGCTGCCTAACGGGTGCTTGATGCGCGCGGATAAAGCTTATTGTGTTAGAGTGTAGATAGGAAGTCATGATTTTGGCTTAGAAGCATCTGTGCTGTCGATATCTTAGTTCGATGTAATCTTTGGTATGGACTGACTCTCGAAGTAGTGTGCCTGTATCGATTGCAACTCTAAAGAAGTCATACTGAGGAAAAATACCGAACACGAGACTTAGTTCGCTGGTATGCGAGGATCGACTAAGATATTGATGTCTGCTCTTCAAGTAGTCAAGACGGTTCGGAAGGGCGCGGAATTGTTTTTCACGTTATTAGAGGCTGTAGAGCCGAAGCCCAGTTTGATTGACTTTCCTATTGTATTAGAGTTTGAAGATATTTTTCCTAAGGATCTTCCCGGGCTTCCACCCCAGCGAGAGATTGACTTCACGATTGAGCTGGTGCCAGGTGCAAAACCTGTATCACGCTCATCGTACCGAGTGACGCCAAAGGAAATGGCAGAACTGAAAGTTCAGTTGCAAGAATTGCTAGAGCAAGGCTATATAAGTCAGAGTATGTCATCGTAGAGTGCACTGGTTCTCTTTTTGAAGATGAAGGATGAGAGCTTGCGTCTATGCATTGATTATCATGAACTAAACAAGCTGACAGAAAATAAAATGTATTTGATTCTGCGAATTGATGATTTGTTTGATCAGCTGGTTGGATCAACTGTTTATTTAAAGTTGGATTTGAATTCCGGCTACTGGCAGTTGAGAATTTGGAAAAGTGATATTCCCAAGACAGTGTTTGGTACCCGCTATGGGCATTATGAGTTTACTGTGAGGCCCTTTAGACTCACTAATGTGCCATCAGTTTTTCTGGATTTGATGCATAGGATATTCAGAGAGTATTTGGATCTATTTGTCATTGTCTTTATTGACAACATATTGGTATACTCTCAGTCGGAAAAGGATCATGCAAATCATTTGAGATTGGTTTTGTATACCTTGAGGAAAAATTGCCTATTTGCCAAGTTCTCTAAATGTGAGTTTTGGCTATCTTCGGTGACATTTCTTGGTAGTGTCGTAAGTAGAGAGGGTATTGTTGTGGATCCGACAAATATTGCTACGATATGAGAGTGGCCTATACTTACTTCGGTAGCAGAAGTCAGGAGTTTCCTTGGACTTGCCGGCTCTTATAGGCGCTTATAGATAGCTTTTCTAGTATTGCTTTACCTCTCACGACATATACAAGGAAGAATCAGAAGTTCGTTTGGATGCCAAAGTATGCACGAGCTTTTGAGGAGTTGAAGAGTCATCTGACTACGGTGCCTGTGTTGTGTTCGCCATGCGGGATAGAAGGCTTTGAGATCTATACTGATGCATTGGGGAGCATCTTAGGCTTAGTTTTTTTGTATTATGGGCATGTGATTGCTTATGAATCTCACCAACTGAAAGTACATGAGAGGAATTATCCGATTCACGACCTGGATTTGGCGGCCGTGATATTTGCTCTTAAGCTATGACGACACTACTTGTATGGCGTGAAGATTGATATCTTTATGGATCATAAAAGGCTTAAGTATTTAATAGATCAGAAGGATCTGAATATGCGACAACGAAGGTGGATGGAGTTCCTTGGGGACTACAACTTTGAGATTCATTACTCCTAGGAAATGAAATGTGGTCGCAGATGCCTTGAGTCATAGGACTCCTGTACAGGCAAGTTGGCTACAGATGCATGAGGACGTCCGATCCAGGAGTTGGAGGCCTTAGATATTTCTTGTGTTGACAAGGATGCCACTACAAATGCATGCTTGAATTGGACCGAGGTGCAATATGACCTCGAGGACAGGATTCAACGAGCGATGGAACTCGATAAGAGTATTAAGCCCTATGCAACAGATGAGTCAAATTCGCAATTCTCCTTGGATGACAGCCTTTTAAGAAAAGATGGTCGTTTGTTCCTCCCAAATGTGGGTAAATTGCGAGAGCAGTTGGTGTATGAGGCACACTTTACTAAATACTCAATCCAACTAGGGAGCACAAAAATGTATAAGGACATGAAAAAAGATGTTCTAGTGGTCGGGTTTAAAGGACATAGCTCTTTATGTGGCAAAGTGCCATACTTGTGCCTTGGTAAAAGCTGAATGTCAGAAACCTGTTGGTTTCTTGAAGTCATTGCCAATTCCGGTGTGGAAGTTCGATGATATATCTATGGATTTCATGCACGAGTTGCCGAGATTACAGAGCGGGAACGATGCCGTGTGGGTGATCGTTGATCGATTAACAAAGGTATCAGACTTCATACCGAATAAGAAGGACAATTCAGTTGAGAAATTTGCTAAGTTGTATGTTGATAACATAGTACGTTTGCACGGTGTGCCTCTTAGCATCATCAATGACAGAGATGGGTACTTTACTTTAAATGATTGGAGGCTAATCCACCAGTTGTTGGGTGCTAATCCACCAGTTGTTGGGTACTAAACTAAAGTTCAGTATGACCTTTTATTCACAGACAGATGGTCAAACCGAGAGAACCAACATGACAATGGAGGATATGCTCCATATGTGCGCCTTGGATTTCAGAAAGTAGTGAGAGGACCATCTCTATATGATTGAGTTCGCCTATAATAATAGCTATCAAACTAGCATTCAGATGGCGCCCTTTGAGGCTTTATATGGTAGGAAGTGTCGTACTCCTTTAGCTTGGGAGGAAACAAGCGAATCGAAGCTTTATAAGCGCAAAGAGGTCGAATATGCAAATTCGACTATATGCACTATTCAAGAGAGATTGTTGATGGATCAGGATAGGCAAGTGAAGAACTACAATGCTAAGAACCGAAACAAAGAGCTTGCAATTGGCGATTGGGTCTACCTCAAGATTAAACCGTTCAAGGGCGTATCGAGGATCCGGTGCTTGAAAAAGCTGAGTCCGAGATACCTTTGGCCATTTGAAATCGTTGAGCGGATTGGATAAGCTGCCTATCGGCTGAAGCTTTCAACAGAACTCAGTGATTTGCATGATGTGTTTCATATATCGGTGCTGCGAAAGACTATGCAAGAGCCTACATAAGTGGTTGTTGTGGAGCAAATTCCAGTCGATAGTGGGTTGACAACGAAGGTCAAGCCCATTTATATCGAGGACACAGACATAAAGCGGCTACGGAACAAAGAGATTCAAATGGTCAAAGTCGGTTGGGACAACTGTGGCCGTGAGGAGCTGTCATGGGAGCGCGAGCATACCATGCGAGAAGAGTTCTATTGGGTCCATTGATCCCAATGTCCCATATTTGTAAGAAGTCAAACAAGTCAATGGTATACACATAGTTGTATTTGATGTATGTTTAAATTCATGCATGCAGGTTAGTCTATGTCATATTGATTGGACAGGTGGTCCAAGTGACATTGACATGTGAACTCAAAGAAGCTGACTGGAAAGACAGGAAATTGCCTAAGTCCACAGGCATTGAGTGAAGCAAGCTCACTCAATGCCAGATGAACCAGAAGACAATGACAGTGAAGAAAAATGTCTAAGGCTCTGTTTGGTTGGGCTGTTGCTGATGAAAAGCTGCTGATGAGCTGTTGCTGATTGAAAAAGTGCTGATTCTGGAAAACAGAGTTTTGCTAAAAAACTGTTTGGGTAAAACAGAGTTTACAAAACGGAGTTTTCCAAAAGTTTGTTTGGATACAAAACAGAGTTTTTTTATTTTTTTTCTTCAATTTTTAAATTATCTACCATTTAAATAATGAGAAGATAAAATTTTTCATTGACAATACCAAATAAAGGTTCTTTCATAACACCAGTAAACTATTGTTTCACGTTGTTGAGGAACTTCGCCGAACTCAATGTCTTAGGCTCTGTTTGGTTGGGCTGTTGCTGATGGAAAGCTGCTGATGAACTGTTGCTGATAGAATAAGTGCTGATTCTGGAAAACAGAGTTTTGTTAAAAAACTGTTTGGGTGAAACAGAGTTTACAAAACGGAGTTTTCAAAAAGTTGTTTGGATTGAAAATGGAGTTTTGAATTAAATTTTTTTTCCCAAATATAACACAATATAAAACTTCATTCTCGGTTCAGAAGCCTCGGTTCAGAATGAAAACACCCACACACACATGATAAAGAAGCCTCGGTTCAGAATGAAAACAGAACACTCAAAAATGTCATGGTATAAACACTATAAAAATCAGATTTGAAGCAAAAGTCAGCCACAGTGAAAGTGGAAGAAATGACTCAATGCTCTCTGGAAAAAAAGGAGAAACACAAAAGTCAGCCACAAATGTATGCGGAATTCCTGTTATGACACTTGTTATATCTATTAGAAACCTAATAGAAACACATATTTCAAAATTGAAACTGTGATTCTGAAATAGTGTATTACAAGTGCACTGTTAATGACCAATGCTCCATATTGAAGCAATACCTAAACTATACGGTGTAGAATGAACTGGAAATGAAAAAGGGTTGCTTACCTTTTGGTAAAGTAGGAGAACAGTAGATTACTCACATCCTTCCGGCGTAGAAAGAATCAAAACTGGCGAGGTAAGCAACCCTTTCTAACAAACTGTAATTGGAAATTTCAGAATCTCCAGCTCTCCTGCTCTTTTGGTATGCTTACCTTTTCAGAATCCTAAAATCCTTTCGGCGAGGAAAGAAACAAAACCAACGAAAATGACGGCGAAACAAAACTGGCGAAAATCATATCTGGCGAGGAAGAGAGCGAGACATACCGAACTCCGAAGCGGTGGTTTCTCGCCGTCGCCAACAGGGAAAACAACAGTGATTGCTGGCTCGCCGCTCGCGAGAGGGGGATGCGGAAATCACAGGTCGATAGGGTTTTCGGGGGCGGCTGGCTTCTGCGGCTGAACTCGATAATGAATAGCGGACAGGGAATAGAACAAAACAACGGAATATTAGAACCGGAGGTTTTAAATAAAGCTGCGCCAAACGTTGCTTACTCGCAAAATGACGGTGCGTTTGCACCGCACCGCAGGCAAAAAGCCCAACCAAACGCTACCTTAATGCTCAGCATCTGACAATAGGCTAATCAACAAAAAGCTGCAAATGCGTAGATGATAAACTGGAGGAAATCGGAACAGAAGAAAGCAGAAAGATGATGATCGGGGCTTACAGTGATTCGATGACAACAAAACCCTAGAAACGCAAAAGATGCGAAGAGGTCAGCGGCGTTGAGAGGACGAATCGGGTACGGCGAGGCCAGCAGCGTTGAGAGGATGATGAAAATGTTCAGGAATCTCCGTCGTCGAGGGTCATCGTCGATCGGAGAAGGAGAATCGCCGCAGCGCGATTGCAGGTTTCCGGAGTGGAATACGATCAACGGGAGTTTGCGGCGAAACGGGGAAATAAAGCGCGGCTGGGGTTAAACCTAAAACTGCGGCGCCTAATAAAGCTGTTTCCAAAATCATCCCATCCAAACACTGCTTATTAGCAAAATAGCGTTGCGTTTCCACCGCACCGCAGGGAATAATCCCAACCAAACGCCACCTAAGTCCACAGGCGTTAAGTGAAGCCAATTCACTCAACGCCATACAACTAATAGTGCTAAGTAAAGTCAGGACAGCCAAAGCTTTATGTGT
Source organism: Platanthera zijinensis (assembly GCA_039513925.1). Lineage (NCBI taxonomy): Eukaryota > Viridiplantae > Streptophyta > Magnoliopsida > Asparagales > Orchidaceae > Platanthera > Platanthera zijinensis. Next base: position 35,041,724 of record CM077098.1, read on the forward strand.
TGGCAAGGCAGAAAAGTGGTTAAGTCCACATGTATTGAGTGAAGTCAACTCACTCAATGCCATATAGCCAAAAGCGTTGAGTCATGCTGTTTTTGTCAAAGCCATAGTAGAAAGAGATATAAAATTGGTTAAGTCCAGAAGCGTTGAGTGAAGCTTGATCACTCAACGTCATGCTAGTTCTGTCAAAGCTAAAGCAAATTTGTCACAAAAAATTGGTTAAGTCCAGAAGCGTTGAGTGAAGCTTGATCACTCAACGCCATGTTAGTTCTGTTAAAGCTAAAGCAAATCTGTCACAAAAAATCGGTTAAGTCCAGAAGCATTGAGTGAAGTTTGATCACTCAACGACATGATGATTCAGTCAAAGCTGTGGAAGAAAGACAGGAAAATCTATCTAAGTACAAAAGCATTGAGTGAAGCCAGTTTACTCAATGCCAGATGACATATAGTGTTGAGTCATACTGCTGCTGTCAATGCCTAAGGAGAAACAAGAATTTGACTAAGTCCAGAATCGTTGAGTGAAGCCAGTTCACTAAATGCCTAGTCAAATGTTGAGGCTGAAGGAGAAAAAGCATCGAGTGTTGTCAACACACTCAACTCCTTCATGCAGAGCAGAATTTTTCTAAGTCAAGAATCGTTGAGTGAAGCAAGTTCACTAACCGCTTTCAATGTCATAGTTATAGAAAGAGCTGAAAATTATTTTAAGGCAAAAAAGCGTTGAGTGAAGCTTATACACTCAACGCTCTCAACGCCTAGACTTGTAGAAGGATGCAGAATGTTGACTAAGTTAAAAAGCATTGAGTGGAGCTTACTCACTCAACACTTAGCAGAGTAGGAAATTTTCTAAGTCCAAAATCGTTGAGTATTACTTATTCACTCAACGCACTCAACGCCTGGGTAGTTGTCTGAAATTTTTTAAGTCCAGAATGGCTGACGTCAGCAAAGTCAACAAAAATCAACAAAATTCAAAATGATAAAGGAAGAGCTGTAACTCATCACTAACATCGCCGTCAGTCTCATTCTATAAAACTAAGGATATAATCATCCGTTAAAGCAATGACACGTGTCAATCATCTCGCTGGATGATGGGATTATAAATAGAAGATGAAAACAGGATTGAAATAAGTTTTTGAGCGATCAATTCATTTCGAGAAAGAGTAGAGGGACTTTGTCTTCTTCTCCCGCCATTGTTGCAGAGACAAAATTTTCAATTCAACAAATCTGAAGGGTCTCTGAGTTAGCTGCTGCAATCAACACCTGCAATAGCAGAATCAGAGGATTTCGCTGAGGAAGAAGAATCAGTCAAGGCAAGCCCTAGCTGAAGTTGATTCAAGATCCAATCTGAGCCAAATCTGAAGATCAACCTATGGATCATTAAAGAAGTTAACTATTCTGGATTTTCTCAGGACAGAAGGAGAGGCAGAGTAATCTAATTTTAGTAAATTCAGGTTAGCTGATTGTAGACCATCATTCTTGATCTTCCGCCTTTCATCAGCAAGATCCTGAGATTACTTCCAGCACAAGCAGCAGATTATTGAAGAACATCAACCTTATTATTGTGAAGAAGATAGGGATGAGATTCACTCAACTCAGGAAGAAATTGACTCACAGATTATTTTTTGTTGAGTCAAATCAATATTTCTATTCAAAATTTTGTAGGATTTGTTCAAAATCTGTGTTGTAAGCTTAGTTTATAAAAGGCTGAGAGTTAGATCTAGTGAGATATGTATTGTAAGACTAAGTTATAAATGCTGAGTGTAGGATCTGGTATAGATCTGAGTGGTAGGATCCAGTTTTGGATCTGTGTGTGGTAGGGCTATTTTTCTCAGCCTATGATGTTGGGCATTTGTGCCTGTGGTAGATGATCAGGTGATTACTAAGTGGGTGGGCTGAGAGTCTGCATTGTAAGTCTAAGTGGAGGCTGAGCGATCCTGTGTGATCGTGTTATAATCTCTGAGGAGCCATGTTGTTGGAGAAGTGCCTTGTCTAACATTATGTTAGAAAGACGGGAGGGACAGTGGATGTACTCATACACTAGGGAACCACTATAAAGCTACTGTGTTGTCTGGGTGATATTCTTGAAAGCACTAGCAATCATATCATAACACACAATATAATTTGATAAATCTTAAAAGCAACTAAAAAGCTCAAGAAACCTATTCACCCCCCTCTATGTGATTAGCTACCCTTGTATTCAAAGACTTTTAAGTTCCCAGAACTATTCCATTGAGGTACATTTGATAAATTTTGTACTTCTATATTTGCTGTGGATTTCAGGACGAATTCTCTTAAAGGTGGGGAGAATTGTAATGCCCCAAAGTTCCTGAAAATGGGAAGGAGTTGGTTTCTGGAAGTTACCGCCAGATGATAGTGTTAACACCGACGGTATCAAAATGAATTAATTCAACCTTCATTTTGGGTAGGTACCGCATGGCTGTAGAAAGGTAATGCGCGGTGATACCACTCGATGAACTCAACGCACTCGACGAATCGTTGAGAGCCTACCGCGGGGTGGTAGTGGGAAATCGCACGGCTATAGCCTAATTAAAATAACAATACATCTCTGGATGGTACCACCCGGCGATAGTGAGGTAACATCAGCTGTAGCTTTCCATGCGTCAATGAGGCGGAGGCGGTTTTGAGCAACAAAGCGACGTCGATTGGGCTAAACGGCTACCGCCTTTGTTACCGCGCGATGGTAGCAGATACCGTGCAGCGGTATCTTCCTGTTAAAGGTTATGGATGAGATTATTTTCTCATTTTCCCATTCACTCTCTCTTGATTATGGAGGAAGGAGAAGGGAAAAGCCAGGAAGCAAGAGAAAGGGTGTTTTATCCCTATAGAGGAGAGGTTTGTGTGATCGAATTCACGAGTCAAAGCAAGATTCGTTTAAAAGAAGTTGTGGTGATCTAGAGAATGGCTCCTAAGCGATCAACGAGGGTAACGAATTTCTCCTTGGACAAGTGAAGTCCTTAATTTGTATACGATCATGGAACCCCTCACCAAAAGGTGAAGAAAAGGGTGGTTTCCAGCAGGTAGATCGTTGTGATCCCTGGTAGAAATTGCATATAGAATCCGGAATCGAAGTACGAAATAGGCATACTTTGTGAAGCCAATCTGGACAAGTTGGTATGGATTGGTGATGAATTATTTTGCATGCCGAAGAAGACTCTGTGGATAAACGTGCAAAATCCGGGGTCATGGGGTATGCAGGATGCTGTAGTGAAAGTACTTGAACTGATTTATGGGAAAACACCCTTGGGGGATGAAACGACTTCTATACCCTACCGCACGACGATAGTGCTACCGCCGACGATAGCTCCCAGTGAGCTATGAGAGGCCTGTTTCTTAGAGTCCTTGGGGCCATTGTTTGAAGCTAAGAGCCTTGCGAGCCTAGTTAAGGTGGCCATGCGAGCCAGCCTGATTATGGTTGCGAAGCCTGTATCTGCGAGACAAGGTGCGTTGCAAGAGAAGCTGTGAGACTGGAGAGCGCATCTATTGGCCGTGAGAGCTATTGCGATCATTACAGGCTCAGATCCTGGGGACAATGTGAGTGGCAATTGATGCTAAGAGCCTGAAGTGCCCAACAAAAAGGCTAGAGAGCTTAATGTGCAAGGGGAGGCTGACCCGCGTCTTGTCGTTCACCATGATGGCTGTGACCATCGGCGTTGGCATGGCTATTTGAGCAACAGGTTGTGGCTGAACCATACCCGCATTATGTCATTCAGATTAGATTGCCTAAAGTAACTAGTTTTCTTCGTTGGCATAATGAGAGTCTCAGGCACAGTGCTGGAAAGACTAGAATGCTCAAGTGAACCATCAAGTTTATCTGGGACTGTGTATGGTGGTGGGACCCGGAGAAGTCCGGTACACCGAGAATGTGCCCTGAGTGCACGAGGCGTAGGACCGATCGAGCCTACATTCGTGGCATATGGTGCTTAAATGCACATATTTGTTGCCAAAATATATATGTTACTGCTTGCAGGGAAGGAGAACATCCCATTTCCAACTAGACCCCTAGAAGTGGTTTTGTCATAACAGAACCCTAGGAAACCCAAGAATTGAAGTCTATCGACCAAGATTTCGAGTCACGGGTTGGTCACGACCGTGACTGACCCATCACGCCCGTGACCTAGGGCGTGACCCCTTCGACGATCGTCGACCTCAGAAAGACGATCGACGAGCTCAGAAATTTCAACTTGGGCCTGACATGCCCGTGACCAACCCGTCACGCCCGTGACCTTGGAATGGTATTGAGTGAGCTGAGCTCACTCAACGCCGTAGTCTGGATGGCGTTGAGTGAGCTTAGCTCACTAAACGCCATAAGCTAGACAACGTTGAGTGCACGGACTGCACTCAACGCCATCTTAAGTAGGCTTGATGGCGGTGAGTGAGCAGAGCTCACTCAACGCCATAAGCTAGACGGCGTTGAGTGCACAGACTGCACTCAACGCCATCTTAAGCAGGCTGGATGGCATTGAGTGAGCAAAGCTCACTCAACGCCATAAGCTAAACGGCGTTGAGTGCACAGACTGCACTCAACACAGCTTTAAGAAGGCTGGATGGCGTTAAGTGATGCCATAATCTGGATGGCATTGAGTGAGCAGAGCTCACTTAACGCCATAGTCTGGAAGGGCTGTATTTTGGATGGCGTTGAGTGAGGAGAGCTCACTCAACGCCGTATCCTGGATAGCGTTGAGTGAGCAGAGCTCACTCAACGCTGCAGCATGGACGACGTTGAGTGAGCAGAGCTCACTCAACGCCGTAGCTTGGATGGCGTTGAGTGAGCTGAACTCACTCAATGCTATTTTACTTAGAAATTTTTAGGCACGGCTGATGGTCAGCTGAACTGGGCCGGTCTAGATAGTGGTCCCGAATGCATTATTGGTCCGTTTCTCTTATTAAGACCCAATTAAGTCTTATTTTAAAATGTTGACCGGTCAATGCCACGTGACTGTCTGTTTTGAAAAGGAGGAGGAGCCACGACCATGGCCATAAACTGGCGTTCACAGCCATAAATGGCACTTGATGCCGTGGCCCCTTCCCCTCCTCTTTAACGGCTGGATTCAAGTCCTCATGGGGAGAGGAGGAGTTTACAGCCTTCCTCCAGCTATTTCGGGCCGTTTCATCTCCCCTCCACCATGGCCGAAGCATGCTCTTAAGGAAGCATTAATGGCTGGACAGCCTATACCCACCCGCTCCCCATTTCTTCCCTTTAAAAAGGCTCCCTAGACTCAGAGATGAAGTTTCCACCCTGACCCGACGGATTGGAGCTTGTACTGTGCTGTAGAAGAATTCCGGCGACGCCACCACCGCGCCAATGGCATCCCGACGATCTGCACGCCTGCAGCCCGCGAACAAGGTCCTCCCCTCCTCTCTTTCTACGGGTAGATCTTAGAACTCTTTAGGATTGATAATTGAGCTCAACAGAGCTCGATCGAGAAGGGCTCCTCTTGCTGGTTTTTCTTGCAATAAACTTAGCTCTCGGGTTCGCCGGATTCCGCCTCTCCGGCGGCCGCGCCGCTGCCTGGCGATGGCCACCACCTCAACGGAGGTGGTGGTGGCGGTGGCCGACCAGTGAGGAGGCTGGATGGCCGGCGACAGCGTCTGAAATGCACTCCAAGTTCGGCCAATCATGGCCCTAGGCTGGAGGAAGAAGACGACCCAACACTGTTGGATCTGCTTCAAGATCTGTGCTGATCATTTAAATTCTTTACTTTAAAAATGATTTTTTATACTGAAATAACAGTCACTTAGAAAAATTAAGGAAAAATACTTAGAGGCTCTATATGAGGAAGTGGTCAACATATAAATTGTAGCCCTATGGGTCTACTTTATTTTAAAATTGATTTGGGTCATTTTGGTCAACTGGTTTGACCAGGGCACCTCTTTTGGTGGGATCTATACCTAGAGCTAAGCAGAGATTAAAATATGTGCCCACCCTTCATCCCTTGTACAAAGGATCTAAAATTTGGGCAGGAAGTCTAACCTTGCTATACCTAGGGCCTGACTAAAAATGGGAATTTTTGGAGAATGTTTTTCTATAGTTTTTAGAAAAAATTTAATAATCTTAGGGTAAATTAATTAGATGGCTTAATGACTTCCAAACCCTCCCAAATTTTGGTGATTGGTCCCTGGGTTCATCATAAGGTTCTGTATAATTTTTCATCTCATTTCGAGATATTTTAGATTGGAAATGAACAAACCTAAGCTTTGCCCTATTAAGCGATTTTTAGGTCAAGAGTGTACTTTGTGATTTGAGTGGTCATATCACCTCAACAGATGCTGAAATTTTGACCACTGACTAGGAATGCTCTCTAGCACCCCTCATGGAGTTTGAGGTGGATTGGGGTAGATTTGTGATAATACGTTTTGTAGCCTAAACTATTATCGTATTTTATATTTTATATTGTACAAATTATGTCTATTATTAGTTTATTTTTATCCTTTTTATGTAAATTTTATTGCCACTAACTTTTTCCTGTCTTTTTGCAGGTTTTCAGAAAAATTACCAAAATGGCCTGTCACGCCCCCCTGTCACGCCCTCCCTGGGCGTGACCTAGGGCGTGTCACCCGATCCCGAGGACACCTGCTGGAAGGGACAGATAACGGTCAAAACCGCTGTCACGCCCCCCTGTCACGCCCTCCTTGGGCGTGTCACCGGGCGTGACTTGGGCGTGTCGCCCTCTGCCGCAAAGCCTGCCGCCGCATTAAATGCCGTTCCGTCTCAGCACGCAAATAGTACTGTCACGCCCCATGTCACGCCCGTGACATGGGCGTGACACCCTCCTTTTTCGGCGACTGACGGATTTCCGACCAATGATTTGGACATGACATGCCTGTCACGCCCCCCTGTCACGGGCGTGACCTAGGGCGTGACCACCGACGTACCGAAGCAATCATCCCTCCCGCCAGAATCCAGAGCCCGAGGTCAACATAGTACTGTCACGCCCCCTGACACGCCCCCCCTAGGGCGTGTCGGAGGGCGTGACCAACCCGAGATTTTTTCCTATAAATTGAGCCCCCCCTCTCCATTTCAGCAAGCTTTGGTTGAGTGGGGGAGGTGCTGCCCCTTTGTTTCTTGATCCCTTTTCATGCTTTCTCTCTCTCTCTCTCTCCCTCTCTTTGTAGTTTTTGGTTAACCCTAGTTTAATCTTAGTTTGTGCTAGCTTTTAATGTAATTTTCTTCTTGCTTAGTGCTTAATGTAGGGCTAGAATAGGGTTTAATTTTCATGCACTTGTAACTTTAATTTTCAATAGTGTAACTTGCCCTTTTTATTAATAAAATTGTTCTTCCCTTAGCTTGTGTTCTTCTTATGTTTTTCTACTCATCTTCCCCCCTCCACTCCATTATGATTAACTAATCCTCCTTGTACTCGATCTTGATGATCCGAGGTTAGAGCGATTATGTTATGATGTTTTAATTAATCTTTTCTTTTTAGGTTAGGGCCTTGAATTACTCTTGATTTATCACGGGTCGGAGGTATATTTTCGATATATACTCTCCGCCTTTGCTTTCATTCTGGGCTAGCCGAGAGGCCGAAAGAATGAAGTGAGCATTCAAGAGTAAAGGGAGTTGTACGCACCCCTCGAGAGAGGCAGACGTCCAAATCTCCCGGATTGGAGTAAAATCCAATAGTGGGGTTCACCGCGTAAAGCGAGTTTTAGGCCTCCGATTTAGACGAGAGTCGGTCGGACCTTCCTAAACTCAGTTGGGCACGACTTCGAGAGAAGCGTGTTCAAGCTTTAGGAACCTCCACGGTCAAGGACCTTTATCCTATTAAGTTTAGATTTTTATCGCATTTCCTTAATCGTCTTTAGCCGAGGTGAATCTCGATCGGGTGCATTTCCATTTCATATTGTTCTACCTTTTGTAGTAATCTCACATATTGTGCTCTTTTATTAACTGCGGTAATTTCCTTTCTAGCTTAGTTGTTTGCTTAATAGCATAACTTAATTGCGGTAGTTCTCTTTCTAGTTTGTTTTAATTTCTCCATTGCGCTTAGATTTTCTAAAACCCTAGTTTTCCGTCGATAAGATAATAGCGTTCATGTGAGTAAGCTTAGCCAACAGTTCCCGGATTTCAATACGACACTTGTGTCCCCTTGCTACAATTCGATAGGTATACTTGCCTCATCGGGTTGCTAGTTCGGTTGCGTTTATTTTCTTCGAACCCTAGCGCGCAACAAGTTTTTGGCGCCGTTGCCGGGGACCCAACTTCCGTTGATATTTTGAAAACACGAACCTATTAATTTTATCTCTTCTCTTTCTCATCCCCTTTCTTTAAAAGTTTTAAAAAAATCAAAAAAAAAAATTTAATCACCGCTCTTAATAGAAACCAACCTCACAATTTTTCTACGCCACCTAATTCTCTCGAAAAGGGCAAAGGGCTTTAAGCGCCACTGTCTTGTCTAGTACCTTGCGAACCCTTCACGGGGTAGTCCTTGGGAAGTTCGGGAGTTAATTTATATAAAAAAAAATCTATTTCAAAAAGAAAAAAAAAGGGTTTTAATTTAATTTTCTAAATCAAGTTTTTCTTTCTAGTTTATCCTTTTTCTCTTTCTCTTCTTCTTTTCTGTTCTTTTAGTGCATGACCCGCGGGAGTCCGTCGGTTATTTTGGACTTGGACCACGAAATTGAGCGTACTCTTCGGAGAAGATCGCGATTTCAAGGTCCTACTATCCAAGTGCCGGTTGAGGACTCCGAGTCATTTAATACTTTAAGAATGGAAGAACCCAACGTAGATGAGGCCGTGCAAAGGACTATGTCCTATTATGCACGACCGAACCTCGAGGGAACAGAATCGAGTATAGTCCGCCCTACTATAGCAAATAATAACTTTGAACTAAAGCCTAGCATAATTCAAATGGTGCAGCAATATGTGCAATTTGACGGGCTTCAAGATGAAGATCCGAACGCACATATAGCTAGCTTTCTTGAAATTTGCGACACCTTCAAGATAAATGGTGTCACAAATGATGCGATCAGGCTAAGACTCTTCCCCTTCTCTCTAAGAACTAAAGCTAAGCAGTGGCTTAACACACTTCCGAAAAATAGCATAACCACTTGGAATGAATTAACTGAAAAATTTTTGGCGAAGTATTTTCCGCCAGCTAAAACTGCAAAACTTAGGAACGACATCTCTGCCTTTGGACAAATAGACTCTGAAACCCTTTACGAAACCTGGGAGAGATTTAAAGAATTATTAAGACGATGCCCACATCACGCGCTGCCTGTATGGTTACAAGTGCAGACGTTTTATAACGGGCTAAATCAAAGCACGAAGCAAATGATAGACGCAGCTTCTGGCGGTACTTTAAATCATAAGACCCCGGAAGCCGCTCTTGAGCTTTTTGAGGACATGGCCATGAACACTTATCAGTGGAATGTGCCTAGGTCCCGCCCAAACAAGCCTGCAGGTATCTATGAAGTGGACAACGTCTCCCAGCTCGCTCTGCAAGTAGAAATCCTAAGCAAAAAAATCACGGAGATGACTGCTGCCTCCGCCCCTCAGGTATGGGAATCTGCAACCCCTACTCCAGAACATTTAGATTATGTTAATAATTTGCCTAGAACTGCTTTTAATAATTTTTCTGCTGCGAATTTTCATCCGCCTGGTTTTAATTTTCCGAATAGTTATAACCCCGCTTTAAGAAATCACCCGAACTTTTCATGGAGTAATCCATCGAATGCGATGCGCCCACCTCCGCAAAATGATTTTTCTGCACAACCACCACCACCACCACTTCTTCAAAATTACCCAAAACCTCCGAGCTTGGAGGAATTACTTTCTAAATATATCACCACAAATGACGCTACCATAAGAACTTTAACCGGAAGCGTAAAAAGTTTAGAAAATCAGGTAGGACAGCTCGCGAAAATAATTTCTGAGCGACCCGCAGGGTCTCTTCCTTCCAATACCGAACCCAACCCGAGAGAGCAAGCGAAAGCTATAACTCTTCGGAGTGGGAAGCAAGTCTCCGGTATGGTAAGTGAAGAGCCCGAGGCAAGCTCCGCTCCTGCTTTTAAAAATCGAAGCTCCGCTCCTGCTTTTAAAAATCAAAGCTCCGCTCCTGCTTTTAAAAATCAAAGCTCCGCTCCTGCTTTTAAAAATCAAAGCTCTGCTCCGCTTACACCCTCTGCTGAAAAAGTAATCACCCCCACTTTAGAAAATAATCTCACTCCACCACCCATCTTCAAAAATAATTCAACTCCTCCATACCCCTCTGAACTTAATAAACAACGTCAAGATGATCAGTACTCCCGCTTCTTAGAAATCTTCAAACAAATCCACATTAATCTTCCCTTCCACGAGGCTATTTCGCAAATGCCGAAATACGCCAAATATCTTAAAGACCTCCTCACAAACAAGAAGAAGTTAGAGAATCTTTCGCACGTCACGCTTAACGCCGAGTGCTCCGCCGTTTTAACAAACGGTTTGCCGAAGAAAATCAGTGACCCGGGTAGTTTCTCTATCCCGTGTGTCTTCGGTGATCTCTTTGTTAAACACGCGTTAGCTGACTTAGGCGCAAGTATAAACCTGATGCCCTTTTCGTTGTTCAAAAAGTTAGGGATTGGTAGCCTTAACCCCACGCGTATGAGTATCCAGCTAGCCGATAGATCCGTCAAATATCCGTTAGGAATAGTGGAGGACGTTCTAGTGAAAGTCGACAAGTTCATCTTCCCGGTGGACTTTGTCATTTTGGACATCGAAGAAGACGTCGAGGTTCCCCTGATCCTTGGCCGACCCTTCCTTGCCACCTCCCGAGCCATCATTGACGTAAGCAATGGTAAGCTCTTTCTTCGAGTAGGCGACGACGAAGTCACATTTCCGATCACCCCTTCGATGAAGAACACCTTAGCGAACGATGACTCATGTTTTTTCATAGACGCCGTGAGTGATGATTCTTCCTACTGCCTCTCCGACTTTGAAAAAGAATTTTCTACTTTTTGCTCCTCTTCTCTTACAACAGAATCACTGCAAGGAAGTGATGAATTTTCTTGTTGTCTTTCTGAGTTTGAAAAAGAGTTTTCTGATTTTTGTTCTTCCTCTTTCCTTACCACTGAATCTGTACAAGAAGCCGTCTTGGCTGCTAGCCCCACCCCTTATTACGTTCCTTATAAAAAAGTTTATGAAGATATTATTTTTGAAAAAGAAAGAATCTCAAAATCCTCTTATGAAGAACCCCCTACCCTAGAACTTAAAGAACTTCCCGAACACCTTAAGTATGCTTTCTTAGAAAAAGACTCCAAGTTACCAGTTATCGTTTCGGCCTACCTCACGGATACGCAGAACGATAAACTTCTTCTAGTTCTACGTAAGCATCGCCGGGCTATTGCTTGGCAAATTTCTGATATCAAGGGCATAAGCCCATCTTTCTGTACACATAAAATTCTAATGGAAGATAATTCGCGTAACTCTATCCAACCTCAGCGCCGTATAAACCCGAATATGAAAGAAGTAGTTAAGGGCGAGGTTATGAAACTATTAGACGCAGGAATTATCTACCCGATATCGGACAGTAAGTGGGTTAGCCCCGTTCAGGTAGTTCCAAAAAAGGGAGGGATAACCGTAGTTAGTAATGAGAATAATGAATTAATCCCGACACGGACGGTGACGGGTTGGCGTATGTGCATAGATTACCGTAAGTTAAATGACGCCACCCGTAAGGACCACTTTCCTCTACCGTTTATCGACCAGATTTTAGAACGCCTCTCCGGCCATAGCTTTTATTGTTTTCTCGATGGCCTCTCGGGGTACTTTCAAATACCCATCTCTCCCGAGGACCAAGAGAAAACTACGTTTACTTGTCCCTTCGGCACCTTCGCGTACCGAAGAATGCCGTTTGGATTATGTAATGCGCCGGCTACATTCCAACGATGTATGCTCGCAATATTTGACAAGTACGTAGAAAGCATTATGGAGGTATTCATGGACGATTTCTCCGTGTTCGGCGATACCTTCGATAGATGTTTAGAAAACCTCGAAAAAGTCTTAGAACGATGCGAAGAAACTAACCTTGCCCTAAATTGGGAAAAATGCCATTTTATGGTGAGGGAAGGGTTAGTTTTGGGTCATAAAATTTCTGCTAAAGGTATTGAGGTAGACGTTGCTAAGATAGAAGTTATTGAGAAGTTGCCGCCACCTACAAACATAAAAGCTATAAGAAGTTTCCTAGGCCACGCTGGTTTTTATCGTCGTTTTATAAAGGACTTCTCCAAGATCACTAAGCCCCTCACCCATCTCTTAGAAAAAGACGCTCCATTCATTTTTGATGACTCTTGTATTTCTGCCTTTGAATTAATTAAAGAAAAGTTAATTAACGCGCCGATTATGATAGCTCCGGTGTGGGACCTTCCTTTCGAGATTATGTGCGATGCGAGTAGTTTTGCGGTGGGAGCCGTATTAGGTCAACGCATATCTAAGAACTTCCACCCCATCTATTACGCTAGTAAAACCCTCACATCTGCACAAGAAAATTACACCACAACCGAGAAGGAGCTCTTAGCCGTAGTATTTGCGTTTGATAAATTTCGCCCTTACATTACACTTTCAAAAATCATTGTTTTTACGGACCACTCGGCCCTCAAGTACCTTCTTGCCAAAACGGATGCCAAGCCTCGCTTGATTCGCTGGGTCTTGCTCCTCCAGGAGTTTGACTTAGAGATCCGTGATAAGCGAGGAGCCGAGAACTTGGCCGCCGACCATTTATCAAGATTAGATAACCCCTTTATAGAAAAATTAAATGAAAAATCTTTTAATGATTATTTTCCTGATGAGAAGCTGCTTTTAGTTAATACATCTACTTCTCCTTGGTTCGCGCACATCGCCAACTATCTAGTGGCCCGGGTGCTTCCAAAAGAGTTCTCCTCTCAGCAGAAGAAGAAATTCTTTTCTGAGCTGAAGAACTACTTTTGGGAAGACCCGCATCTTTTCAAAATTTGTGCGGATCAAGTGATAAGGAGATGTGTTTCTTTTGATGAAGGAATTAATATTCTAAAACATTTGCATGAAGGTCCGACAGGTGGGCACTATCAAGCTGCTCGCACCGCTCATAAGGTGCTTTGCGCGGGTTTTTACTGGCCTAGCCTGTTTAAAGACGCGCAAGCCTTTGTGAGCAGGTGTGATAGTTGCCAACGGTCGGGCAATATTTCTAATAAAAATGAAATGCCGCAAAATTATTTCTTAGAGTGCGAAATTTTCGACCTCTGGGGAATTGATTTTGTTGGCCCCCTTCCTTCTAGCTTCGGAAACAAATATATTTTAGTTGCTGTTGATTATGTTTCACGATGGGCTGAGGCCCAAGCTCTTCCTACGAACGACTCCCGAGTTGTAGTCACGTTTTTAAAAAAATTATTTTCTAGATTCGGTACGCCACGCGCAATCGTTAGCGATAGGGGTTCCCATTTCTGTAACGCGCAATTTTCCAAAATCCTTACTAAATACGGCGTTACGCATAAACTGTCCACTGCCTACCACCCCCAAACTAACGGTCAAGTCGAAGTAGTAAATAGAGAAATAAAAAGAATATTAGAAAAGACTGTTTCAACTTCTAGAAAAGACTGGTCAGCCAAACTTGACGATGCTCTATGGGCCTACCGAACAGCGTACAAAACCGCCCTCGGATGTACGCCGTATCGGCTGGTCTATGGAAAATCGTGCCATCTGCCCGTAGAGTTAGAACACCGCGCCTTTTGGGCCTTAAAATTTTTAAACTTCGATCCCCACTCAGTCGGTGACCTTCGAAAATTTCAACTAAATGAACTCGATGAGTGGCGCTCTTATGCTTATGAAAATAATAAACTTTATAAAGAACGGACGAAGCGTTTACACGATAAACACTTAAGGCACCCTAAAAACTTTAAGCCGGGCGACCAAGTCCTGTTATATAATTCTCGTTTACGTTTATTTCCGGGCAAATTAAAATCTCGCTGGTCTGGCCCATTTTCTGTTTTAGAAGTATTTCCTTATGGAACTGTTTTAATTTCTCACCCTGATAAGGGTAATTTCAAAGTGAATGGTCAGCGTCTTAAACTGTATTTTTCTGGTGATGATGATGTCAGTCCAAACACTATTAAGTTTCTGCTTCACGAACTTTAATCTTGAACTTTTTATTTTTTTTGGCTAAAAACAATTTTATTTCGGGACAACAATATTTTTTGGACAATATTATTTTTGATGCGTCGAGCTCAACGACGCTTTAACCAAAGGGCGCTCTTGGGAGGCAACCCAAGTTATCTTTTTCTGTTTTCTTTATTTTACAATTTTTGCCTCGGACGGCTCCGACAAGCTGAAGCTTCTGCGATCGCCTGCTCCAACATTGCTGAATCCATCACGAAGTCCAAAGAAGACATTCGGGGAGCGGCATCACTCAGTTTTCCCAGCAAATAAATCCAGGGAAGTACCTGTATTTCAATTCTGTCTTTTCAATTCTGCACTTTATTTTTTCTCTCCTTCTCCAATCCCCTTCTTTAGCCATTGAGGACAATGTCTGTTTTAAGCTTGGGGGAGGATTTCCTCCTTCATTTTTGCTTAGTGTAAATAACTTCCTTTTTTGTAAATAGTTCCATAAATAATAAAAAAAAATGAATATCTTAAAATTCCAAAAAAGAGAAAAATTTTCCAAAATCCAAAAAAAAGAGAATATTCCTCAAAATAAAAAATATTTATATGTATTTTTGAATAGTTTAGACATTTTGGTATTTCAATAGTACCCCTAGTTTTTAGTTTTGTTTTACTCAAAATCTCCTATAAACAACTTAGTTAATTATAATATTTCTAATCGTCCTTTTTAATTATGTTTCACAAGTAAAATGTTGGCCATGCTGTGTTTCTAATTCGCGGTAGCATGTTAAGGTGAAATATTTTTCTAAAACTCGCATTTCTATTATGGTTTTTTGTTTTTTTTATTTCCTTTACTTTCTCAAAAATTCATCATCCACTATTTTCTTTTTCGTTTTTGAATAATTTTTGTAAAGTCAACTTGTGAATAACGTAGTAGATGTGAACGATCCAAGTCACCTATTATTTCTATTTTCGAGTTAATTTCATCAATCTTCTTTTATTATCTAGGACTCGCTTTTTGAAATTTTTCAAACCTTTGTTTTAAATAAATTCAAAAGCGTGAAAATGATTTAGGCCGTTTTTGTTTTCGTTTGAGCTTTCCTGCCAACCTAAAAACTTTTACCACTAGTTAGCCGTTTTTGAGCCTTTTTCCGATTTCATTTGATAGCTCCTCTCTTCATTTCAGTTTCACCAAAGCTAAAATTTCCAACCTATCGAATCGCACTAGCCTTTTTGAGTTTCATAAATTATTTTGACGATTTTTGATAGGGTATTTTGTGATTTTTGTGGAGAAAGGTTTTCGAAAAAAAAGGAAGTATGTTCAAAAGTGATGTTTATTTTTGTTTGGCCAACTCAAAAAGGAAAATAAAAATATTTATGGCCTTTGTTTTGAAAAAAAAAAAAAAAGAATGGAAAAGAAAAAAATGAAAAAGAAAGAAAAAAAAAATGTGTATATATTTTTATGAAAATTTTTGAAACTCTTTGCTTTGGTTTAGTGTGATTTTAAAACCTTCACGTTTATCTTTGAATTCCACTCCTAATCATTTTCCTAAACCAAACGTTTCTGTCCTATTTAAGTCCTTTTGATTCACGCTTTTTGTTTTTTTATTTAACAACTAAGAAAAGAAAAATAGTAAATCAGTTTTAGTTTTAGATTTAAACCTAGATTTTTGATAATTAAATTGATATAATTATAATACGTTGCTTGGATCTAGTAACAACTCAATGCGTGTTTTTCATTTTCGTTGCTTTACTTAAGTCCATTTAAAAATTCTCGCTAAAATTTTGGATGATTTGTTTTTATTAAGTAAAGTTTTTAAAAGTTTTACCATACCTAAATAATTGTTTTAGACTTACATTTCACCTTTTCCCTACTAAGAATTTCGCATAGTACTTGTGTAGGCATAATTAGAACTTTTTGATTAGTCCTTTTTATAAATTTCTAGTTTTTATATTTTTGCTTGGGGACAAGCAAGGCTTAAGCTTGGGGGAATTTGATAATATGTTTTGTAGCCTAAACTATTATCGTATTTTATATTTTATATTGTACAAATTATGTCTATTATTAGTTTATTTTTATCCTTTTTATGTAAATTTTATTGCCACTAACTTTTTCCTGTCTTTTTGCAGGTTTTCAAAAAAATTACCAAAATGGCCTGTCACGCCCCCCTGTCACGCCCTCCCTGGGCGTGACCTAGGGCGTGTCACCCGATCCCGAGGACACCTGCTGGAAGGGACAGATAACGGTCAAAACCGCTGTCACGCCCCCCTGTCACGCCCTCCTTGGGCGTGTCACCGGGCGTGACTTGGGCGTGTCGCCCTCTGCCGCAAAGCCTGCCGCCGCATTAAATGCCGTTCCGTCTCAGCACGCAAATAGTACTGTCACGCCCCATGTCACGCCCGTGACATGGGCGTGACACCCTCCTTTTTCGGCGACTGACGGATTTCCGACCAATGATTTGGACATGACATGCCTGTCACGCCCCCCTGTCACGGGCGTGACCTAGGGCGTGACCACCGACGTACCGAAGCAATCATCCCTCCCGCCAGAATCCAGAGCCCGAGGTCAACATAGTACTGTCACGCCCCCCTGACACGCCCCCCCTAGGGCGTGTCGGAGGGCGTGACCAACCCGAGATTTTTTCCTATAAATTGAGCCCCCCCCTCTCCATTTCAGCAAGCTTTGGTTGAGTGGGGGAGGTGCTGCCCCTTTGTTTCTTGATCCCTTTTCATGCTTTCTCTCTCTCTCTCTCTCCCTCTCTTTGTAGTTTTTGGTTAACCCTAGTTTAATCTTAGTTTGTGCTAGCTTTTAATGTAATTTTCTTCTTGCTTAGTGCTTAATGTAGGGCTAGAATAGGGTTTAATTTTCATGCACTTGTAACTTTAATTTTCAATAGTGTAACTTGCCCTTTTTATTAATAAAATTGTTCTTCCCTTAGCTTGTGTTCTTCTTATGTTTTTCTACTCATCTTCCCCCCTCCACTCCATTATGATTAACTAATCCTCCTTGTACTCGATCTTGATGATCCGAGGTTAGAGCGATTATGTTATGATGTTTTAATTAATCTTTTCTTTTTAGGTTAGGGCCTTGAATTACTCTTGATTTATCAAGGGTCGGAGGTATATTTTCGATATATACTCTCCGCCTTTGCTTTCATTCTGGGCTAGCCGAGAGGCCGAAAGAATGAAGTGAGCATTCAAGAGTAAAGGGAGTTGTACGCACCCCTCGAGAGAGGCAGACGTCCAAATCTCCCGGATTGGAGTAAAATCCAATAGTGGGGTTCACCGCGTAAAGCGAGTTTTAGGCCTCCGATTTAGACGAGAGTCGGTCGGACCTTCCTAAACTCAGTTGGGCACGACTTCGAGAGAAGCGTGTTCAAGCTTTAGGAACCTCCACGGTCAAGGACCTTTATCCTATTAAGTTTAGATTTTTATCGCATTTCCTTAATCGTCTTTAGCCGAGGTGAATCTCGATCGGGTGCATTTCCATTTCATATTGTTCTACCTTTTGTAGTAATCTCACATATTGTGCTCTTTTATTAACTGCGGTAATTTCCTTTCTAGCTTAGTTGTTTGCTTAATAGCATAACTTAATTGCGGTAGTTCTCTTTCTAGTTTGTTTTAATTTCTCCATTGCGCTTAGATTTTCTAAAACCCTAGTTTTCCGTCGATAAGATAATAGCGTTCGTGTGAGTAAGCTTAGCCAACAGTTCCCGGATTTCAATACGACACTTGTGTCCCCTTGCTACAATTCGATAGGTATACTTGCCTTATCGGGTTGCTAGTTCGGTTGCGTTTATTTTCTTCGAACCCTAGCGCGCAACAATTTGCCCTAGGACCCAAGGCCCAACCCTAAGGATGGTTCTTGGTGGTTTGTGAAGGGCAAGTGGTCAAATGACCTTGTTATGATTTGAAACTTGGTAGAGAGAATTCTAGGGTAGTTAGAATCCTCTTGCAGAAATTTAAATGGATTCTAAAGTAAATAGGTCCCTCAAAACCTTAACCCTAGTTTAGGACACAAAACTTGTAGTGATAGAAAATGTCACTAAAACTCGCCGAGCAGTGATGAGATTTGGGTAGAGTTGTTTTTATAGTTAGTACAAGCTCTTGAGATTTTATTATGAATTTAGGATCATTATTTTGGATACTTCATTAACAATTTAGTAATTTGTATCATTTACTTAAGAATTTATTATGAAGTAACTACTTGCTAGAAATTGATGAAATTTATCCAGAGGACTTTTTATTATGTTTAAAAGCTCTATGAATTTACATGAGATTTTTGGAAGATTATTTTTAAGGGTTGCTTCATTAAGTATTGTTTTCCCATGAAAACTTAATTAAATTTATTTTGGTGTCTAACAAGCCTGTAAAATTATGATTTTTGCACCATGACCCTTTTTTTACCATATTAGAATTCTGTAATATTTATATAATTTTTTGACGAATAATTTTTGTACTTCCTTCTTTACATATGATTCATGGAATTATTTTGGAAAAATTAATTAGAGGTTAAATCATTTCTGTAAAATCATGAAAATTAGTATTTATTGATACCTATCTGTTACTTAGTGATCAAAATTTTTGGGTGGCCTTTACTTGAGAAAATCATGTAGTTCATGTTTAAAATTACCCATGGCCAACTTTTTGGGAAAATTAAATAAATATCAGATTAATTAAGAAAATTATAATTTTCTGGATTTAGGCTAATTATGTCACGATAAACCTCAAGTAAATTTTATAGGTAATTTGGAAGACAATTTGGAGTACCTCCCTTTGTATACATCATGTATCTTAGGATGGCCTGCATTTAGTAAAAACTGCTAGAATCATATTAAGCTGTAGGATGAACCTAGAGGATTTGGATATTAGGATATTGGTTTGGAAATGTGTATGAATCCATCCTCAGTAGTCAATATGAGGATAAGTTGGTAGGTTGTCGAGTCATAAGAGGTGCTCGGGACCTACGAAAGATCGTCTTTCCCGGTAGGAGAGGAAGAGTCTTAATATACTAGGGTTAGATCCAAGTAATTCTTAAGAGATCGGGTAATGGGTAATAACCAATAAAAATAAGTGCCTTGCGAAAGGGAGCTTTGGGCTTCAGCCCATCGTAGTTCCTAGTGCCCTTTGAGAGCCCTTCACGGGGTATGCCGGAGGCAGTCCTGGGCTAACGTAAACCGTAGGAATAATAAACTAAAAGAGCAACTAGTATAACTAGGGTTTCATATTTGCACACACCGGTAGTTAGGGAGGTTTAATAGGTTGGTTGATTATCTTTCAGACGATAGCTTCTGAAGGTAGATGCGCGGACGGGACAGTCCGGGTAGCCGAGGGCTCGAGGGTTTGAATAAAGAATAAGGTGGTGGGTCTTCGGTATTTGATTGTCGTTCACACCGACATCAGTACTTTGACTCGGCGGTGTGGGACACTTAGCCAAAGGAAGTCTTGTGGATACATCCAGCACTAGTACGCGGATACTCTAGGTTGTGTTCTTCTAGGGGCGTACGGAAGGGCTAGGCCCGGTAGTGTGGATACCCGCCTAGGAGTGGGGGGCCCGACCCACTGTCTCCGTTTGCCACTACAGAGGTTCCTGGGAGTGAAGCTAGCTGCCCGAACAGGGGGAACTAAAGGTCTGTGCGCATAGAGTCGTGTGCGTGGGTTGCACTTGCATGAATCATGGCATAGCATATCACTACACTCATATTTGCATACAACCTACACCCCAACGTATAAATTGGTATGAGACTTTTTATACGATGGGAGCCTTACAGAAGACCCCTTAACTTATAAGTTTATATGGATATTCATATAAGTTAAGGTTACATATTTAATTTCTACTTGTTCTTTCGTATATATATTGATCTACTACATGTTTACCTTACTGCTCACTATTTTAGAACTGCTGGATGTACCTTTCATACTTAGCTGCTTATACAATATATATTTTCTGTTAGACTAGTTCCACTGTCACCCGCCTTGCTTATTCTCCACCCTTTTTAGCTTCCCTTTCCTCCTCTCCGCTCGGTGCCTAGAAGCCGTGGGGGAGGGGTAGGGGATGATAGGGCTTAGTCTTTATGACTAATGGTTTTCGAACCACCACATTACAGGAGCTCCGGATGGGAGGCAGGGGCCAGCAGTCCAGGGACCGGCACCAGCGGAGTACGGTGCACATGGAGGTGGGCCAGTCTAGTTCCGGAGCGCCTGTGACCAGTTCCGTGAGTGTTTAGTATTTTATAGCTTCCGCGATGAGTGATTTGTAGTTAGGACTCTGATGTACCAGGCTGAGCCCGTTTATATATTCATCTGTACTGTTCTTTTGCTGTACTTTCTACTTTATATATATTGATGGACTTGCTGTGATTTTTATTCATATATAATTCTGTGGACATGTTTACATTCAGTGTATTTACTTACTTCTCTCTCTTTTGTGATCGAAAAAGGCCGGCAGAATTGGCGTTTTGTAGTGGCGGCCTTACCGAGTGTTGGTGCCACCGCAAAGCGGCAATTCTGGGAATAAGACCCCGATGGTTGAAAAAGAAAAAAAAGGGTCTGACAAGTGGTATCAGAGCCGACCTCGATCGAAAGAGAAGTAGTCCACAAAACCTTGGGCCACCCCCGTGCGAGCTTAGTTTGCGGACAAACTAGCAGCGAAAGCAGTGGTGTGCCAATAAGGGAAATCACATGTGAAAGTCCATCCTACCCCTTTCTTATATTCCATTCATACGTTCTCTAACAAATAGAATTTTTCCTTGTAGCCTGCGACGAACCCTACACCACAGCAGGGGACACCTCAGGCTCCGAATGTGGTCCCGCCTCTGCCGGCTCCAGCTCCGTTCCAGCATACAGAGATGGGGCAAACACTGACGACCATTCTGGAGGCCTTCAGAGCTCTGCAAGCCCCGGCTCCACAGTAAAACCCCGGGGCCAACTGGATGAGTGTCTTTCGGGGACTTTCCCCTCCATCCTACCTGGGGACGGAGTCGCAGTACGTACAGAGGAACTGTTGGATACCATCTACGAGATGCTTGTGGGGATTCGATGCCCCACTGAGGAGGCAGTTGCTTTGGCAGTCTCCTGCTTGGAGTCACACGGAAAGAGGTGGTGGAAATCACAGCTGGACACCACGTTCGCGGGTATGGATTGCACTGATATTACCTGGGAGGAGTTCAGAGCAGCACTCCTGGGACATTTCGTACCTCAGT
This sequence comes from Platanthera zijinensis, assembly GCA_039513925.1. Taxonomy (NCBI): domain Eukaryota; kingdom Viridiplantae; phylum Streptophyta; class Magnoliopsida; order Asparagales; family Orchidaceae; genus Platanthera; species Platanthera zijinensis. Next base: position 35,062,988 of record CM077098.1, read on the forward strand.
AGGCGAGGGACGAGCTGGAGGATAGGTTCCTGCGGTTGAGGCAGGGGAACAGGACGGTGCTGGAGTACTATTAGGAGTTTACTCACCTGGCCCGCTATGCGGACGCTTATCAGTTGGACGATGCTGGCTATGCCAGGAGGTTTTACAAAGGGCTGCAAGACGACATGAGATAGGCCCTCCTCTTCGTATCAGAGGGGAGTTTGGCCAGGATTCTGGAGATGGCTAAAAAGAGAGAAGAGGATCAGCTTACAGTCAAGAGCCGGAAGAGACCGGCTGATGATACAGTGATTGGAGGTCGTAGAGACCGTCCTCGAGGTCAGGTTATTGGGGAGAGAAGGAACGGGGATCAACCTTGCCAGGAGATTGGGCAGGAGCATAGGAGTCAGGGGGTATTGGCTCCCCATCCTTTACAGATGCTGGAGATGCCAAGGACAGCAGAGCAGGCACCGGTATGCTTTCAGTGCAATCAGCCGGGGCATATAAAGAGGAACTGCCCTATGAGGCGAGCACCCCCACCAGCACATCAGGGCGCCCCACCTCCCCGATAGTTTGGCGGCCGAGGACATGATCGAGGACGAGGATTTCAGGGCCGAGGCCACAGGCCAGAAAGGGAGCAAGTGTATGCTCTAGACCTGACACAGCCTCGGAACCCGGAGCAGGTTATCACAGGTATGTCAGTACTTTTAAAGTTTTCTTCCTAGGAACTAGTTTTCTAGACATAACCTAGTTAGAAATTAAGAGAAGACAACTATAACAAGAATACTAAGACACTTAATTACCTCAGGCATAGTTTTCATTAGTGGCAAGCCCGCTCACACGCTCTTCGACACCGGTGCTTCGCACTCGTTTGTGTCGGAAGATTTCGTGGAAGGATTGGCAGGCGTGGAGCCGTTCACCGGAAAGATGACGAGGGTGCGCCTACCCGATGGATCAGAGCTAATGACCTCTGCTCATTCCAATATGGAAGCAGAGATCGGCGGGAAGGCGTTTGAGGCACCAGCGACAATTCTGAAGATGCTAGATTACGATCTGATCCTGGGCATGACTTGGCTGTGCTGGAACCATGCCCAGATTGACTGCGTGGCGAAGAGGATCACCGTGAGGCAGGGGACTCCTTTATTGTTATTGAAGGTATTATACCAGCACCCCGCATATTATTATCACCTGTGCAGGCCATTAAGGCCCATCTGTAGGGGGAAGAGGTTTATCAGGTCCTTTTTGAGGCGATCGTGGGCAAGGACTCCATTTCAGATATTCCAGTAGTGCGAGACTTTGCCGATGTATTTCCGGAGAAGCTACCAGGGCTACCCCCGCATCGAGAGAAGGACTTCCAGATTCAGCCCATACCGGGGGCTAAGCCGGTATCCAGAGCTCCCTATCGAATGGCCCCAAAGGAGTTGGTGGAATTTCGAAGCCAGCTTCAGGAGTTAGTGGAGCCCGGGTTCGTTCGGCCTAGCTCTTCACCATGGGGAGCTCCGGTGTTATTCGTCAAGAAGAAGGACGGAACCCTTCGGCTGTGTATAGATTACCGGGCCCTGAACAGGTTGACGGTCCGGAATACTTATCCCTTGCCAAGGATAGACGAGCTATTTGACCAGCTGGAGGGAGCCCATTAGTTCTCAAAGCTGGATCTGAGATCGGGGTACTACTAGCTTCGCATTCGGGAGGAGGACATCCCGAAGACGGCTTTCAGCAGCAGATATGGTTTGTACGAGTTTACCGTGATGCCTTTTGGGCTCACGAATGCACCCTCTGCATTCATGACCTTGATGAACCAGGTGTTCGAATAGTATCTGGATGTCTTTGTTATCGTATTCATCGACGACATCCTTATCTATTCAAGGACGGAGGAGGAGCACGCGAGGCATCTGGCCTTGACCTTGGAGAAGTTGCGGGAGCATAAGATGTATGCCAAGCATACCAAGTGCAAGTTCTGGCTAAAGGAGGTGGCCTTCTTGGGCCATGTCATTAGTGGAGCAGGTTTGGCAGTAGATCCGGCGAAGGTCCAGGCAGTACGGGATTGGCCACCACTGAAGTCAGCCTCGGATGTTCGAAGTTTCTTAGGACTTGCCGGTTATTACCGAAAGTTGGTAAAGGGGTTCTCTCAGATTGCCCTCCCTCTTACGCCTCTGACGAAGAAGGAGTCCCCTTTTATTTGGATTCCACGATGCGAATCTGCTTTTCAGGAGCTGAAGGATCGTCTTACCTCCGCCCCCATCCTTGCTCTTCCGTCAGGGAAGGAAGCATTCCAGGTGTACACAGATGCTTCCTATCAGGGGATGGGTGCCGTTCTAATGCAGAACGGGCACGTAATAGCCTATGCTTCCCGTCAGTTGAAGTAACATGAGCAGAACTACACCGTGAATGATTTGGAGATGGGGGCAGTCGTTTTTGCTCTTAAGATCTGGCGACACTACCTCTACGGAGTTCATTGCATTATCTTCTCAGACCACAAGAACTTGAAATACGTAGACACATAGAAGGAGCTGAACATCAGGCAAAGACGCTGGGTGGAGTTTCTGTCGGACTACCAGTACACCATGCACTACCATCCCGGGAAGGCAAACGTGGTCGCAGATGCTCTGAGCCGTAGAGCGAGTACGTCAGGAGTAGGCCCACAGCTGATGGCCTTGGAGTTGGTTAAATCATTCGAGGAGATACAGATATCACTAGTGTTCGAGGATGACCTAGAGTTATACAGGGAGTACCTAGGATCGATGGTTACTACTGATGATATTCGGGACCGCATCAGAGATGGGCAGAAGTTGGATGTGAGAGCTGAGCCGATATTCCGAGCCTTGGAGGAAGGCACGACAGGAGATTACTCTTTGAGGGATGGTCTCCTGTGTTTCAGAGGCAGGGTCTACATACCGGCAGGAGGCCAGATCCGGGAGGACATTATGATGGAAGCTCACTACAGCCGATACTCGGTGCACCCGGGAATCACCAAGATGGTAAAAGATTTGAAGAGGACGATGTACTGGCCGGGTATGAAAAAGGACATTACGTACTTTGTGACGCATTGCGAGGCCTTCCAACTCGTAAAGGCAGAGTGTAAAAACCCGACCGGCTTGCTACAGCCACTTCCAGTGCCGGAGTGGAAATTTGAGGAAATAATTATGGACTTCATACATGGGCTACCTCGATCCCGTGCGGGAAATGACTCGATCTGGGTGATAGTGGACATGCTAACGAAGGTGGCCAGATTCATTCCAGTGGCGAAAGACACCCCAGTTGGTGTATTAGTACGGAGGTTCATTGAGCAGTTCGTGCGTTATCATGGGGTGCCCAAGACTATCGTTTCGGATCGGGATGGCCGTTTCACTTCCAGGGAGTGGAGATCCATGCAGGCTTACTTAGGCACGCGATTGACCTTCAGCACCGCATTCCATCCCCAGACAGATGGGCAGACGGAACGCACCAATCGGACGTTGGAGGACCTCCTGAGGCTATGCATATTAGACCGTGGGGAACCTTGGGAGAAGCTCTTACCACTAGTCGAGTTCTCCTATAACAACAGCTACCAATCCAGCATAGGCATGACTCCATATGAGGCGTTGTATGGACGAAGGTGCAGGACCCCACTATCATGGGTTCAGGATGAGGATCCACAGGCACTAGGCTCGGAGTTTGTGGGAGATACAGATGCTCAGATTAGATTGATCCGGGACAGTATGTTGGAAGCCCAGAGTAGGCAGGCAAAATACTACGATGCGAGGCATCGTTAGGTGGAGTTCCAGGTGGGAGACCGAGTTTTCTTGAAGATACGGCCAGAGCAGCTGATTTCCACAACAGACGTCCCGGTGGCCTCGGATCGATCAATCAACTTGGAGCCTATCAGGATCGATGACACGGCAGTGCGGGTCTTGCGACGTAAGAAGGTTCCGTTAGTCAAGGTTTTGTGGAGGAACAACGGTCAGGAGGAGCATACCTGGGAACCACAGGACCTGATGCGACAAAAGTATCCGGAGCTGTTCAGTAAGGTATACCTCACAACCTCTCAAGATGTTCAAGTTACTTTCCTATCTTAAACTAGTAGGACTGAAATTTCAAAAACAGGGGCTAATATTTTGTTTATTGGGGTCTAGACTTGTCAATTAGACGAATTGGTCTTAGATTTGACTATCACCTTCAAACCTCACATAACAAACATGGCGTCGAGATGTAAATCTTTCAACTCTCATGGGATGTTACAAGTTTCTTTCTCCCCGATAGGAGCCCCCGTAGGCTTAACCTTGATTTCGGGGACGAAATCTTTGTTTTGTTTATTGGGATTTGTAACATCCCATTTCCAACTAGACCCCTAGAAGTTGTTTTCTCATAACAGAACCCTAGGAAATCCAAGAATTGAAGTCTATCGACCAAGATTTCGAGTCACGGGTTGGTCACGCCCGTGACCGACCCGTCACGCCCGTGACCCAGGGCGTGACCCCTTCAACGATCGTCGACCTACAAAAGACGATCGGCGAGTTCAGAAATTTCAACATGGGCCTGACACGCCTGTGACCGACCCGTCACGCCCGTGACCTTGGAATGGCATTGAGTGAGCTGAGCTCACTCAACGCCGTAGTCTGGATGGCATTGAGTGAGCTTAGCTCACTCAACGCCATAAGCTAGATGGCGTTGAGTGCACGGACTGCACTAAACGCCATCTTAAGTAGGCTGGATGGCGTTGAGTAAGCAGAGCTCACTCAATGCCATAAGCTAGACGACATTGAGTGCACAGACTGCACTCAATGCCATCTTAAGCAGGCTGGATGGCGTTGAGTGAGCAGAGCTCACTCAACGCCATAAGCTAGACGGCATTGAGTGCACAGACTGCACTCAACGCCACCTTGAGAAGGCTGGATGGCGTTGAGTGAGCAGAGCTCACTCAATGCCATAATCTGGATGGCTTTGAGTGAGCTGAGCTCACTCAATGCCATAGTCTGGAAGGGCTATATTTTGGATGGCGTTGAGTGAGCAGAGCTCACTCAACGCCGTATCCTGGATGGCGTTGAGTGAGCAGAGCTCACTCAACGCCGCAATATGGATGGCGTTGAGTGAGCAGAGCTCACTCAACGCCGTAGCTTGGATGGCGTTGAGTGAGCTGAACTCACTCAATGCCATTTTACTTAGAAATTTTTAGGCACGGCTGATGGTCAGCTGAACCAGGCCGGTCTAGATAGTGGTCCCGAATGCATTATTCGTCCGTTTCTCTTTTTAAGACCCAATTAAGTCTTATTTTAAAATGTTGATCGGTCAATGCCACGTGACCGTCGGTTTTGAAAAGGAGGAGGAGCCACGGCCATGGCCAGAAACTGGCGTTCACAGCCATAAATGGCACTTGATGCCGTGGCCCCTTCCCCTCCTCTTTAATGGCTGGATTCAAGTCCTCATGGGGAGAGGAGGAGTTTCCAGCCTTCCTCCAGCTTTTTCGGGCCGTTTCATCTCCCCTCCACCATGGTCGAAGCATGCTCTTAAGGAAGCATTGATGGCTGGACAGCCTATACCCGCCCGCTCCCCATTTCTTCCCTTTAAAAAGGCTCCCTAGACTCAGAGATGAAGTTTCCACCAGGACCCGACGGATTGGAGCTTGTACTGTGCTTTATAAGAATTTCGGCGATGCCACCACTGCGCCAATGGCATCCCGACGATCTGCACGCCTGCAGCCCGCGAACAAGGTCCTCCCCTCCTCTCTTTCTACGGGTAGATCTTGGAACTCTTTAGGATTGATAATCGAGCTCAACGGAGCTCGATCGGGAAGGGCTCCTATTCCTGGTTTTTCCCGCAACAAACTTAGCTCTCGGGTTCTCCGGATTCCGCCTCTCCGGCGACCGCGCTGCCACCCGGCGATTGCCACCACCTCAACAGAGGTGGTGGTGGCGGTGGCCGGCCAGGGAGGAGGCTGGATGGCCGGCAGCAGCGTCTGGAATGCGCTCCAAGTTCGGCCAATCATGGCCCTAGGCTGGAGGAAGAAGATGACCCAACAGTGTTGGATCTGCTTCAAGATCTGTGCTGATCATTTAAATTCTTTACTTTAAAAATGATTTTCTGTATTGAAATAACAGTTACTTAGAAAAATTAAGGAAAAATACTTAGAGGCTCTATATGCGGAAATGGTCAACATATAATTTGTAGCCCTATGGGTCTACTTTATTTTAAAATTTATTTGGGTCAATTTGGTCAACTAGTTTGACCAGGGCACCTCTTTTGGTGGGATCTATACCTAGAGCTAAGCAGAGATTAAAATGTGTGCCCACCCTTCATCCCTTGTCCAAAGGATATGAAATTTGGGCAGGGAGTCTAACCTATCTATACCTAGGGCATGTCCAAAAATGGGAATTTTTGGAGAATGTTTTTCTATAGTTTTTAGAAAAAATTTAATAATCTTAGGGTAAATTAATTAGATGGCTTAATGACTTCCAAACCCTCCCAAATTTTGGTGAGTGGTCCCTGGGTTTATCATAAAGTTATGTATAATTTTTCATCTCATTTAGAGATGTTTTAGATTGGAAATGAACAAACCTAAGCTTTGCACTATTAAGCGATTTTTAGGTCAAGAGTGTACTTTGTGATTTGAGTGGTCATATCACCTCAACAGAGGCTAAACTTTTGACCACTGACTAGGAATGCTCTCTAGCACCCCTCATGGAGTTTGAGGTGGATTGGGGTAGATTTTCCCTAGGACCCAAGGCCCAACCCTAAGGATGGTTCTTGGTGGTTTGTGAAGGGCAAGTGGTAAAATGACCTGGTTATGATTTGAAACTTGGTAGAGAGAATTCTAGGGTAGTTAGAATCCTCTTGCAGAAATTTAAATGGATTCTAAAGTAAATAGGTCCCTCAAAACCTTAACCCTAGTTTAGGATACAAAACTTGTAGTGATAGAAAATGTCACTAAAACTCGCCGACAAGTGATGAGATTTGGGTAGAGTAGTTTTTATAGTTAGTACAAGCTCTGGAGATTTTATTATGAATTTAGGATCATTATTTTGGATACTTCATTAACATTTTAGTAATTTGTATCATTTACTTAAGAATTTATTATGAAGTAACTTCTTGCTGGAAATTGATGAAATTTATCTAGAGGACTTTTTATTATGTTTAAAAGCTCTGTGAATTTATATGGGATTTTTGGAAGATTATTATTAAGGGTTGCTTCATTAAGTATTATTTTCCCATGAAAACTTAATTAAATTTATTTTGGTGTCTAACAAGTCTGTAAAATTATGATTTTTGCACCATGACCCTTTTTGTACCATATTAGAATAGGGTTGTTGATTATCTTTCAGACGGTAGCTTCTGAAGGTAAATGCGCGGACGGGACAGTCCGGGGAGCCGAGGGCTCGAGGGTTTGAATAAAGAATAAGGTGGTGGGTCTTCAGTATTTGATTGTCGTTCACACCAAAATCGGTACTTTGACTCGGCGGTGTGGGACACTTAGCCAAAGGAAGTCTGGTAGATACAGCCAACACTAGTACGCAGATACTCTAGGTTGTGTTCTTCTAGGGGCGTACAGAAGGGCTAGGCCCGGTAGTGTGGATACCCGCCTAGGAGTGGGGGGCCCGACCCACTGTCTCCGTTTGTCACTACAGAGGTTCCTGGGAGTGAAGCTAGCTGCCCGAACAGGGGGAACTAAAGGTGTGTGCGCATAGAGTCGTGTGCGTTGGTTGCACTTGCATGAATCATGGCATAACATATCACTACACTCATATTTGCATACAACCGACACCCCAACGTATAAATTGGTATGCAACTTTTTATACGATGGGAGCCTTGCAGAAAACCCCTTAACTTATAAGTTTGTATGGGCATTCATATAAGTTAAGGTTACATATTTAATTTCTACTTGTCCTTTCGTATATATATTGATCTACTACATGTTTACCTTACTGCTCACTATTTTAGAACTGCTAGATGTACTTTTCATACTTAGCTGCTTATACAATATATATTTTCTGTTAGACTAGTTCTGTTGTCACCCGCCTTGCTTATTCTCCACCCTTTGTAGCTTCCCTTTCCTCCTCTCCGCTCGGTGCCTAGGAGCCGTGGGTGGAGGGGTAGGGGATGATAGGGATTAGTCTTTATGACTAATGGTTTTCGAACCACCACATTACAGGAGCTCCAGATGGAAGGCAGGGGCCAGCAGTCCAGGGACCAGCACCAACGGAGTACGGTGCGCATGGAGGTGGGCCAGTCTAGTTCCAGAGCGCCTGTGACCAGCTCCGTGAGTGTTTAGTATTTTCATAGCTTCTGCGATGAGTGATTTGTAGTGAGGACTCTGATGTACCGGGCTGAGCCCGTTTATATATTCATCTGTACTGTTCTTTTGCTGTACTTTCTACTTTATATATATTGATGGACTTGCTGTGATTTTTATTCATATATGATTCTGTGGACAGGTTTACATTCAGTGTATTTACTTACTTCTCTCTCTTTTGTGATCGAAAAAGGCCGGCAGAATTGGCGTTTTGTAGTGGCGGCCTTCCCGAGTGTTGGTGCCACCGCAAAACGACAATTCTGGGCATAAGACCCCGATGGTTGAAAAAGAAAAAAAATGGGCTCTTACAACCGCCAACATGAGTAAGGGGTGGGATCGTTATAATTTGGTCTTCTAATGCTAATCGTTGCTTTATTTGCCATGTTTTGGTGGGTCGTGCTATGCAGGTGCTGGAGAGCCAAGTGGAAAGTAGTGGGCTGAAGTCCCTTATGCTGTGATTTACTTGCCCATGAAGGCCCAACGGCGAATGTTTACTGTTTTCATGTGTGGCCGGCCTGCTTGCGGATGTATGAAGATACATTTTGTAAAAGAAACAGTTGTAAGGCCTTAAGACCAGAACATGTATGTTTATATACATTCCTATGTTTATCGTGGACATTCCTGGCATGTGGGTTCTACAAATAATTTAAATTGCTTCCGCTAGAATACACTCTGAGTTAGGATGTGTATAAGATGAAATGGTTTGAATGAGTAACTCCGCTGACTGTTTGTTGAATATGCCGTGGGGCCTTGGCTGGATGTTTTGTTATATTCTACATGACGGATGAGGGTGTAACATGGTGGGCATGACCGAAGTATTTCATAATGGTGACAATTGTAACACCCCAAATTTTCCTAAAGGATTGATTGTGCTGATACAAAAGAGGGTCGTTTGCTTGATAGGCTGTCCGACGATCAAGCATCGACTGTTAATCGGTGCCCGGTCAGCAATCAGCCGCAGATAGGCTATCCGCCGACTATCGATCAGATAGTCATTAGATTTGGGTTTTAAGATCTAATGGTTAGGATACCTTGCTGGGCAAAATTTATGCTGACTTTGCATAAGCTAAGTCCTGATTTTCTAAAAACTCTTATTTTCTTAGACAGTGAAATAAGTGATAAAGATGAGTTGGAAAGGGAAGAAGTGGAGGCCGACATAGTTTTGTCACCCCAAATGAATGTCCATTGCCAAAAAAAACAGATAGATCGGGCTTCCATGATCGTTCTTTAGCTAGTTGTGAAAGTATTTTCATGGCGGGGAGAAAATCCAGGATGGTAATGATCGCTCTCTGCCTATTTTTTAGAATGCATGCATGCATTCTTTGTTTCGTTGCTTTCAACGATTGTATTTGAAGCATCCAGTGTCTTTAATTATATTGCTTGTGGTAACCACAGTTCATTGTGAATCATCAGGGTGTAGGATTGCAACCCTTGCATGAATACATTAAATTTTTTTATTTTTATTTTTGGATTAAGCATTGTGAGTGAAGTCAAATCGATGTGGTGGTCTGACATGGTGTTGTTGTTGTTGTTGTTTCATATTGCATGTAATGTAAGAATCTCGATAGAGGCGCGAATGCAGGCATAACACAATTATAAAACCATTGTATGTGCTCTATTTGATTTGGGGCAGGAGATATAAGAATCCCTCCTGGTAAGAGTGCACGGCCAAGGAAATTCGTATGCGTCGCCATGCAATAGTGTTAGTAAACATACTAAACCCTATTGCATGACACCTACTCTGCAAGGCAAGACATCACTACTTCACAGTAAAACCAACCTATGAAGAAAGTGCACGAGACAAGAATGAAGTTTTAGGTCACATTTTTATACATAATGACATAGTCCTTCATTATTGTGGAATATTAGGGATAAGACGTGCCCTTGAGAACTAGGGTTACGATATTCTCTTAATTTAAAGTAAAGTACATAGAACAATAACAAGTGCTCTCATCCCTTGTCACATCATCGGGGCTATAGTAGGTGCATAATAACTGGAATCTCCATCATCACTTAAGGTTGTCTAGCTAGTGTTTTGGAATTTTACCCAATCGGTATTCTAGAGAGGAAGAAAGAGGTGTGTTCTCGTTGACAAGGTTCTTGCCAATAGAGGAGACTTCTCGTAGATGAGGTTCTCACAAATAGAGTATTCTCCCTCGCTCCATTAGTCCTCACCTATTTAGAAATAACTCACTGAGAAGGGATACTCATGGATCAAAATTGACATTGCTAGAATACCATGGAAGGTACTAGAACCCGCTATACCCATCTAGAAGCCCATGCATGCTCAGGGAAAAGGGATTGGACATAGAGATGCCCCTAGATCTATAAATAATACTAGAACTCCTCCAGTTCACTTTCCTACAAACATACTTCTTATCCTTATAGAAGAGCAAGATGTGATCAATATAAACAGAGGAAGTAAAAGGGACATCCGACAGAGATCTCAAAAAGGGACGCAAAGTACACTTCCTCTATCCGAAAAGAAATCGCGAGCACTCTTTAATACTAAGAAAATCTCACCCAACAACACCAAAAATCTAGAGATCCTATCTCGCCACCCCTCAACTCGAGTAAACAATCAACTAGGGTAAAAAGGCATCAACAGTTCAACATGCGACCTTAAAATTCTAGGTGATCGAAGAATAAAAGTTACAACGGCTGGACAGAACTATGCTGATGGCCCACATGACATTTCTCACAACCCAGACTGTCCGGTCACTCAAGCAAAACTTGATCGCATGATGGATATGCTCATCCATATTGTGGAAAAGGTAGAAGGCGTCGATGCAAGATCATAAACCATAACATTTTACAGAATAACATGGAAGAAAACTTTCCTAGTCGTTGATGCTCCAAGTAGTTGCAATACAATCTTAGGTCGCCCTCTACTGAATGGATTTAAAGCCATTGATGAGTGAAATTTATATAGTGTTTAATGCACTTTTATTGCTTAGTTTTCCGGTCTTTTCACTCGTGTTTTAGTCAATTTTATCATAAAATCCTTTATAATCAGAATCTATATATACTTAGCGCATTTGAGTTAGATATGGCATATTGTGTGCATTTCATGATCGAGGTAAATCTTTCCTCCTCCTTTTTTATTTATGTTTTGATAGTGTTGTTGTAGCTGTGTTGTTTTGCTTTCCTGGAGGTTTTGGTTATCTCCCATACAGCTACCGGTGATTGTAGTGTTATTTCTGTGTGTCTCAGCTACTTTTCGTAAAGGAAAAACTACTCGTGCATTTTTCTTCGCGCACGAATATTGGTCCCCTCTGTGTACGACCATTGGTCGTGCACGACTATTTTCATGAAATGGATTAAGAATCGCTCAAGTGTACGCACAAGGATATAACACGACCACTGGTCATGCAGGGTCAATAATTTCCCCTCCAAAACCTCAATTATTCCCGCCAGCCCAAGTTCCTTCTCACACGAGCAGTGGGCATTACCTTCATGCGTTGTCAAATTCACACTCAGGGTATAAATATACAGGTCCGTCTTTCTAGCCAGGAGTCCGTATTTTTCCGCCCTGTTTTTCCCTTTTCACAATTTTCTCCTATCCAAGAGCTAGGGTTCATCCACTACGATCTCTCTATCATCCAAGAGCTCAATGAATAAGAATTCATCTCATCGCAAGCTAGGGAGCCGAAAGAGAAGACGTGGGCGACGCAAAACCCTTGAGAAGATGGGTTAACTGAGAGCTTGTGACAGGAGTTCCTCTACCCCGGTTGATAGCCGACAAGAAGGGCATTCACAAAGTTGCTATCTGGAGCCCCTTGTATCCATGGAAGAGTTTAAAGCAATGTTTGTATCTCTCCTCCTCTCCCACAATCTAGGTTGATAAGTATTTGGTTTCACTTCATGTATTGATGGCGGTGGAAAGTATTTTTGTCTTAATGCTTTTAATGTTTCCTATTGAGGTATTTTGTGCGTTTTCTTTTTCTGTGGAGTAACCTAGGAGTCCTAGCCTCTTGTTTTGTGATTTTCCCTTAAATTTTGTCCTTGTGTTTAGTGGAAAGAAGTGGTTGCTGCATTGTCTTGGTTAGAAACAAGTCGTGTTGTGAAGCGGAGGTCGGCAAGGTGTTGAAGAGTGAAGCAGAGGTTGGCAAACCCTGGAGGTGTGAAGCAGTGTAAGTGACCCGTATTAGTAATTTAGTTTTTATTTTTATGCACTAGGTAGTCAAAACAACCCCCACCCCATAATCAAACAACCTTGAGACTTCAATCTCAAGTCTCCCTTAAACATTGAATTCACCTTGTTGTGCTTCATAGGAGATCGATACTTAGGAGTAACTCCCCGTTTTTATTATTACATGAAAAAGATAGTGGGAGCACTTGCCCTACCTTTCGATTATGAATTACATGTCAAGTTTTTGACACCATTGTCAGGGAGCACAACACGTCTGATTTTTCTTCTAAGTGAGTCATGAGAGATATAATCTCTCCTTTTTATATTGTATTTTTATGCTTTCTACATTTTTTGTCAAGTTTTCTTATTTGTTTTTGTGTATGTGATTGTTGTCTTTTACTCTGGAAAGGAGAAAGGGTATTTTTGACCCTAAAATTGAGCGCACACTGCGATCTTGAAGACGAGAGTAGGCTCTGGCCATTGCTAACCTCAACCCCAATCCCAACCAACAAGCCATGGAATATGTGAATCTGGATCCAAATGTTTATGTAGAGGAGGAAGTGGTGTAGTCGATAGCTCATACTGTAAAATCTCATTTTTGTTTTAGGGGACTAGTTGTAACATCCCGACTGTTATTGGGTCACTAGAACTCTAGTGGACCCAATAAAAGTGACCCGAACCTCTACCGAAGACTCATAAGGGGTAGGAGATAACCCTGTTTTGGGGATATTGAGTTAGAGAACTCTGATTTGAGTTCTGTCATTTCTTATGGCCTTGTATAGTTAATACAAGTGTGTCAGAACTCATTACGTTGAGTTTTGAGGTCATATGGTGGATATGACCATTTCTCGTAGAACGTCGCGAAAATGGAAAAAATGGATTTTGGCCTAGAGAACTCTGATTTGAGTTCTGTCAGTTCCTATGACCTCGTATAGTTAATACGAGTGCATTGGAACTCGTTCCATTGAGTTCCAAGATTATATGGTGGATATGACCGTTCCTCGTAGAACGTCGCGAAAATGGAAAAATTGGATTTTGAGCTAGAAAACTTCGATTTGAGTTTTGTCTCTTCCTATGGCCTCGTATAGTCAATACAAGTACAATATAACTCGTTGCATTGCAATCCGAGGTCATACAACGAATATGACCGTTTTGAGTTCTGTAGCACGTCGCGACACATGGTTTTTGAATATTGAATAATTAAACTCCGTTTGTACCCCGGTTAGTGGCGTTAAATTCATATTATCAATAAAATGTCAACGGAGTTCGTCCCGATCAATTTTGATCATGTGAGGTCAAAACGTGGTCAAAATGAGCATTACGATGCACCGAAAAATGCGTACACTCCGATATTACTAAAATATCACAACTTTGGCTCGTTACTTGATGACTCAGACAAACTTTGACTTTGACCCATATAGAGGACCACCATAATTTGACTTTGGTCAAAACCTACTAAAAATACTTTTTTTAAGTTTAGGACAAGCTTTCCGCTTACTCCTCCACCTTGAGTTTGGTTGGGTACATTATCCAATGTCCCTGATTTGAAGAAGCAACTCATGTCAATGATATACATAAGTATGCATTTGATCTATATCTTTATTTACTATAAAGGAGTATAGCTGAAAGCTATTTTTTAGTCATGAGAAATATTTATATTGAAAGGTTATTTGTCTAAGAACAAATGCGTTGAGATAGCATACTTCACTCGACGCATGTGGAAAAATGCGCTGAGACACTTCAACTCACTCAACTCATTTTGTCTAGAATTCAGAAATTCTGCTAAGTCAAATGCGCTAAGTAACTTTCATCACTCGACGCATTTCTCAGGACTCAAATTCTATACCGAAGAAAATGCGCTGAGTAACTTCAACTCACTCGATGATTTTTACTGAAACAAAATTTTTGTTAAGTCACAGACACTGAGTAAGCCAATATTTACTTGACACATGTTCAGCTACTCAGTACAAGGTTTCTATATCAAAGCAAGCCATATTAATGTGCTGACATAATCAGAATTCAAATGATATGCCACGTCAGCAAACAAAGACAAAAACTGATGGAATTTCTTGAAACACGTCTTAACATAACTGTCGCCGCTTTCCAAAATAGAATATAGTCGTTAGGAACTTTCTATATATAGATGGAGACGAATTAATTCAGACATATACACAGATTCAAGAATATAAATAGGGGAGAAGTTTTCAAAATTTGACATCGATTGATCAAGTGCCTAAGCAAATTTTTCTCAAGAACTCCAATTTGCTCAGATCGTCTCCAACAAGTATTTTCCAAGAGTTTATCAAGAAAATCTTCCTTCATCTTCAAGTTCTACATCTGATTCATCCTCAAATTGAAGAAGGTAAAATTGTGTCTCCATTGATCTACATCAACAACATAGGCCCAAGCTGTATTGAAGAATTGTCTTTTATCTGTGTTGTTGCTGCGTTTGAGACACCTGTAGAAGACTCAATATTGTTTCATTTCTTGAGTCTATAAGTTGTAACTAAACCCATACAACCATTTCTTATAAGATCTTTTTAGATCTTAGAGTAAGGCTGTCTTGTCCTGAGGTAGGATTTGTATAGATCTGAGATTGTAAGCCGAAGTTATAAAGGCTGAGAGGTAGGGTTTGTTTTTAGCCTAAGAGTAGGGTTCTTGTGTGAACCTGAGGTAGGAGATTTGTCTTCATCTCTAAGGTTGGACTATACTGCAGTCTGAGTGTAGGATCCTGGTGAGATCTGAGTTGTAAGATCAGTTTTGATCTGATTTTCTGGAGGAGATAGCCGAAGCTAGTTCTCTGCTAGATAGACGAAGGTGGATAGTGGATGTACCTAAGATTGGGGAACCACTATAAAATTCTTGTGTATTGTGCTTGTGCTATTTACTATTCTATCAATTTGTGCTAACATCAAGAAATCTATTCTAAATCTAAAAGAATTCAAAAGATCCTATTCACCCCCCTCTAGGTGTTTCTACCCTATATTAGTCTTTCAAGTGGTATCAAAGTTGTGTTCGTTCACAAGGAATTAACAATCTGAACAACTCTCCAAGAGGGTAGATATTCTAAACACAGTGTCTGCTGGAGATAAGCACAAAGAGCTTGGTTCCATGAAACTGGCCATCTGCAGTAAAGAAAATTTTGGTATATGGAAACAAAGGGTTAGGCTGTTCATGGAAGCCTCAGATCCTAGAATATACGTTACTATTGAAGAGGGTCCATTTATCCCATTGAACATCTCTGCTACAGATGCTAATGATCAAACTCCTAAGAAATATTCATAGATGACCAATACAGAAATTACTTTGGCTGTAATGGATAAGAGAGCACAAAACATCATTGTCAGTACTATAGATGATTCTACTTTTCAGAACCTTGTCCACTTCTTGAATAAGAAATGTGGAACTCCTGAATAGTCTACATGGAAGGAATTGAGGAGGTTAGAGATGACAGAAAATCTCTTCTCAATCAACATTATGAGGCCTTCAAGCAAAGGAAGAAAGATTTCATAGCTGACTGTTATAAGAAATTCTTTAAAATTTTAAATGGTCTGAAAACCTATGGGAGTCAATTTACTAATTATGAACTGAATGATAAATTCCTAAGATCACTCAACAAGGAATGGGACATCAAAATATGTGCCATAAGAAAGACAAGGAACCTGGGTGACATTCTGCCCCAAAACCTCTTTGGCAAACTGCTGTATCATGAGCTTCAACTGAATACAAGAAAGTCTGAAGAAGATCTACCAAGACTCAATCAAGAGAAAAGTACCTGGCTCTAAAGGCAGAATCTTCCTGGAAGATCAAAGAAAGATCTGCTTCACCATCAATAAGAGAGAATGATGCTGACTGCTCAGAGCCCATCACATTTGAATGTGACTTGACTGATGGGGAACTATCACTGTTCTCTAAACAGTTCAAGAAAATGCTAAGTAGAAGGAGACAACAGAAGAACAAGAACTCTATTGGTTCAAGTTCAAAGAGAATACACAACCACTTTGACAAATCCAGAAAGGATCACTCTGGAGACAGGTATGCCTCTAAGCACAACAAACATATTAAATTTGATGCTGTTTGCTATTTTTGCAATTTGCCAGGACATGTCATTGTTGATTGTCCTGTAAAAAGGAAGGAAAATAAGAAATCTAGAGAGAAGAAGCAATATAAGGATAAGAAGGCTGTCATAAGCCTTTGTTGGGTCCATTGATCCTAATGTCCAAGATTTGAAGAAGTCCTAATAGACAATGGTATACATTTGTGTGTAATCTAATAGTTGTCACAAGTTTTGTTTGTGTAAGGTTTTCCTTGGAACATGATTAGACAGGTTGTCCAAGTGGCTATGATAGGTGGTCATAAGGCAGAGATGTGGAGTGACTGAAATCAGTCTAAGTCCATAGGCGTTGAGTGAAGATAGATCAATCAATGACAGAAAAGCAGAAGCATCGAGTAAAGACAAGTCATTCAAAGCCTTTGCTTTGATAGAGAAGAAAAATGGCTAAGTCCACAGGCATTGAGTGATGTCAACTCACTCAACGCCATACGGCTAGAAGCATTGAGACAAGCTCTCTCAGTCAATGCCTATAGTGAAGATAAAAAAAATCTGTCTAAATATAAAAGCGTTGAGTGATGAAGCTTCACTCAACGCTCTCAACGCCTCAGCAGGCCAGCAGACTTTGGTGATGTGGCTAAGTATAAAAGTGTTGAGTGATGAAGTTTCACTCAACGCTCTCAATGCCTGTTGGTACAGGAAGTTTGTCCAAGGAGAAAAGCATTGAGTGATGAAGCTTCACTCAATGCTCTCAACGCTTCATAATCGAATTATTGGCCAAGTATTTTGGCGTTGATTCAAGCTTGCTCACTCAATTCCTAGTGACAGAAAACTGTCCAAGTACTTTGGCATTGAGTGAACAAGGCTAACTCAACACCTACAGATGCAGTAAGACTGGCTAAGGCAAAAAGCGTTGAGTGGAGCTTGTTCACTCAATGCTCTCAATGCCTAGTGACAGAAAGTGTCCAAGTGTTTTGGCGTTGAGTCAAGCTCATTCACTCAACGCCTAATGACAAAAAATTTGTCTAAGTATTTTGGCGCTGAGTGAAGGTTGCATGCTCAATGTCTATACTAATATTGCTTGAATTTGACTAAGTCCACAGGGGATGACATAAGAAAGAATTCAAATGTTGTGGGAAGTCTACAATATAAGACAAACGACGACGCATGCCTACTGAATGAACATTAATATTAAAGTATTATTGCTGCCAACAACTACTGGTGGACCCCACTGGTAATATAGCCGTTGGATGGCGAAAGATAAAAAGGACAGATCAGACAAAAGCAATGCAACTTTTGGGAAGAAAGTTTTGAACTTCATCTTCTTCCTCTAACCATTGTTTTAGAGCCTGAAGGAGAAGATCAATCTTCTAATCCGAGAGTTCAACTAGTTAACTGTTGTAATCAGTAACTTCAACAGCAAGTTCAGAGATATTCTCTAAGGAACAAGAAGCAGCCAAGGCCTAAGCCAAGCTGCAGCTGATCTGAAAACCATAGAAAGATAGTTGTTGTAATAAACATCTTCAATAGCAGGATCAGAGAAAATCTCTGAGTACAAAGGAGCTGCAGGTTGTTACCCTTGCTGTAGCAACAGGAAGATAATCAAGTTAGCTATTTTCATCTCCATCATTGATAACAGTTCAGATTAAATCTCTGAGAGAGAAGATGAATCAAGGGATAACCTTGCTGCAACCACTTCACAGTTCTAGCTATATATTTCTTAAGAACATTCTCTGGAGGCTGTGAAGGAGAAGTTAGAACCGAGCTTTTGGTTTTGTCCGGTAGAAAAGAAGGAGCAGAGAAAAGTTCTGCAGGTTACTTCCAGCGCATGCAGTTACTTCTTGAAGATCTATACTTTTTGCTGAGAAGTAGATAGGGCTTAGGTAAACTCAGCTCAGGAGGAAGACTCAGAGACAAATTCTCTGGAGTCAAATCAACACCAACCAACCACTTCACTCCTTATAGGATCCATTCTTGGATCTGAGCTGTAAAATCCTTTTGGATCTGAGTTGTAGGGCAGATTTGCCTGAGGTAGGATCTTATTGAGGATTTGAGGTAAGGCTGTTTAGCTTGAGGTAGGTTATTGTTGAGAATCTAAGGTAGGGCTTATGCGCTTGAGGTAGGGCTTTGGCCTGAGAGTAGGATCCAGTTTGGATCTGAGGTAGGGCTTTTGAGCCTGAGGTAGGAGAGTCATTCTCTCTGAGTTGTAGGGCACTTGTGCCTTATTTGTAGGATCCTTTGGATCCGAGGTATGGACTTTGTGCCTGAGCTATAGGAGACTCATTCTCTCTGAGGTAGGGCTGTCCTACCAACCTGAGTTGTAGGGACTTTGGGCCTGAGATAGGTGATCTTTGGATCACTGAGTTGTAGGACCTTGTGCCTGAGTTGTAAGTCTTAGAAGAGACTGAGTGGTCTTGAGAGATCATGTTTTAAGCTCTTAGGAGCCAGGATTGGAGAAGTACCTTGTCTAACAAGCTGTTAGAAAGGTGGGATGGAAAAGTGGATGTACCCATAATCTGGGGAACCACTATAAATTCTATGTGTGCTTCTTATGTTGTTTCTTTGTTGTAGGTTGTGTGTGTCTTGAAAGCAAAAAACTACTACCTCACAAAGAAGTTAAAGAAAGAAAATTAAAGATAGTCACAAGAGACTAAGAAACCTATTCACCCCCCTCTGGGTGATTTAGCTATCCTTAAAACTAAAGACTTTCAAGTGGTATCAGAGGGAGGTTACTCAAAAAGGACATAACTGTCTGAGTAGATCACCAAGGATAGCTAAAGGGTTTGTACTTATGAGTTTAGGAGTGATCCATAAGGTGCGGAGCTCAATAAAGCTTCAAGTCTATGGAATGAAAAATTCCTTCATGGAAAAGAAGGAGAAGAGTCAGAGTTAGAGTGTCTCTTCTCCCTCAGGGTTTTATGAAGAAAAAGAAGCCTTCATTGGACTGCCTGCTGCTATTATAGATATTGTTGAAGACTATCCTGCTGCCAAGATAGAGATCAGGACTCATTTATCTCACTCTGATAGTGACTCAGAGTATTAAGAAGATGAAGTTGCCATCAGCTGCTATGGACTGATGGCCATTTTAGATGAGGAATCCAGCCAGGATCAGCCTGGTCAATGCAAGGTACATTTCTTAACTAGTTCTTCATCTGAGTTTGGCAATGAGACTAGTTCAGATTCTGATACTTTTTCATCCAGTGATGTAGATGGATTAGTGTCTGATGAATATGTCAATCAATTGATTGATAAGTATGGTGAAATTCTGGAGGCCTTGAGAAGAAGCAAGAAGTTGGCTAAAAATAGGCTGAGGAGATTGCTTCCCTTCAGCTAGCTTCTTCCCAGCAAGCTGAGACATCAAATCTGATGGAACAGAAGGAAATGGAAGTTATCCAATTAAAGGCTATCTCAAGTCTCCAAATTGAGACCATAAGCCATCAGGACAAGATCATCTTGGATCTTGAAGAGAAACTCCTAAAGGAAAAAAAGGTTGTGGCTAGCTTTTCGAAGCCTAAAGTTGTATTACCACTGATTGATTCCTTCACCTCTCAAAAAGATGAGAGGGGTTCAGGATCTAAGTAGAACTCTAGAGCTGCCCTTTCCAAAGGGAAAGGCATAGCTCCTGTAGTGCCTCAAGCCACCTTTCACAAGGTAATCCTCCCTTCAAATAGGTATGACCAAGAATGCATGCATGGTCATTGGAAGAATGAGAATTTTCCTTGTAAGAGTACAAATGTACCTTCCAATGGAAAAAAGAATGGATATGGGTTTGAGTGCACAAAAGGCTCCCCATAAAGAAGTCCAAATGGCCCATCATGGACCATTTGTATTTGGTGCACCAGCCCCTACCCTCAAGAATAAGGCAGTGTCCTTTTCTTAAGATCTCCCAGCCCATATACAAAACAAAAGCAAGTCTGCCAGCAAGCCAGATTTGGGCATTTCTGAGGCCATAAATAGTATGTCTTCAGTAATGAAGACCACAGTTGGTAGATCTCAAGAAAAACCAAGCTCTTCTACTAACAGACTCACTTTCAGTCAGATTGTGGCTGAGAGAAATAAGAAGGAAGCTGCTCTTCATTCTGAACAGTTTGCTATTAACATAAGGCATAAATGCAGACCTGCTCAGAATAAAAGGTATAATATTCATGAGTGCTGGTGCTGTGGTAAAGTGGGGCATTTTGCCTTGGATTGCTGGCACAATCCAACTGTGCCCAGAGCAAAAGTTGGTCTCCCTGTCAGAAAATTTGCAGGAAGACAAGCTCAGTTTGAAGATTATAAGAACCTAGGACCCAATAAAAATTAGGATCCTAAGGTAAAGTAATCTGCTTTGCAGGATAGTTCAAGAGCCCTTACCCCCATGGGTTACTTGGATAGTGGTTGCTCCAGGAATTAGACTGGAACAAGGAGTGTTCCAAAGGATCAATGCAAAGTTTGAGGGGGGAGACTCCTGCTGAACTCCCTGCTCAAGAAGAGGAGAATGTCATAACCTCCCTAATAAAGCCAAATAGGGAAGTAGATAATGGTCAAG
Source organism: Platanthera zijinensis (assembly GCA_039513925.1). Lineage (NCBI taxonomy): Eukaryota > Viridiplantae > Streptophyta > Magnoliopsida > Asparagales > Orchidaceae > Platanthera > Platanthera zijinensis. The sequence continues at coordinate 35,083,938 of CM077098.1, forward strand.
AAGAGAATGCAAGGAAGATTGGAAAAGCAAGGAGGAAACTTGTCATTTCCAAAGAAGTAGGCCAACTTCATGGAAAAGTTATATCCACTGTTGAGTCGTACTCATACAAGGAGGGAGCTTAATTTGCACTCTACTATATAAATATATATATATATATATATATATATATATATATATATATATATATATATAGTGTTTATATATTGCAGGTTGATCTAATCTTTGCAGGTAAGTTCAGTCAAAGTGGACTAATTTTGAGAGCATCAGCCGCATTAGGAGTTCGCTCAACGAATGCGGCAAAATTGACTATTTGTGGCTAAGTGTCGGGAATTAATCCCACCCGTTGATCATAGGTCTTGATCTCAAACAGGTACGTGCATATTCCGATTCTAAAAGAAAAATAAAACTATAAATAGGAGGAGTTGTGCGTAAGACAAGCCACACTGTTCCTTTCCCTTCATTGCCCGAGTCCGCCAAGAGACGAAACAGTTTTACTCGTTCCCAGAAATTTGCGACCGAGATGGATCCTAATGGTCAGGTTTTTTTGTTCGAAGGCAGCGAACTTGTTCGGAATGGATTCAAAGACGCTCCCGAGGAAGTACGGTTTGTTTTACATCTGCTCCAGGTCACTGACCTAGAATACGTTCTATCAGATCCCTGCTTGCTATGAAAGCAGGAGGTTCTGGAGTTGTACTCGAATGCATTAGTCAACTCTTCCTCCAACAAATTCAAGTCAGCGGTCAGTGGGACAAAGATAAATATGACCCCAAGAAGGTTAATTAAGGCACTACGATTGCCTAAGTTCATAGAGACAGATGAAGAAGAAGACCTGAATCAGTAAGACGTAAAATCATCCCTAAACACACCACTGGCTCTATTCTCAGGAAGGAACTGAACTTGCAAAGTAAATTCCTAGCCGATGTGATTGGGAAAGCCATGTTATGCGAGATAGGCTCCAATGATAAAATATCTAAGAAAATGTTTGAGCTCATGACCCGAGTAATTCTCTCTAAGAGGATAGATTGGGGGAGAATTCTTTTTGACAGAATTATGGAATGCTTGGCTGAACCAAATCTGGGAAGAATTCTCTCCCTATACCCGTTGAATAGTGTTCCAGGGATCCTCAATGTGAGGTTAGGAACCAAGATTCATCACATGAGAAAAATGGTCATAAAGATGCTAGACAGATAGGACTGGGTCCTTCAGCCCCATAGCCCGTCTATTGCCAAGAATAAAGAGAAACAAGCTCCTGTACCAGAAGAAAGCACCACCAACAGTTCATCTGAACACCGTGAGGAAGAGCCTTATGATCCCAACCTGACTGACTTAACTAATGAGTCCTGGAGGGACACGAGCGCCCAGGTTTCCATATCTAAGGATATAGTTGAAGCAAACCTACCATAAGCTGAGGAAGCTGGCCAAGTGGCACAAGAAATTATTGACAAAATCTCTGCATTGATGGAGGGGGAGACCTCCAAGTTCCTAGCTGCTGATGTACATACTACAACACCCCAATATCTTCATGATGGAAATAGTCCACAAAGTGGGGGTGGGGGAGACATATCAGGATCAAGTAACTGAGACTGCAGTTCCTGAGGGGGGGGGGGGGGAATCCCAATGCCTTCTAGAGGAAATTTAGGATACTGTGAATGAAGGATCTGCTGCTGCTATTCTGCATGTCACTAATGACATGTCAGTAGTTGAGGGGGAGATTCAACCTGAACTCCCCGCTCAAGGTCAGGTGTATGATGTTGACTCCTCTGCATCTGAAAATGATCCATCCAATAGAGCACATTCTTCAATGTATACCAGGGGTGACTCTGATAACAGGGCAGAGAACAGGCCTGTGCAAGAAACACTCTATGATGAAGGCATCTATTCCAGGATTAATTAAATGCCTCATGTATTTCTGGTACAACTGAAAGGCTCTCGGGACGTGCAATGAAGATCTTTGGAACACTTTGTTGATGATGCTCTTAAAGAAATCAGAAATGAGCTATCCACGAAAATTAAGTCTATCAGATTTGAAGTCAATTTTCTAAAGGCTGAAACTGTAAAATTCTTCACTAGGGCAGCTCCAGCCGTTGATTACACTATAGAAAAACTGGATGAGGTGGGCCAAAATGCTGTTACAATCATAGAAAATCAGACTATTCAGGCTAACAATATGGTTGCTGTCCAAAATGTTGATATAGTACTATTGGATCAATAAAAGGCTGATATATTCACAAAGATGGATGCTTGCACACAGCACCTAGATGATCATCTACTGCAGGTCAAGAATCAAGTAACAACTAGTGTAAACCATCTTGAATCTGAAAGGAACAAGGTCAGCCTCTCCCAAACCAAAGAATTGATTGAAGAAGTCAAAAAGGGGGAGAGGGAGACAATCAAGGCACACACTGAGAATGCTGTGTGGGCCACAAATATCATAAGGGGATCATTCGAGATAGAAGCAGTTAAGTATGATAACATCCCTATGTTCCCCACACAGATTCAAGAAAACCTGAATGCAGGTCAGTTAGCTCAGTGTACTGACGAAGGTGCTAAGTGGGATGAACCAGTTGTTGACATTCCATCATTCAGCCCCACTGCTGACCAAATTCTGATGGCAAAAGGGAAATCTACAGCTACTAAAGAGGAAGAAGCTGTCAGAGCCAGCAAGAAAAGATACAGAGTGCAAATGAGAGCAAATGGAAGCTAGGCCTGACTTTGAGCAGTGGAACCCTGAATCAAGGACCATTATTCTACCAGCATGGGAGCAGGTAAAGACCAAGAAGACTGAGAGAGGAAAACTATGTAGCTCTATTGAGTGGGCTAAGATAGAACAGAGGGAAAATGAAAGAATGCAATACAAATAGGATAGGAATGTTGGCACCTTGCCTCCAAATGCTGTCGAGCCTACAAAGTACATCCCAAAACTTTTAAGTTACTTCTAAAGGCAGAATGACAAAAAGTCCGAAGCTGCAGGTGAGAAGACTGTCAAGAAGCCTAGAAGTAGTGACATTGTTATAAGAGAACCTGAAAAATGAGAGTGTTTCCTGTTTATCTTAGAGGGCTAAAGGATGCGTGATTTTTGTATTATGTGCATTAAAAACAATTATCCTTTTGATTAATGAACTTCATTTTAATCAAATATATGTTCATTATTTCTATGTTATGCAATATGTTATTTACTGTAGTTGTTGCATATTTGAGTTAGTTTATAACATTGTCTTTAGGTTTTGACTTCTTCAAATAGGGGGAGATTGTTGGGTCCATTAATCCAAATGTCCAAGATTTGAAGAAGTCCTAATAGACAATGGTATACATATATGTGTAATCTAATAGTTGTCATAAGTTTGTTTGTGCAGGATGTTCCTTGGAACATGATTAGACAGGTTGTCCAAGTGTCTGTGATAGGTGGTCACAAGGCAGAGATGTGGAGTGATCTAAATAAGTCTAAGTCCACAGGCGTTGAGTGAAGACATCTCACTCAACGTCAGAAAAGCAGAAGCGTCGAGTAAAGACAAGTCAGTCAAAGCATTTGCTTTGACAGAGAAGAAAAATGGCTAAGTCCACAGGAATTGAGTGATGCTAACTCACTCAACGCCATACGGATAGAAGCATTGAGACAAGCTCTCTCAGTCAATGCCTGTAGCTAAGATAGAAAAATCTGTCTAAATATAAAAGAATTGAGTGATGAAGCTTCACTCAATGCTCTCAACGCCTCAGCAAGCCAGCAGACTTCAGTGATGCGGCTATGCATAAAAGGGTTGAGTGATGAAACTTAACTCAACGCTCTCAATGCCTGTTGGTACAGGAAGATTGTCCAAGGACAAAAGCGTTGAGTGATGAAGCTTCACTCAACGCTTCATAACAGAATTATTGGCCAAGTATTTTGGAGTTGATTCAAGCTTGCTCACTCAATGCCTAGCGACATAAAACTATCCAAGTACTTTGGTGTTGAGTGAACAAGGATCACTCAATGCCTACTGATGCAGTAAGACTAGCTAAGGCAAAAAGCGTTGAGTGGAGCTTGTTCACTCAATGCTCTCAACGCCTAGTGACAGAAAGTGTCCAAGTGTTCTGGTGTGCGCATGCCTACTGTATGACTATTATTGTTAAAGTATTATTGCTACAAACAACTACTGGTGGACCCCACTGATAATATAGCTATTGGATGGTGAAAGATAAAAAGGACAGATCAGACTAAAGCAATGTAACTTTTGGGAAGAAAGTTTTTAACTTCATCTTCTTCCTCTATCCCTTGTTGCAGATCCTGAAGGAAAAGATCAATCTTCAGATCTGAGAGTTCAACTAGTTAGCTGTTATAATCACTATCTTCAATAACAAGTTAAGAGATATTCTCTGAGGAACAAGAAGCAGCCAAGGCCTAAGCCAAGCTGCAGCTGATCTGAAAACCATAGAAAGATAGTTGTCGTAATAAACATCTTAAACAACAGGATCAGAGAAAATCTCTGAGTATAAAGGAGCTGCAGGTTGTTACCCTTACTACAACAATAAGAAGATAATCAAGTTAGCTGTTGTCATCTCCATCATCGACAATAGTTCAGAGTAAATCTTTGAGAGAGAAGATGCATCAAGGGATAACCTTGCTGCAACCACTTCACAGTTCCAGCTATACATTTCTGAAGACCATTCTCTGGAGGTTGTGAAGAACAAGTTAAGACTGAGCTTCTAATTCTGTCCATTAGAAAAGGAGCAGAGCAGAGTTTTACAAGTTACTTCCAGCACAGGAAGCTACTTATTGAAGATCTATACTTGTTACTGAGAAGTAGATAGGGATGAGGTAATAGGAGGCAGACTCAGAGACAGATTCTCTGGAGTCAAATCAACACCAACCAACCACTTCACTCCCTGTAGGATCCATTCTTGGATCTGAGCTATTGGATCTTTTTGGATCTGAGTTGTAGGGTAGATTTGCCTGAGGTAGGATCCTATTGACGATCTGAGGTAAGGCTATTTAGCCTGTGGTAGGATTCAGTTGAGAATCTGAGGTAAGGTCTCTGTGCCTGAGGTAGGGCTTTGGCTTGAGAGTAGGATCCAATTTGGATCTGAGGTAGGGCCTTTGTGCCTGAGCTATAGGAGAGTCATTCTCTCTGATGTAGGGCTGTCCTCCCAGCCCGAGTTGTAGGGCCTTTGGGATTGAGGTAGGTGATCTTTGGAACACTGAGTTGTAGGGCCTTGTGATTGAGGTAGGTGATCTTTGGATCACTGAGCTGTAAGTCTTGGAGGAGACTGAGTGGTCCCGCGGGATCGTGTTGTAAGCTCTTTGGAGCCGAGATTGGAGAATTTCCAGCTTATCTAACAAGCTGTTAGAAAGGTGGGAGGGAAGTGGACATACCCATAATCTAGAGAACCACTATAAATTCTGTGTGTGCTTCTTATGTTGTTTCTTTGTTATAGGTTGTGTGTGTCTTGAAAGAATAAAACTACTACCTCACAAAGCACTTAAAGAAAGAAAATTAAAGATAGTCATAAAAGACTAAGAAACCTATTCACCCCCCTCTAGGTGATTTTTCTATCCTTGAAACTAAAGACTTTCAGCCTTGTTGCCAAGAAACACACCACTATGTCTGACAGTGTCAATGATTCTGATTCCTCAGAATCGGGAGAAGAAAAAGCCTATATATTGCTATTCCCTAGGGAAGAAAATATGAACCTTCCAACTGCAACAATGGGCATCAGAGCTCCACTATCATCCACAAATAGTGACTATAAATAAGAGGGAGCCTATAGCTTGATGAGTGTGAACCTGAAAAATGAAATAAATAACTTAATTGAAAATTATGGGATGCTGCTTAAAGCTCTAAAAAGCAGCAAACAACTTGGAAAAGATCATGCTAAAGAAATTTTAAAAATTAAAGCTTCAGTCTGAAATATCTACCAAGAAGTTAGATCTTCAAAAACTGAAACTTATTGAGCTGACTGAAAAGATAGATGGTCAAGCTGATATACTGGAGCAAAATCATAATACCATCAAGGAGTTGAGGGCACAACTCTCAAATGCGAAGAAGCTGATGGAGAAGTTTTCCAAGCCTAAGACTATGTTGCCAATCATTGACAGCTTTTCTGCACCATTTAGAGGTGGTGTGAGTTTTGGGAAAGAAGATGGTTCCAATAAGAATGATCTTATTATACAGAAGGATCCTAAAGGAAAATCACCAATGATCCCTATTCAATTTAAGAAAATCATATAATCCTCTAACAACTATGATCAAGGCAATGTCTATGGACATAGGGTGCAAATGCGCTCTACCAGTGGGGGTAAAAATGCCCCTCACTGGAAAGGAAGAGAAATCAATAGCATAAGCATCTTAAAATTACCACAAGCACAAAACCATACTTATATTAAGGATGGATATGGTGCACCAACAACCAAATAGAAGGGAAAGGGTCCTCTTACAGGACCTACCCCTAGGAGAAACCTTATGGCTAAGAAATTCAATGCACTTTATACTCATAACCATAGGAAAGCTCCAAGGCTTGTAAATGCCTATCCATTAGGACACAAGCTTCCTTTGACAAATGTGTCATCAAGGAGAAGTGTTGGGTATTGTATGCACAATAACCCTGATTTGAAGAAGTGTACCTTGAACTAAGATGAATTGAGATTGTATTTGGTTGCGTGTTTTTAGTTATGTGCTTGCAGGGCATTATTGCCAAGTACAACCTAATGTCAGGTTACAATGGGTCATGAAACATAGGACTATACAATGTAATCCCTCATTGTGTAGGCTAATGTGTTGAACCATGTGTAATCTCTCTATTGGAGTGTACTTCTATTTCAAGTGCATTAGAAGATTCAAGGAAGGATGTGTTGCTATATTCAGGAAGACAGAATTTTCTCTAAAGAAAATTTGTCGAGTATTGTAGAGTAGATTCATCAAATTCGTCATGGTTTTCTATGCATACTCGTCGAATTTGTCGGATATACCTACTGATACTCGTCGTAGGATTTACTCTCCGAATTTTCCTCTACATCCTTGAGAATCGGCCGAGTAAAATTCATCGTGTATCACTTTGCTTACTCATCGAATTCGTTGAAAGTATCTCTCGATACTCGTCAAATTTGCCGAGTATGCTAGTCGATATTCATCGAATTTGCCGTGTCTCTCTAGAATGCGTTGATCTCTTAGTTAGATGCGTCTGGATTCGTCTACATCATTTTTGTCAAGATTCGAAGTAGTTTGACGAGTATACCTTATATACTCGACGATACTCGACGATTAAGACTTTGGGTTTTTATTTTTTGTTTTTAAATTTTTCCATATCGGGTCTTCCAGACCGCCATGTATAGTAACTCGCAGATGTCTCAGTATGGAAGGAATTTCTAGCAGTTAGAAAAGAGGAGTTCCTATAAATACCCTGGGGCGATTTTCCTTCAACCCTAATCATGCATTTTAAAATTTAAAATTGAAAAATCCTAAGAACTTCCGCCGACTCTCGCGAAACAGTTTTCACGTCTTCCTCTCGCCCGACGATTTGACGCATGATTCTTCTTCAACAAGTGAGTCGACTAGATCTTAGATTTTTAAAAGTCCAAGTATTCCTCAGATCTACTTGATTCCTTAAATTCAGATCAAAACTTCAAAGATTTCATCAAGGCTTTCAAGTTCTACTTTTCAGAGGAAAGGAAGACTAAAGATTTCAAATCTTAAGAAGATTATTTTTTAATCTTGTGTTGTGTAAAACTTTTTAAACTATTGTAGGAGGTCTTGCCTCCGAGTTGTAGATCCTTGTTTATAAGATTGAGTTTGTAGGAGAGGTTGTTCTCTGAGTGGTAGGAGAGTTGTCTCTGAGTTTGTAGGAGTTGAGGCTCCATATTATAAGATTGTTTTCAATTTGAGATAAAGATGAAGTAGCCGAATCTAGCCCTTTGTAGTAGATAGGTGAGGCGGAATAGTGGACGTACCCAACTCGGGGAACCATTATAAATTCTCTGTGATTCTTTGTGCTTGTTTGTACTAATTTTCTATTTCGCTTAAAGACGCAGAACTCACCTATTCACCTCCCTCTAGGTGATTTAGGTTGACTACTAAACACTTTCAATTGGTATCAGAGGGAGGTTGTTCGATATAAGGTTAACATCTTGAACAAGATCTCCGTCTAGTTGTCAAGAGACACCGCTTAGCTGAAATGGACAGAAACAAGGATATGTCTTCGATGAAGTTACTAGTGTGCACTAAGGAGAACTTATCCATATGGAATGAGAGAGTCAAATTCTACATGGGAGTTGCTGATCCCTGCATATTTCAGATTGTTGAAGAAGCCCTCATGTTCCTACTCAACCATCTTCTATGAATCCTAATGTGATGGTTTCAGAAAAGATGATGGATTTGAATAAAGATGAGATTTCTCTAGTCCTCTTGGATAAAAAAGGCAAAGAATATCATAGCTAGTTGAGTGGATGAATCGATGCTGCAAAATCTATTCCACTGCAAATCTGCCAAGGAGATGTGGGAATGTCTCATATTCTTCATGAAAGGAATTGAAGAAGTTAGAGATGATCAGAGATTTCTACTAAATTAAGAGTATGAGGCATTCAAGCAAGGCTCTAATGATACAATTATAGACAGCTTTGAAAAGTTCTTCAAGATCGTCAACTGCCTCAGAAACTATGTTCGTACATTCACTAATGGTGAGCTTAACGATAAATTCCTAAGATCCCTGACAAAATACTGGGACACTAAGGTGGTGGCATTAGGAAATTTTGAAAGCTGCATGAGATTGATCCTCAAAACCTTTTCAGAAAGGTCCTTTCCTATGAACTACAAATGAACACAAGAAAGAAAGATGAAAAACTCAGCAAGACTTCAAGCAAAGAGAAGTCTTTAGCACTGAAGGTCGAAGGGTCAAAGAAACTTAAAGTTGTGTCACATGTAAGGACACAAGCTTCTAAAGGTCAAGAGGACTCTGAGACAAATACCTCAAGATCAGAAATGTCTGAGGGAGAGTTCTCTCTGTTCTCCAAGCATTTCAAGAGGATGCTTAACCAAAGGAGGCAAATGAAAAATCAGTCCTCCTCCTCCGATTTCAGAAGGTCATATTTGGATGGTGACCAGTCAAAGAAAAGCTACAATGACAGGTATAAGTCGAAACCGAACAAAAATATTTCTTCTGACGTTGTGTGCTACTACTGCAATATGCCAGGGCACATGATTGTCGACTGCCCCTACAAGAAGAAAGAGGGAAGGAAGGAAGAAAAGAAATCCTTCCGAAGTAAGAAAAAAGAGGAAAAGAGCTTCATCGCGAAGAAGCCAAAAACCCTCAGCTACAGTGACTCAAGTGAGTCAAGTTCTGATGAAGAAGCCTATTTTGGGCTAATGGCACACACCAATGAGAATGAAGGAGAATTAGAGTACAACTGGAAGGTAAACTCTCACACTCTTCTATCTGAGCCAGAAATTGCCTCAGATGGCCACGAAGTCTACTCCTCTAAAGAAGATGATTCTGATTTGATGGCTCAGTATCAAGTCTTATTGAAGGCCTTTGACAAATGCCCGATGTTAGTTAAAGTGCAATCAAAAGAGATTGCTTCCCTCAAGGAAGTGGAATCAAATCTGAGGGAGGAAATTGAAAAATTAACTCCTCTCAGAGATGAAGTCCAATCCCTGAAGGAGGTATTAAAGGACTCGACTGAGCTATACTCTAAGAAGGAAATATTCCTTAATGAGCTGGAAGAAAAGTTAGCGGTAGAAAGGAAGCTGGTAGAAAGCTTCTCGAAGCCAATGACTATGCTTCACTTATTGATGGATTCTCAGCCTCAAAGAATCATAACAGTGTGGGGCATAAAGCTGCTAAGGGTAAGGGAAAGGCTGTTCAAAGTCAAACCACTTTCAAGAAGGTAGTCTTCCTGACTAACAAGTATGACTTTGAATCGTCCTATGCTCACTATGTCAGGCCAACTTACGTGGTGCCAATCAAAAGGAGAAAAGGATGGAAATTCCCCAGGGATTTTAGAGTAAGTGTGTTCAAGGCACCTTATGAAGAAATAACCCTTAACAATTATGGTCCATATGTTCATTGACCAAGTGGCAAGAAAGCTCCAAAAGCCAAAATTGGTGTTTCCAAGGCTAAGGTGATAGTGAAGCCTTGTGCTTGCTTCAACCATGAGGCTTCCACCTCCAAGTCGGTGGCCCCTGCTAGAACTCCCGTTCAAAATATAAAGTAGGAGAATAAGAGACGGTACAATAGGTTTGACTGTTGGTGCTGTGAAAAAATTGGTCACTTTGCCGTAGACTGTTGATTTTATCCGGTAAAATAAGAAACTCCACGAGTTAACAGTCTGAGACCGAACACTGAAAATGTTAATGTTTCTAGTAGTGTTAAGCTAACAAGGAACTAAGAACCCAAATTTGTTTGGGTTCCTAAGGGGAAATGATTCATGAATTCTGGTATGTCCAAAGGTCAACAAAACTCCAATTTGGTATTTAGATAGTGGATCCTCTCGGCACATGACCGGGACTAAAAGCCTATTACAAGAATATACCCCAGTCGAAGACAGTACACAAGTAATATTTGGAGGGTCAGATCAGGGAATCACCAAAGGCTACTTTATGATTACCAACGGTATAGTCTCCTTCAAAGAAGTGGTTTATGTTAAAGGATTACAACATAATCTCATAAGCATAAGTCAATTATGTGATAAAGGCTATATCGTTGCAGTTCTAAAAGGACAAGTGTCTGATAAAATCGTCTGCCAATTTGGAGACAGTCTTAACAAGCACTCGGAGTAGAAATATTTTTTGCTTGAATTTTCTTTATTTAGACAATTCTACACCAGTGTGCTTTTTAGCTAAAGATAGTGCATCTCTCTGTGACCAATGACACAAGAGATTAACTGTTGGTACCCTAGTTTTGATTTGAGTTTAGTCCTCTCCTTTGTGCCCCTTGACCCAAGAAATACTTATGGTCAATGGTTAGAAGTCTAGCTGTAGAGTCCTCACTTTTCCAGATTGAGAATTTGGTTAAGTAGTTTTTTCGTTCGACTATAGTCGAACGCCGCTCGACTATCGTCTATCGGCTGATCGACGATCGTCTATCAGTTGGTCGACGCTTTGTTTTGCGTTGATAGTTCGACTATCTGTTGATAGTTCGACTATCTGCTTGGCGAGGTAGTTCGACTATCTGTTGATAGGTCGACTATCTGTTCCGCCTTGATAGTTCGACTATCTGTTGATAGATCGACTATCTGTTTCGTCTTGATAGTTCGACTATCTGTTGATAGTTCGACTATCTGTTGCCTTTGATAGTTCGACTATCTGTCCTGATAGTTCGACTATCTGATAGTTCGACTATCTGCTGATAGATCGACTATCTGGTTGGTTTTGATAGTTCGACTATCTTTTGATAGATCGACTATCTGTTTTCTGAGGTAGGTCGACTATCTGCTTGATAGGTCGACTATCTCTGTGCGCTTGATAGTTCGACTATCTGTCCTAGATAGATCGACTATCTGATAGTTCGACTATCTACTCTGATAGTTCGACTATCTGCCGGGGTAGTTCGACTATCTTCTTCGATAGGTCGACTATCTGGATCGTTCGACTATCTGCCCGATAGCTCGACGATCTCCGTGCGTCGTTCGACGATCTTTGAGGGTCGTTCGACGTTTTCTGTCTGCCTTTGTATTTTGTATTTATTTATTATATTTAATTAATTAATACATTTTCTGGCACATTATTTTAAGCTGTATGATAATATTTCCAGGCATTATTTGCTCTATTCTTTTTGCCTGAGTTAAAATCTTTTTAGATAAAGTTGTTTGTCTTATTAGCTGTCTTTATAAATCACTTTATCTGCTGACAGCCCTTTATAGCCGTTGGACTGAAAAGTCTTCTTTTTGCTATAAAGAGATTATTTCTGATGTGACTTTATTTAGTCCTTCTGTTATTTGATTTGGTCCTGCAGCTTCTTAGAAAAAGGGTTATTCCTTTTATAGAATGTTTTGCTGCAGAGATTGCTTTGTCTTCTTGATATTTACAGCCCAGGTCTCAAGACTCAGAAGAAGACAAATAATTCAAATGGAAGAGAGCCGTTGCTTTCTGATGATTATAAAAAGGACCCTTTGAAGAAGGATTCAAGCTAGTGTTACACATATTCTCAAGCTCTCAAGCCTTCATCAAGAAAAAGCTTTCTGCTCTCAGCAATTTCCATCTAACTGAGAAGTGTTAAGATCTTCATCTCTTCTTCACCTGAGTTCTCCTGCTTTCAGGAAGTTCAAGCTCAGAGTCCCTTTGAAGAAGAAGAAGAAGATAGCTGCTTGAAGATCTTTGATTTTATTATTTATTTTCTTCCTGTAGCTTTTCCTTCAGAACTTTCTGAAGAGTTTTTCTGCACTGAAGCAAGACTTCACCTGGACATTCTTGAGCCAGGGGGAGCCTTGATTCTTTAGAGCATTCTAGCTCAGTGCAAGTTTTTGTGCTTCTCTAATCTATTGTAAAATAGAGAAGACATCTTAACCTTCTTCCCCCTCCTGTACAGGGTTATTACTCCCTTCAAAAGTATCCCTTGGTGGCAGGGCACCTGATCAAAAACCTGTGCTTGGTTTTTAGACACCTGATCAAAAGTCTAAAGGGTTTCTGGATCTACCTGAAGCAGATCCTGTTGGTGGCAGGGCACCTGACCAAAAACCTGAGTGGATTCCTACCGTGTGGGTAGAAGAGTGGACGTACCCAAGTTGTTTGGGGAACCACTATAAATTTCCTTGTGTCGTCTGGATTCCATTGTTTAATTCGTGCATTGTGGCTGTGATTAGATATAACTAGGTTGCTAGTTGCTGATTAGGTTTTTCCAAGCTTAACTGTAATTACAGTTAGCTTGTGTTTGTACACAACACTTGTGTTAGGCTTTAAGGTTAAATCAATATCTATAATCTTTTCATTCCGCACTTCACTCCAAGGGAGTTGGGTAGACTATTAAGTTTTGTCTGTGCAAAATTTGATAACTCTATTCACCCCCCCTCTAGAGTAGTATCTATCCCTTCACTTTCATTAACACATGTTAATTTCAAAACTATAAGTATGTTATTTTCTCAAAACTTGGTGCGTGATGCCCCCAGCATTAAGTGCCTTAAAGAGAGTCCATGTCACACATGCCAAATGAGTAAGTCAACAAGGGATACCTTTAAGGATATTGTTGAAAAAGATTCTTCTAGATGTTTATATCTACTTCATATGGACTTATTTGGTCCTATGCCAGTTCAGAATTTAGGAGGTAAAGTCTATACATTGGTCATTATTGATGACTACTCTTATTTTACTTGGGTGTTCTTTCTGAAACAAAGTCAGACACCTTCGAGGATTTCACTAATTTTGTCTGCCAAATTCAGAATGAATTAAATTGCTCAGTGGTCAAAATCAGAAGTGATCACAGAATAGAATTTGAGTATGGGGCCATGATAGAATTCTATTGAAGTCAAGGTATCTTTCATGAGTTTTCATCTCTGCATACTCCACAACAAAATAGAGTTGCCGAGATAAGGAATAGAACCCTCATTGAAGCATGTACAACTATGTTGAATGACGCTTCACTACCAGAGTACTTCTGGGCCGAAGTAGTCAACACTGCTTGTTACGTGTAAAAAAGAACTTTAATAACCAAAAGACAACGCAAGACTCCCTATGACCTGCTGAAGGGCAGAAAAGTGATTGTGTCCTACTTTAGGATCTTTGGCAGCAAATGCTTCACACTTAACAATAGGAAGTATTATCGTAGGAAGTTTGGTGAAAAGTTTTTTGAAGGTATTTTCGTAGATTATAGTAGACATAGTAAGACATATAGGATTTTTAACAAGAAAACCCTTGTTATAGAATAAAATATAATTATTATATTTGATGAGACAAGTATGCTCTATAGCAGCTCGTCTAGTGTTATTGGTGTAGATGTGATGCAGGCTTGCACGTTGACACCAGATATATCTGCGGACGAACATGATTGCCTCTCTAATGATCCAATCCTACACTCGCACAATCATTCTATGTGGCACCACATTAATTAATCCTATCAATTATACGCTAGCGTACGGGTAGCCAAACCGATTAGGATCGATTAGAGGAAATAGACCAATATTCTTTCCGGCTAAAAGGACCTACTCGGTCCGAACGAGCGGTGTTGTACCAAAAGAGATCTACCAAATAAAATACGATTCGGAAAAGGTAGATCTCTCCCAACAAAAGAAAACGAAGGTTCACCAAGCCTTTCTCAAAATTAAAGGAAATTAAGAGGGACAACAAAAGCAATTAAAAGATCACCACGATATAATTTTTATTGCTATCAAAAATTCAACGCTAAGAATATACCACCACAGGAATTAATCTAGGAAGAGAAACACACAATTGGTAGAAAGAATTCATTACCCTATCGGAATGGATGATTCCAATTTCTTTACTTGGATTATTCTTCAACGGCTCCGCTAGAGTCACACCGGTTGGAGAGAAACTTGTCCGCCTTCGTCGCGTCACGCCGGAGTTGGAATCCACAAAGGAAATCTTTGCCTTGGCCGATTTATTCAAGGAGGTGGGTTGAATGGTTGCTTTGTTGGAAGTCAGTTTTGAGGGGATAAAAGGAGTAGGAGAGGGTTGTTAAGATGAGAAAAGAGGAGGGAAAGAGGAGAGGAGTCTTGTGGCCGAATTCCATAAGGAGGAGAGGGAAGAGGGTCGCTGAAATTGCCAAGGAAGAGGGGGAAAGAGGGATGTCTGAATTTTGCCAAGGGGGGAGGAGGATCTCAATAGATCTTTAGGGAGATTATTTTCTTATTCTTTTTCTCTCTAATTATTCCTTCATAACATGGCTATATATAGCCTACACTACTCAATCTCCTTCGATTCAAAATTCAAAATTCAAAATTCAAAATGAAAGTTATGATGGTTATATGCACCCATCATAATACAAGAAATGAAATAATTAAAACAACCTATGATTGTTATAAGCACCCATCATTACATGAATTATTTTAATGCAATAAAATAAAAATGCTAAAATAAAACAAAACATGAAAATGACTTAATAATTAATAATAATAATTAATAAATTATTATTAATTATTAATATATTAGTTTGCGTTTAGGACAGATATAATGGCAACACTCCACATGGTCATTTGTAAGCACGCCATCGCCGTCTTTAAAATGTTGCGGGCCATCTTCTCCTTCAATCCTCCCCCGCTCAAAAGTACCCATCACCGATGAGTTGGTCTGAATGCACCAGCGCAGGAGAGCGACATCCAACAGAGCCACCTTCGATCCAAGAATCCAAGAGTCATCGGAGGCCGATCGATCATGCCATCTAATCAAGTAGTGGTAAACATCACCACATGTCAGGGAGAGCACTTCACCCTGGAGTATCCTGTCATGCAAAAAGATGGTCCTGGGGAACCTTGGAAAAACATTAGGCAATAATGGAAAACAAATTTCTACATTAACAACCAACATACCTCCAGTGAAGACCGATGAAGAGAATGATCCAGACATAAGCTCACTACCAAAACCATAAGAAAACAAAGTGGACCTAAATAGACAGGCAAATAATTCAAGTGGTGGAGAAACATATAGCGTTAAATTCGAAACATTAAAAATAGGGGTAATACCCCAATCAGTGGAAAGCTTCAAATGATATGTGTATTCTCCTAATTTCATTACTATCCGAAAAAGGTCCAGTTCGCCAACTCGCCAACTTTCTATAGTGCCTGAAGGCAACCGTTTAGGGACGAGACGCACCATAAATAAATTAAAAATCATATAGTGAGACGCCCTTTTATGTAAGCTAACATGAATTTGATAAGATATAATTTGTATGGCTAGCGTTTCACTAATGTGCTTATATAACTTTTGAACATGAGAGGCATAAACTAATGCGAGTTGACTTGGATTATTAGACAGTGGAAACAAAATCAAGTCAAAAGACACTTGTGCTTTAAATCCGTGCACGATCTCATTAGGCGAGCAACAAGCATATAAATAATCATAAGACACAACTATATAGAGTAATTTATTACAAGTGCGCCTAAATATCTCGCTACCGTGTGGAGTGAACCCATGCGCTATGTGACTCAACCCAAAAACGGAGGGTAACAGTGTTAAATCCGGGGGTACAGGAGCCTTAAAATCAAAGATGATTTTCATAGGCATCAAAGTCGCAGTTCTAATTTTATAATTAACGTCATCCAATTCAAAAGCAGTAACAGTCTCCAAAATGGGCACATCAATATGTCTCGGACTAAAAAGAACCATCTCGAGTACTAGCAAATCATCTAATCGAGTCAAGTAAACCTGAGAGAGAGTCAGTATGTTCGATTCTAGGGGAGGAGCTAAGTCATACTCACCGTCAAAACACGGATTTAACGTCCAAGAAAATCCCTTTGGGTGCCAGTCATCCAAATCAAAAGGAAGATCAAACAGTAGATTCTTCCTCACAGAAAACTCAACCGGATCGTCATCACCTAACTCACTCTCAGATAAACATTCATCACAGGATGACTCTACCAATTCTGCCAAAATGTCGTCCAACCCACTAGATACTTCCTCTAAATCAGAATCAATAACGGTCTCTGAAATTGGCAAAATTGAACCCGACACAATCTCTAATCCAGATTGGGCTTCAGGCAACAGAGATAACATCAAGGAAATGCCTTTCGGGTCCTCAGCGCTAACGTCATCCAAAAATAACTTTCCCACACAAGGCAAATCTCCCAATATAACACTTACTTCGCTAGCCAAATCTTTCCATGATGTAGATACATCGTCAAAATCAGGATAGAGAATTAGGCAAATCGAATCCCAAGGAGAATCTAAATTAGCTTGAACCTTATGCAATGATGATAATATCAATGAACTATCTCCCGGATGTGCATCACTAAGATCATCCCAAGGTGACTCTTCCAACACCGTTGAAACATCTACCAATACTGGGTCAACAGAAGACTTTATGATAATAACAGTAGACGCCTCAGAAATATCGTCAAAATGGAGTGGAGATGATTCCTCAGGGGATAAATCGTCATCAAGGTCACTAGGGTAACCAATCTCCTCATCGTCACTGAAATTGTCAACGTAATCAGCCTCGTCCTCAGTGACGGGCACAGTCCTAGACAAAACCTCAGACTTAACAGGAGAGTCAATGACTAATGCAGGTAACTTGAGGGGAGACTCACAAGGGTCTACGAGCGTAATCGGGGTAGAACGCTCCATAGAGCCACGATCAGATACGCCACTAGACTCACATGTAGAAATCGTCTGACACAAGGGAACTTTACTTCTAGGAATGTGGTGCTTCTCAATTTCCAATGCAGTATCAAAGGTGGTGTTCAGGTCAGTGTGACCATGACGCAGTAACTTACCCTGGATGTAGGGGTTTAACCCCCTACGAAACCTAGAAATGGTGACCTCAGGTAATTCCTTCACACCGCTCCTAACCATCATATCCTTAAAGAGTTGTATATCATCTGAGACCGACTTATTTCCTTGTTTAAGGGTAGCCAAATCATCAGTTATCTGCCGCTCGGTCGGGGCGTTTGGTTTATAGTCAATCTTAAAGGCAGGTATGGAACTAGTGCCATAATGATACTCACTCGCAGGCTTGGTGTTAGTAGTGCAGAGATAGGCGGGATCAAATTGATCCGAGAGTAGGCTACGCATTGCCCGCCAAGTATGTTTATAATTACCAACAAGATGCTCTTCGTTTTGCCAAAATACACGAGCTTGACCTACTAATCGATCTCGGGCGATGTTAACCTTTTGGTGGTCGTCCCATAAGTGACAATTAAAATAATTTTCAAGTCCCTTAAGCCAATCTCTAAAAATTTGGGGCCATCCTAACCCATCATAAGTAGAATAAATGTGGTGTGCCCTGGTGTGTTTAGCCATATCCTTAGCATATGAATAGTCTAATCGGGCAGCATATATGTCATATGCCATTTTAGTGAGAACTGGAGAGAAAACTCACCAGGAACTAGTGCACATGCAATGAGAAATGAATTTGACCCTATATAAAATTCAATAGATGGATTTGTTCCCGCTTAATAACTAAGACAATAAATTTTTTTTTTGTATTTTCTTACTGAAAATAAATAAGAGATTATTAAATTTTTTTTTGCTGAAAAAATAAAAATATAGGCCGCTATTTGCAGACCATAATTAAAATTTAATAATGATTTAATAAAAATAAATTTTTTTTGCTTTCTTACTAATAAAATGATATAGAATTTCCAGAATTTTATTTTTTTTGAAATTTGAGAAAAATTGGAAATTTTAAGCCGCTATTTGCAGACCAAAAATTTAAAATTGATTTATATGTTGTGCAATGAAACGTGCAAAGTGCGTGTAGATGCTCAAAGCAAAAGAGAGAGGGGGCCAATTAGGAAATTGATGTGAACCTCCCTCTGATACCAAATTGATGCAGGCTTGCATGTTGACACCGGATATATCTACGGACGAACACGATTGCCTCTCTATTGATCCAATCCTACACTCGCACAATCGTTCTATGCAGCACCACATTAATTAATCCTATCAATTATACGCTAGCGTACGGGTAGCCAAACCGATTAGGATCGAATAGAGGCAATAGACCAATATTCTTTCTGGCTTAAAGGACCTACTCGGTCCGAACGAGCGGTATTGTACTAAAAGAGATCTACCAAATAAAATACAATTCGTAAAAGGTAGATCTCTCCCAACAAAAGAAAATGAAGGTTCGCCAAGCCTTTCTCGAAATTAAATGAAATTTAGAGGGACAACAAAAACAATTGAAAGATCACCACAATATAATTTTTATTGCTATCAAAAATTCAACGCTAAGAATCTACCACCACAAGAATTAATCTAGGAAGAGAAACACACAATCAGTAGAAAGAATTCGTTACCCTATCAGAATGGATGATTCTGATTTCTCTACTTGGATCGATCTTCAATGGCTCTGCCAGAGTCACGCCGGTTGGAGAGAAACTTGTCCGCCTTCGTCGCGTCACATCAGAGTTGGAATCCATAAAGGAAATTTTTGCCTTGGCCGATTTCTTCAAGGAGGTGGGTTGAATTGTTGCTTTGTTGGAGGTCGGTTTTGAGGGGAGAAAAGGAGTAGGAGAGGGTTGTTAAAATGAGAAAATAGGAGGGAAAGAGGGGAGGAGTCTTGTGGCCGAATTCCACAAGGAGGAGAGGGAGGAGGGTGGCCGAAATTGCCAAGGAAGAGGGCGAAAGAGGGATGGCCGAATTTTGCCAAGGGGAGATGAGGATCTCAATAGATCTTTAGGGGGATTATTTTCTTATTCTTATTCTCTCTAATTATTCCTTCATAACATGGCTATATATAGCCTACACCACTCAATCTCCCTCCATTCAAAATTCAAAATTCAAAATTCAAAATGGAAGTTATGTTGGTTATATGCACCCATCATAATACAAGAAATGAAATAATTAAAACAACCTATGATGGTTATAAGCACCCATCATTATATGAATTATTTAAATGCAATAAAATAAAAATGCTAAAATAAAATAAAACATGAAAATGACTTAATAATTAATAAAAATAATTAATAAATTATTATTAATCATTAATATATTGGTTTGCGTTTAGGACAGATATAATGGCGACGCTCCACATGGTCATCCGTAAGCACGCCGTCGCCATCTTTAAAATGTTACGGGCCGTCGTCTCCATCAAGATGTAGGTGACTGGATAAAAGAACTAAGCTTGGAAGAAGTTGTACAAGAAGTTGCTCCAAGCTCAGTCAAAGTCGTCAATCCAAGTGTGGTGGAAGAAGAGCAACTAGATAAAGAACTTCTTCAACCTACAAGAGATGCAATAGATGCGGCATAACCTACTGGTGGGAGAGGAAGAAATCTAGTGTTCAGACACCTAAGAGATAACCCAATTGATCTGATCATTGGAGAGCCAGGCGATAGTGTAAGAACCAGAAGAGGTACTATTAACGAAGTATTACATCTTAGCTTTCTTTCTCAGGTTAAGCCAAAGAAATTTGAAGAAGCAAACAAGGATGCCTCTTAGATAATAGCTATGCAAGAGGAGCTCAATCAGTTTGAAAGATTCAAGGTTTGGGAGTTGGTGCCCAGGCCTAAAGGACAGAACATGAACGGTACCAAGTGGATATTCAAAAACAAGCTGGACGAGAATGGAATAATTATAAAGAATAAAGCCAAGCTTGTAGCTCAAGGGTACATACAAGAAAAGGGATCGACTTTGATCAGACCTTTACTCTAGTGGCCAGACTCGTAGTGATCAGGTTATTCCTTACATATGCTGCTCACAAAGGCTTCAAAGTCTATCAAATGAATGTGAAGTCAACATTCCTAAATGACGATCTAAAAGTGGAAGTATATGTAGTGCAACCCCCAGGTTTTATTTCCTTAATTATGTGTATTTTCTTAATAAAGCCCTATATGGTTTAAAACAAGCTCCCCGAGCTTGGTATGAGACGTTATCTGGCTTTCTTTTTGAGAACAAGTTCATAAAAGGAAAGATAGATAATACATTATTTCTTAGGTAAGTTAAAGGAAAGATTTTGCTAGTGCAAATCTATGTCGATGACATTATATTTGACTCTAAGGATGACCATTTTTGCAAGCAGTTTTCTAAACTAATGCAAGGGAAGTTTGAAATGAGCAGTATGAGAATGTTGAAGTATTTCTTAGGACTTCTGATGAAACAGTCTGAAGATGGAATTTTCATCTCTCACACAAAGTTCACCAAGGAGTTGCTTAAGAATTTCGGAATGGTGAATGTAATCTTGATGAGGACTCTTAGGGTTCAACTATGCCTCTAGACAAGGATGAGAAAGGGAAACCTTTTGATGAAATAAGGATGAGATAGAAAGATTTTGCTAGATGTTGGGTATTGTATCCACAATAACCTAGATTTGTGTGAATTCACCCTTGAACTAAGATGAATTAAGTATGTATTTGATGCTATTCTTAAGTTGAGTTCTTGCAGGTCATTATTGCTAATTGTAGACCAATGTCAGTTTACATTGAGTCACTAAACACATGACCATGTAATGTAATCCCTCATTGTGTGCTCCATGGTGTTGACTCATGTGTAACCTCTCTATTGGGATGCACTTCATTTCCATGTACTAAAGCATGGAAGAAAGGAAGGGTTGCTGGTTCTCTACAAAGAAGAAAAGAAATTTTTTTTGGAAAAATCTCTAAGTCCATTTCTCGAGAAATGAAGTGTATTTCTCGAGAAGTCTGAGTATATTTCTCGAGAAAGAAAATATGTTCTCGAGAAAGCTTAAGACTTCTCGGAAAATTCTCAAAATTTATCTAAGTCCTTTTTCTCGAGAAAAGCCCTGAAGATTTCTCGAGAAAAGCCCTGAAGATTTCTCGAGAAAAGCCCTGAAGATTTCTCGAGAAACCAAGTTCATTTCTCGAGAAAGGAAAGTAGTTCTCGAGAAATCGAATCTTTCTCGAGAAATAAGTCCTTCAGTTCACAGAATTTTTGTTAAGTAAATTTCTCGAGAAAGTGAGGCCATTTCTCGAGAAAGCAATTCATTTCTCGAGAAATCAAATCGTTCTCGAGAAATCAGTCCTTCAGTTCTAAATTTGCGCTAAGTACTTTTCTCGAGAAATCATATCCATCTCGAGAAATCAGTATTTCACTTCAAAGAATTTTCTTCGTCTTTTCTCGAGAAAGCCATGCCATTTCTCCAGAAACTAAACTCTTCTCGAGAAATAATAATTCTTCTCGAGAAATGGAGTTGCAGAAATTTCTTTTTGAATTTGTCTGATGAGATTTCTAATTTAATCTAAGTTCCTCATGATTGATCCTCGTGGATCTTTCCTTAATGATTTCAAACCGTTAGACGATGTTCTATAAATAGTCCTTTCAAAGGAATCGCGAACTCTAACAAGAAGAATATTATTCTGAATCGCCTTCACACTTTCTAAATCGGGAGAAGCCGCGTCGTCTTTGTTGTTTTTCTCTGTCGCTCATCTCTCGATCCAGCGATTCCAAGAATAAAAGATTCGACATATCCAAGATTCAAAGATTCTTCAACATCTACTTAATCGTGTCAGATTCTAAGAATTTCAGATTGACGTTCTCTCAGGATTTCTTCCTCAACCTTCTTCACCAAGATTTTCAGTTTTTAAGAAGGAAGAACCTTGAAGATTTCAGATCTGTAAGTATACAGTCTATTATTGTTGTTGTAAAAATTGTTTTTACTCTTGTAGGAGCTTTGTCTCCGAGATTTGTAGATCTGTTAGTGGATCGAGTTTGTAAATCTGTGTGTGGATCGAGTTTGTAGATCCGGTTTGTGGATTAAGGTGTAGATCCGGTTGTGGATTGAAGTGTAGGAGAGTTTGTTCTCCAAGGTGTAGGAGTGCTGCTCCAAGTTGTAAGATTGTGATAATCTGAGAAAGGTGAAGTAGCCGAATCTATCCCTTCATGGTAGATAGGTGATGACTAGTTTTAGTCATCATTTTTGGTTTAGTTTAGTATGCAAAATTCATATGTTTATTTGCATTTTTATGGATTTTATACTTGTTATGTTTTTATTTCATGTTTTATGTCTTCTTGTTAGGATATAGTTTAATTATATATTTTATGCAATCTTATACTTGTAATGTTTTATTTTATGTCTAATTTTATGTTATGTTATGTTAATTAATATTATGTTATAAAATATATCTTACATGTTCTGTATTTGCTTTGTTTCTTATAGGTTTAATGCTACATGTTGCTTCCCTCAAGCTCAAGTCCAGCCCATTATATATTAGCCAAGCCTCCTTCAAATCATTCAACAATGATGCAACCCACTTCTTCACTATGGAGCAGCCCGAGCCTACATGGATCAAGCTGGAGCAGCCCGGCCACTTATGGTGCAGCCCACATCATGATGCAGCCCCACTACATGCTACCCGAGACCTTGGAGCAGCCCACCTAGCCCTACCCGAGCCCACTAAACATGCAACCCAAGCTAACCCGCCACCTTGCATGGTTGGCCATGCATTTCCCCATGCATGGCCAACCTCCTTCCTCCCCTTCCTCTTCATTTACTCCAAATGCATCTCCTCTTTTTCCCTCTCTCATGCTCTTTAAAGCTCATTCACTCCCCTTATATTTTTTATTTTCTATTTTTCCTTTCCATAAAATACATACATTGAATCCCTCTCTCTCTCCCCTTCATTAATTGCCATGCATGCACCCTTTTTCCAATACATGGCCGCCCCCCTTATCTCCCCTAAATCTAGAAGCTTCTCCATATCTTATAAAAGGAACCCCTCCCCTCCTTGTTGAGGAGGCTACTTTTTTGTAAGCAATTTTATGTAAAGAAGTTTAGAGAAATTTGGAGTTGGAGAGAAGTGAGGTGCTTGTTCTATGAGTTGTTTTCTTTTCACTATTGTTGTACTAGTTTTAATTATTGTAATCCTTTTTCTCTTTAATATAGTGTAGTATTTTTTTATATTGTGTACTCTTCTTTTTATCAAGCAATGAACATGTTTTTCTCTTATCTTATTTTGTCTTCTCTTTCAATTATGAGTAACTAATTTTACTTAGCATTCGATCGTGAGGATCCATGAAGTGAGATGAGGGTTTATTTTATTTCTTAGTTTTATTTTTGTTATTTCATGCTCGATCCTTCTTTGATTTATTTTATGCCGACTCCGTATTTCCGGTATATGGTAGTAGGCCTTTGATCTCATTTTATAGTAGTCGAGAGACTCGTTGATTTTAAAGATAACTCAAATAAGGAAGGAGTTGTACGCAACTCTAGAGATAGGATGACGTAAATCCTCCGGATTGGAGTCAAATCCAATAGTGCGGATCACCTCGATAATTCAACTTTAAGTTTTTTTGATTTGTAAAGAGATTTCGATCAAAGCGTCTATAAGTTAGGAGACCTAATGCTCTAGCGAGATTTTGTCTTATTTTTGGATCCGTCACGGTCAAGTTTGATTTGCAAAGATAAAACTATGCTCTTTTCATCTTCTCTCATTTCATGGTGATTCACTGATCGGGTGCTAGCTTTTTATTATAAGTTTTTCGTCTAAAAATTATCTTTAGTTTTACATTAAAAATTCTCAAAAACCATCTATCTTTTGGTAGGATAATAGTTTAAGCATGAGTAGCAGTACTTGACAACCCCGTGTTTAAATACGACCTTGGTACTACAATTAGATAGGTACACTTGCCTTTTCGAGTTGAAAGTAATCTTCACACCAAGTTTTTGGCGCCGTTGCCGGGGACCTTATTCGTCAATATTTTGAAAATGTTTTCGCTATTACTTCTGCAAAAATCCAAAAAAAAATTCATTATCTTTCTCGTATTCAAGTTTTTATTTCCTTTCTTTTCTTCCCTCCATTCTCTTTTGTTTTTTAGTGCATGACCCACACGAATCCATCACTACTTGTTGATTTGGACCCAGAAATCGAACGCTCCTTTTAGAGACAACTATGATTCGGGGCTTCCACTTCTCAAACAGCGGTTGAGGATTCCTACGGTGATTGTAATTTTAATTCTGAAATGGGAGATCCCAACCCATGAATGGCTCAGCAAAGGACCATGTCCGATTATGCTCGACCTAACCTGGAGTGGATTGAAACAAGTATTGTTCGACCTGTGATTGCGAACAATAATTTTGAGCTTAAGCCTAGCATCATACAAATGGTGCAGCAATATGTACAGTTCGACGGATTACAAGATGAAGATCCGAACTTACACATTGCTAGTTTTCTCGAGATCTGTGACACCTTTAAAATAAATGGTATTTCAGACGATGCGATTAGGCTAAGACTCTTCCCCTTCTCCTTAAGGACAAAAGCCAAATAGTGGTTGAGTTCTCTTCTTAGAGGATCAATTACTACTTGGAACATTCTAGTTGATAAATTTCTTGCTCGATATTTCCCTCCTGCAAAAACTGCTAAATTAAGAAATGATATAACTTCTTATTCTCAAATTGCTTCTGAGACCCTCTATGACACTTGGGAGAGATTCAAAGAACTTTTGAGAAGATGCCCTCATCATGCTCTGCCTATATGGTTATAGGTCCAGACATTTTACAATGGGCTAAATCAAGAAACTAAGCAAATGATAGATGCCGCTTCTACTGGTTCTTTGGACCGAAAAACTCCAGAAGCCACTCTTGAGCTTATCGAGGACATGGCGATGAACACATATCAGTGGAATTTGTCTAGGACTCGCCCATCTAAAGCTGCAGGTATCTATAAAGTGGATTTGGTGTCGCAACTGGCACTGCAAGTGGAGTTGTTGAATAAGAAGATTTCGGAGATGACTGCTTCCTCCACCGCTAAGGTATTTGAAAATGTGAATGCTGCTGCTGCTGCCGAGTAGGTGGATTATCTGGGGAACATACCCAGGCCTGCTCAAAATAATTCTGCCAATAATTTTTCTGCTTTTTCTAATTTTTCTTCTCCGCCTGGTTTTAATTCTTCTTCAAACTCATATCACCCTGGATGGCATAACCATCTAAATTTTTCTTGGAGTAATCCCGCGAATGCCGCACGTCCACCGCACAATTTAACTCCACACCCACCACCACAACATCAAAACCAAAATTTTCAAAAACCTTCCCCTTTGGAGGAGATCCTTTCTAAATATATAAGCTCAAATGAAGCGACCATTAGAAATCTAATAGGCTCAATGAAAAGTTTAGAAAACCAGGTCGGGCAACTTGCCAAGGCTTTTTCCGAGAGACCACCTGGAACTCTTCCATCGAACACTGAACCTAAAATAAGGGAGCACGCAAATGCGATTTCCCTTCGGAGCGGTAAGGTTATTAACGAGCCCACCACAAGGGAAGAGCCAAAGGTGATTGCCTCTCCTACTGCTGAACGAATTAGTAACGAAGAGATAACTAATACAACTTTTGGAAAAGAAAACTCTATTTTTGAAAATGAACAAGAAACTTCCATTTTGGAAAAAGAAAAAGATGATTTTAAAAATAATGATCTCGAAATTTTAAAAGAATTTTCGCCACCTCCCTACCCCGCTAAGCTTAGGAAGAATAAGCTAGATGATCAATATCAATGCTTTCTTGAAATGTTTAAACAAATTCATATTAATTTGCCATTTCATGAAGCGATTAGCCAAATGCCTAAGTACGCCAAATATCTTATAGATTTATTAACAAACAAGAAGAAATTGGAAAATCTTTCTCACGTGACGCTAAATGAAGAGTGCTCGGCGGTCATTAAGAACTCAAATCTGCCAAAAAAAACTAAATGATCAGCGTAGTTTTTCAATTCCTTGTGTTTTTGGCGACCTTTTTGTAAAACACGCGCTAGCGGATTTAGGTGCGAGAATCAACTTGATGCCTTTTTCATTGTTTAAAAAGCTAGGTTTGGACACTCTCAGCCCTATGCATATGAGTATTCAATTGGCTGATCGATCGATTAAGTATTTGTTAGGAATCGTTGAGGATGTGCTAGTGAAGGTCAATAAATTCATCTTCCCGGTTGATTTTGTCATTCTTGATATTGAAGAAGACGTCGAGGTTCCCCTTATCCTTGGTCGTCCCTTCCTAGCCACCTCTCGTGCGGTCATCGATGTGAGTAACGGGAAACTTTTACTCCGCGTGGGAGATGATGCGGTGATGTTTTCAATAAATCAATCCATGAAAAATTCTTTAAAAAATGACGACTCATGTTTCTTCCTTGATGTTTTAAATGAAGACTCCTCCCTTTCTCTTTCAAATGTTTTTTCCAATGATTTTTCTTCCTCTTTTTTTGATTTTTCTAGAAATGTTTTTGAAGACATGGTTATGTCTGCACAAGCCAACTTTGCAAATGAACAAGTTTTTAGACAAAAAATTATGAAAATATTATTTTTGAAAATGAAAAAGTTTTAAAGAACTCTTACGATGAACCACCCAACTTAGAACTAAAGCCCCTTCCCGAACATCTCAAATATGCCTTCCTTGAACAAAATTCTAAATTGCCCGTTATAATCTCGGCTTTGCTTTCTCAATCCAAAAATGATCAATTGATCAAACTACTACAAAAACATCACCGAGCTATAGCGTGGCAAGTTTCTGATATTCCTGGCATAAGCCCCTCCTTTTGCACCCACAAAATATTTTTTGAAAATAATTCTAAGGGTGTAGTCCAACCTCAACGTCGTCTTAATCCTAATATGAAAGAGGTTGTCAAAGGCGAGGTTCTTAAGTTATTAGATGCGGGGATAATCTATCCTATTTCCGATAGTAAATGGGTAAGTCCGGTTCAGGTTGTACCTACGAAGGGTGGGATCACGATAGTAACAAATGAAAATAATGATTTAATTCCAACTAGGACGGTAACGGGATGGTGGATGTGTATCGATTACCGTAAATTAAATGATGCTACTCATAAAGATCACTTCTGTAACGTCCCAATTCGCGCTAGGCCCCTCTCACGTGTTCTGAGTCAAGAGACTCAACTCGGGCTCGGGGTGCACCGACGCGAGGTGTCAGGTACATAGAATAAGTGTAGTGTTGGGTTCATGGTTACCCCAACTAGTAGCCGAGATGAGGGAACTCGGCTAAGTAAAAATCGTCGAGAATGGAGGTTGATGCTCGTCGATCGTCGAGAATGTAGGACTGATTCTTGCCGATTCGACGGGTATCGGTGGTCGATACCCGCCGGACACAGAGCTGCAAGTAGACTAAGTAAAAGTCGTCGAGAATCCCCTGTTATACCCACCGATCGTCGAGTATCGCTGAGAATACTCAACGCAATCAACGAAGAATGTCCAGTAAAAAGGCTAAGGGAAAATCGTCGGGAATCATTGTTGATTCCCGACGAATTCGTCGAGAATGACCTGACGGTTCTCACCGATCATCGAGAATGACCTGACGATTCTCGCCGATCGGCGAGAATGGCGACTGATTTCCGCCGAATTTTACTTGGGTGTTTTCTTCGCCCAGGCAGATTCGCCGGCTTGTACAGGCGGACTGAACCGAACTTCGGGATTCGTGCTGAATGATCCTTGGACCGGTTACTTCAAATGAAACCTAATTTGGGCGGTCTAATTGGTGAGTGACACGTGGCGGAAGGGATTTAACCTAATATGTAATATAAAAAGGGAGTAAACCAAACCCTAGGCATCGCACCCGATCGTTCTTGCCGAGCCGTCACCGTGCAAACCGACGGGAGCGGAAGAGGAGATATCGTGGGTCGTCGGAGCCGGATTCTGGAGGAAAATCTCCGCCGCTTCCGTGGAAGAACACTGCTAACGAAGCCAAGGATGCCGCGATGGAGAATAACACGATCCATGGCCGGCAATGGAGGAAACGCCGGAAATGATGTGAGTTTCCTCCCCTCTCCCTTGGTGCTAGATCTATAGTTATTCTTAGGCGAGACATCGACTCAAACGAGTCTTGATGTGTGAGATGAAGCTTTCTAGGAAGGCCATGCTAGAGCTTGTGCTCTAAAGCTTAGTCATCTTCAACCTCCCCTCGCTTCAAAGTGATGACAGGGGTGGTCTCGTGAAGAGGAAATGGCCACAAGAGGGAGAACAAGGGTGGAGGAACTTCTGGATGCGATTTGGGGAAAATCGCTTGAGGAGGAAGATGAACGGATGCCGTTCACTTCGCTTCAAGATGCGTGCAGAATCTGTATTCTGCACGCAGCGACCTTCTTGGCTCTTTTTAAGCAAGAAGGGAGCGGATCTGGGCTTTCTACTAAACACAAAAGTTGTAGCCCTTGAAATTACCTTTCCAACGAGTGGTTGCATGTTTCCATGCGATACCTGTAGCCACGGGAAAGTCCGTTTGAATCTGCTGCAGTTGGAAGTTAATGCCCAGGAATTCTGTATCCTGTACGCAGCAGGCTTCGAGTTGCATTTCTGGTATGATGTGACTAGATCTGGGCTTTCGACTAAACACGAAAGTTGTAGCCCTTGAAATTACCTTTCCAACGAGTGGTGGCACGTTTTCGGGCGATACCAGTAGCCACGGGAATCCTCAGTCAAAGTGGCTGACCAGATTACATACAATTCTAGGTGATTATAATATGAACTTGGATTCGATGGAATGGATGCTGCAATTCATCTCGAGATTGGGTGAATTCTTTTGTGTTAATCACCGAGGTAGTGTGAAGATTGATGTTTGAGGACTTGAATCCCTATGCCGAGATGTGAGTCAAGCCTAAGTGAATGAAAGGCTTGTTATACTTGGTAGACCTCCATTATGCGCATTGTCTATAAAATGTTGAATTCATTTGGAAGGATTTGTAATTGGTTAAAAACTATGGCCAGGATGTGTAATAGATTGATGGAAGGGAATGGATAGTCCAATGCTTAGAGTTCCGTCTCCCCACGGGTAGCATTGTGAAAGTTAGCAAGTGCGGTGTTGACCGTCACTAATGGGAATGAGGTTAAGTTGGATAAAATCGGACGGTTGGGCTTGGTCCTCGGTGTTCACGTCCCGAGGCTCCTTACGTATTTGATGGATGGTTGGGCTTGGTCCTCGTGCTTTCTCCGAGGCTCCTTCCATGCCACGGAATTGTGGAGTTGCATGTGGTGTGAGTCGACACGCGGTGTCGTAATCCCGGGTTAAGGATAGTGTGGCAGGTCTACGGGCTCGCCAATCGTCACACCGATGGGAGTTGACAGTTAGACCTTGGGCGGTTGGGCTTGGTCCTCGGTGTTCACGTCCCGAGGCTCCTTCCGTGCCAGGTGAACGGTTGGGCTTGGTCCTCGTGCTCATTTCCGAGGCTCCTTCCGTGTCATACCATAGGCCAGTCAGGGGCTAGGATCTTGGTGCTTATTTACCCGAGAGAACCCGCTGAGCCGTAGTACGCATGTAAGCTCCGCTGTTGTGTCCTAGCGTGGAGGCGTACGGAGGCCTAGGCCAGGTATTGTGGAGACCAGCCTAGTAGTGGAGATGCCCGCTCCACTGTCACCGTTTGGCCACGACGGTTGATGCCTGAGAGGTTAGCTACCTGCTCGAATAGTGGGAACTATAAGTCTGTGTCGACATAGCGATTGCATGTGCTTGAGCATGTGTGTGTCATTGCATTGCATACATAGCATCACACTTCATTATATACACAAGATCCTCATCGTATAAGTTTGTATGGGCACTCCTATACGATGAGTTACTTTCTGCTGAACGACCCTCAACTTATATGCTTGTATGGGCATCCATATAAGTTGAGTTACTTACTATTCTAGTTATATACTCTCTTGCTGCTGTAGTTCGTAGATTTGAAATAAGAGCTTGTTTATTATACACTGCTGATGTTGCTGCTTATAATATGTATACTCACTTCACCTGTTGTACTACTGTTATTTATACATTGTACCTGTTCCTTTCTCCGCCCGGTGCCGAGGAGTCGCCGGGGGAGCGGATGTGAAACCACTTAGTCTTTTTGATTAACGGTTGCTACGTCTTCCTTTTTAGGAGGAAACCCCGCAGGTGGAGCAGCAGGCTATGCAGACAGACAGCCAGGCCAGGGTGACAGGGCCTGAAGGGACGGTACTGTCGCTACCGTCGGTTACCGATGTAAGTGAGAGAGGGATTTTGTTGTAGCCCTTCGGGGCAATTCTGTTTATGTACTCTGATGTTAGAAGCTTGTTGTAGCTTCTTTATTTATGATATTATGGACACATGCTTGGTGTGGATTTGACTTTCATATCATTATGGTTGGGTTGGCATTTATCTGTTGATATTGTTGGTAGCCGGCAGAATAGGCATCTTGTGATACAGGCTAGCCTGAGTGCTAGTGTTACCGCAAGGCGGCTGTTCTGGGCATAAGACCCCTCTCGTGCCGTGTCTTGTGTTCCGGGAGGGGGGTCTTACAAATGGTATCAGCTTGCTACGATCCTCCAAGGCGAAAGTCACTTAACAATGGTACCACCCCCGTTTGATTGGTCAGTTTGGCGACAAGCTGACTTAGCGGAAGCAGTGGTGTGCCCATATGTAATTCACACTAAGTTGTCAATCTTTAACCTTAGATTAGCCAACCTAACCCTAAGTTTGTACCTTATGTGTAGATCCCAGCACTTGTTGAGCCAGTAAGGGGCACCCCCGCCCCGTCCGTACCTACACAATTCCAACAATCAGAGCTGGTGCAGACGCTCACAGCTATTCTGGACGCCTTTAGGTCCCAATCTCAGCAGACACCTGTACAACAACAGGGTCCGGGATCTAGTTGGTTAAGCGTTTTCCGAGCTCTCTCCCCTCCTGCTTATGTTGGGGCAGAGTCGGCAGTGCGTACGGAAGAGTGGCTCGACACTATACAAGAGTTGTTGGCAGGAATAAGATGTCCAAACAACATGGCGGTGACCCTTGTGGTGACACTCTTAGAGCTGCACGCCAAAAGGTGGTGGAAGTCCCTCATGGGCTCCACTTTTCGTGGAAGAGTGTACACGGACATTAGTTGGAGCGAATTCTCCGAAGCCTTCTTAGAGCATTTCATCCCCTCCGCCGCTCGGGATGGCCTGGAAGAGAGATTTTTGCAACTTAAGCAAGGGTCCATGTCGGTGACGGAGTACCAACGGGAGTTTCAGCACCTGGCCAGATTCGCTGACTCCTATGAGCTGGATGATAGAGGGTACGCCAAAAGATTCTACAAAGGCTTGCGCGACCCCCTAAGGCAAGCCCTTTTGTTTATAGCGGACTCTAGTCTGGCGGAGATTATTGATATGGCGAAGAGATTGGAAGCGGACCACTTGGGAAGTGGTAAGAGGCCAGCAGAGGGCGTGATGGAAGCCGGCCCCAGCAACAGAAGGAGGTTTGACAATAAAAGAGGAAGAGGATATCAGAGGGGTGGCGGGCGTTTTCCCCAGAACTTTGGAGAGGAGCGCCCGGTTCCACAACCGCCAGCATTACCTCCACCTCCACGGTTTCAGCAACGCGGCGGAAGGCAGGAACGGGTATGCTTCGAATGCAACCAACCGGGCCACATTCGACGCTACTGCCCACGACTGTTTGGTGATGCGCCTCTTGCTTTCCCTCCAGCAGCCCCTCGGGGGCGGGGATATGTGCGTGGTCGAGGACGTGGACCACGAGGAAGAAACCCCGGACCCGCTCTAGATCAGATGTATGCCCTGGACATGACTCAAGAGCGGAACCCTCAAGAGATGATTGCAGGTACGATTCGAATTGGTCATTTTGCTTTCATTAATATCCTCTAGTTGCTTGAGATATACTAGACATCTAGCTTGAGTATTATTAATGACACTTAGGAACCGTGATGGTCGGCGGGAAACCGGCTCATACGTTATTTGATACGGGTGCCTCACATTCATTCGTGTCTAAAGACTTCATCAAAGATATACACGGAGTGCAATATTTCACTAGTATTGCTCGAAGAGTACGCCTCCCAGACGGATCTGAGATGACGGCAACCGCAAAGTGTGAGTTAGAGATAGCCATTGGGGGAAAGACCTTTGATACCCCTACCACAATTTTGAGAATACCAGAGTTCGACCTCATCCTGGGTATGGCGTGGCTAGATTGGCACCATGCGAGAATCGACTGTGCAGAGAAGCGTATCTATTTGAGACATGGGGATACTGATGTAGTCTTCCAAGGTATAAATTTCGCACCACGAATCTTATTATCCTCAATCCAGACCTTGAAAGCCCATATGAGAGGGGATGAAGTCTACATGATACGATTCGAACTAAAGGAGATGAGGGTAGATGTGAAGGATGTGCGGGTAGCACGGGATTTCCCTGAGGTTATTCCCGAGAAACTGCCAGGATTACCCCCGCATAGAGAAGTGGATTTTCAAATTAAGCTTGTACCAGGAGCTAAGCCTGTCTCCAGGACCCCTTATAGGATGGCCCCAAAGGAACTTGCGGAGTTTAGAGTGCAATTGTAGGAGTTGGTAGAATCAGGGTTTGTTCGCCCCAGCTCGTCGCCTTGGGGAGCCCCTGTTCTATTCGTCAAGAAGAAGGATGGAACCCTGCGTTTATGTATAGACTATCGGGAACTTAACCGACTGACAGTACGGAACACCTACCCGTTACCTCGGATCGATGAGTTGTTCGACCAACTGGTGGGAGCGCATTGGTTCTCCAAGTTAGACTTGCGCTCGAGGTATTACCAATTGAGAATACAGGAGGATGATATACAGAAAACGGCTTTCAGCTCAAGGTACGGCTTATATGAGTTCACAGTGATGCCGTTTGGACTCACAAACGCCCCATCGGCTTTCATGAGCTTGATGAATAAAGTGTTTGAGGCCTATCTAGATGTCTTCGTCATTGTGTTCATTGATGACATCCTAGTCTACTCGAAGACGGAGGAAGAGCATGCCAGACATTTGGCCTTAGTTCTAAAGAAGCTAAAGGAGCACGCCCTGTTCGCCAAGTTTAGCAAGTGTGAATTCTGGCTTAAGGAGGTTGCTTTCTTGGGCCATGTAATCAGTGGGGCAGGACTAGCTGTGGATCCAGCCAAGGTGCGCGCTGTGAAGGAGTGGTCACCTTTGAAGTCGGCGGCCGATGTGAGGAGTTTTCTTGGACTTGCCGGATACTACCGCAAGTTCGTAAAAGGATTCTCCAAGATTGCCCTCCCGCTTACTTCCTTGACAAAGAAAGGAGTGCTATTTGAGTGGACACCCCAGTGTGAAGCGGCATTCCAGGAATTGAAGGATAGACTTACCTCCGCCCCCATCCTTGTCCTTCCGTCTGGGAAGGAAGGATTTCAAGTTTATACGGATGCGTCTTATCAGGGGTTGGGAGCGGTGTTGATGCAGCACGGGCACATAATTGCTTATGCTTCAAGACAATTGAAGAAGCATGAAATCAATTACCCGGTGCATGATTTGGAGCTAGGAGCGGTGGTGTTCACCTTGAAGGTATGGAGGCATTATCTATACGGCGTCCACTGCGAAATCTTCTCGGACCATAAAAATTTGATGTACGTCCAAACCCAGAAGGAATTGAACTTAAGACAACGGCGGTGGTTAGAGTTTCTATGCGACTATGAGTTCACCTTGAACTACCACCCCGGAAAAGCAAACTCGGTAGCCGATGCGTTGAGTAGGAAAGTACCCGGCTCGAGCCCAAAATCTCGATTGATGAGCATGGAGTTGGCACGGATGATCGAGGAGATGGACATCACCTTAATATTTAAGGCTTCTTCGGAATATACGGAATACTTGTCCAGCATGAGCATAGTTTGTGATATCCGGGACTGGATCCGAGTGGAGCAAGGATTAGATGCGGCTTTGGCCCCGGCAATAAAGTTAATCGAAGACGGGACTACCGACGAGTACACACTAAAGGAAGGCCTCGTTTACTTTCGCGGCCTACTCTACATTCCCAAAGGTTGCAGAATCCGGGAGGATATTTTGAGAGAAGCACATTGCTCTCAATATTCCGTGCACTCGGGAATTTCAAAGATGTACGCCGGCTTACGAAAGACGATGTGTTGGCCAGGGATGAAGAAAGATGTCTGGTACTTTGTCACGCATTGTGAAGCCTGCCAAAGAGTGAAGGCGGAATGTAGGAGCCCCGGTGGCCTGTTGCAGTCGTTGCCTATCCCCGAATGGAAGTTCGAGGATATATCCATGGACTTCGTACATGGGCTACCTTGCTCCCGCTCAGGGAATGATTCAGTGTGGGTGATCGTTGATCGCCTGACGAAGGTTGCCCGGTTCATTCCTATGAAGAAGGAGGCTCATGTGGATGTCTTGGTACGCCTATTTGTGGAACAATTTGTACGGTATCACGACGTACCTAAGACGATAGTTTCGGATTGTGATGGTCGTTTCACCTCCAAGGAGTGGAAGGCGGTACAGACGTATTTGGGCTCACGTCTTACCTTCATTACCGCATTTCATCCTCAGACGGACGGACAGTCTGAGCGGACCATCCGAACATTGGAAGATCTGTTGAGGTTGTGTGTGATAGATAGGGGAGAGCCGTGGGAAAGACTCTTGCCCTTGGTGGAATTCTCCTATAACAATAGCCATCAAGCTAGTATTGGCATGGCGCCCCATGAAGCCCTATATGGAAGGAGGTGTAGGACCCCCTTGTCTTGGGTGCAAGATGAAGACCCGAAGACTTTGGGAATTGAGTACATAGATGACACTGATGCGGTGGTTAGGCTAATAAGGGATCGCATGATGGAGGCTCAAAGTCGGCAGGCGAAGTATTACAACGCAAGGCACCGTATGGTGGAATTTCAAGTGGGTGATAAGGTATTTCTAAAAATTCGGCCGATGCATGGAGTGTCACGAGTGCGAGGAGTGAAGAAGCTCAGTCCACGGTATGTTGGGCCCTATGTCATATTGGAAAGGGTTGGCCCTTTGGCCTACCGGCTGGAACTACCGCCCGAGCTAGAGAATCTCCATGATGTGTTCCATGTATCGTCGCTTCGGAAGGCGCTGTTGCGGCCCGAATAATACATCCCCACAACTGATGGTACTGTGGCGTCTGACAAATCTGTGCGACTGGAGCCGGTGCGGATCGTTGATAATGAGATAAGAACCTTGCGCCGCAAAAGTGTCCCCTTGGTAAAAGTGCTATGGTCTAATCATGGGAAGGACGAATTCACATGGGAGCCAATGGATTTGATGCAAAGACACTACCCGGAGTTGTTTGCTTCAGGTAACCTTATTTAAAAACATATTTTGTTTTCTGTATGATTTACTCCCCACGATCTCAGCCTGATTTCGGGGATGAAATCTTTTTATTTTGTTTATAGGATTTGTAACGTCCCAATTCGCGCTAGGCCCCTCGCACGTGTTCTGACTCAAGAGACTCAACTCGGGTTCGGGGTGCACCGACGCAAGGTGTCAGGTGCATAGAATAAGTGTAGGGTTGGGTTCAAGGTTACCCCAACCAGTAGCCGAGATGAGGGAACTCGGCTAAGTAAAATTCGTCGAGAATGGAGGTTGATGCTCGTCGATCGTCGAGAATGGAGGACTGATTCTCGCCGATTTGACGGGTATCGGTGGTCGATACCCGCCAGACACAGAGCTGCAAGTAGACTAAGTAAAAGTCGTCGAGAATCCCCTGTTATACCCACCGATCGTCGAGTATCGCTGAGAATACTCAACGCAATCAACGCAGGATGTCCAGTAAAAAGGCTAAGTGAAAATCGTCGGGAATCATTGTTGATTCCCGATGAATTCGTCGAGAATGACCTGACGGTTCTCACCGATCGTCGAGAATGACCTGACGATTCTCACCGATCGGCGAGAATGGCGACTGATTTCCGCCGAATTTTACTTGGGCGTTTTCTTCGCCCAGGCAGATTCGCCGGCTTGTACAGGCGGACTGAACCGGACTTCGGGATTCGTGCTGAATGATCCTTGGACCGGTCACTTCAAATGAAACCTAATTTGGGCGGTCCAATTGGAGAGTGACACGTGGCGGAAGGGATTTAACCTAATATGTAATATAAAAAGGGAGTAAACCAAACCCTAGGCATCGCACCCGATCGTTCTTGCCGAGCCGTCACCGTGCAAACCGACGGGAGCGGAAGAGGAGATATCGTGGGTCGCCGGAGCCGGATTCTGGAGGAAAAGCTCCGCCACTTCCGTGGAAGAACACTGCTAACGAAGCCAAGGATGCCGCCACGGAGAATAACGCGATCCATGGCCGGCAATGGAGGAAACGCCGGAAATGATGTGAATTTCCTCCCCTCTCCCTTGGTGCTAGATCTATAGTTATTCTTAGGCGAGACATCGACTCAAACGAGTCTTGATGTGTGAGATGAAGCTTTCTAGGAAGGCCATGCTAGAGCTTGTGCTCTAAAGCTTAGTCATCTTCAACCTCCCCTCGCTTCAAAGTGATGATAGGGGTGGTCTCGTGAAGAGGAAATGGCCACAAGAGGGGGAATAAGGGTGGAGGAACTTCTGGATGCGATTTGGGGAAAATCGCTTGAGGAGGAAGATGAACGGATGCCGTTCACTTCGCTTCAAGATGCGTGCAGAATCTGTATTCTGCACGCAGCGACCTTCTTGGCTCTTTTTAAGCATGAAGGGGGCGGATCTGGGCTTTCGACTAAACACAAAAGTTGTAGCCCTTGAAATTACCTTTCCAACGAGTGGTTGCACGTTTCCATGCGATACCTGTAGCCACGGGAAAGTCCATTTGAATCTGCTGCGGTTGGAAGTTAATGCCCAGGAATTCTGTATCCTGTACGCAGCAGACTTCGAGTTGCATTTCTGGTATGATGTGACCAGATCTGGGCTTTCGACTAAACACAAAAGTTGTAGCCCTTGAAATTACCTTTCCAACGAGTGGTGGCACGTTTTCGGGCGATACCTGTAGCCACGGGAATCCTCAGTCAAAGTGGCTGACCAGATTACATACAATTCTAGGTGATTATAATATGAACTTGGATTCGATGGAATGGATGCTGCAATTCATCTCGAGGTTGGGTGAATTTTTTTGTGTTAATCACCGAGGTAGTGTGAAGATTGATGTTTGAGGACTTGAATCCCTATGCCGAGATGTGAGTCAAGCCTAAGTGAATGAAAGGCTTGTTATACTTGGTAGACCTCCATTATGCGCATTGTCTATAACATGTTGAATTCATTTGGAAGGATTTGTAATTGGTTAAAAACTATGGCCAGGATGTGTAATGGATTGATGGAATGGAATGGATAGTCCAATACTTAGAGTGTCGTCTCCCCACGGGTAGCATTGTGAAAGTTAACAAGTGCGGTGTTGACCGTCACTAATGGGAATGAGGTTAAGTTGGATAAAATCGGACGGTTGGGCTTGGTCCTCGGTGTTCACGTCCCGAGGCTCCTTCCGTATTTGATGGATGGTTGGGCATGGTCCTCGTGCTTTCTCCGAGGCTCCTTCCATGCCACGGAATTGTGGAGTTACATGTGGTGTGAGTCGACACGCGGTGTCGTAATCCCGGGTTAAGGATAGTGTGGCAGGTCTACGAGCTCGCCAATCGTCACACCGATGGGAGTTGACAGTTAGACCTTGGGCGGTTGGGCTTGGTCCTCGGTGTTCACGTCCCGAGGCTCCTTCCGTGCCAGGTGAACGGTTGGGCTTGGTCCTCGTGCTCATTTCGGAGGCTCCTTCCGTGTCATACCATAGGCCAGTCAGGGGCTAGGATCTTGGTGCTTATTTACCCGAGAGAACCCGCTGAGCCGAAGTACGCATGTGAGCTCCGCTGTTGTGTCCTAGAGTGGAGGCGTACGGAGGCCTAGGCCAGGTAGTGTGGAGACCAGCCTAGTAGTGGAGATGCCCGCTCCACTGTCACCGTTTGGCCACGACGGTTGATGCCTGAGAGGTTAGCTACCTGCTCGAATAGTGGGAACTATAAGTCTGTGTCGACATAGCGATTGCATGTGCTTGAGCATGGGTGTGTCATTGCATTGCATACATAGCATCGCACTTCATTATATACACAAGATCCTCATCGTATAAGTTTGTATGGGCACTCCTATACGATGAGTTACTTTCTGCTGAACGACCCTCAACTTATATGCTTGTATGGGCATCCATATAAGTTGAGTTACTTACTGTTCTTGTTATATACTCTCTTGCTGCTGTAGTTCGTAGATTTGAAATAAGAGCTTGTTTATTATACACTGCTGATGTTGCTGCTTATAATATGTATACTCACTTCACCTGTTGTACTACTGTTATTTATACATTGTACCTGTTCCTTTCTCCGCCCGGTGCCGAGGAGTCGCCGGGGGAGCGGATGTGAAACCACTTAGTCTTTTTGACTAACGGTTGCTACGTCTTCCTTTTTAGGAGGAAACCCCGCAGGTGGAGCAGCAGGCTATGCAGACGGACAGCCAGGCCAGGGTGACAGGGCCTGAAGGGACGGTACCGTCGCTACCGTCGGTTACCGATGTGAGTGAGAGAGGGATTTTGTTGTAGCCCTTCGGGGCAATTCTGTTTATGTACTCTGATGTTAGAAGCTTATTGTAGCTTCTTTATTTATGATATTATGGACATATGCTTGGTGTGGATTTGACTTTCATATCATTATGGTTGGGTTGACATTTATCTGTTGATATTGTTGGTAGCCGGCAGAATAGGCGTCTTGTGGTACAGGCTAGCCTGAGTGCTAGTGTTACCGCAAGGCGGCTGTTCTGGGCATAAGACCCCTCTCGTGCCGTGTCTTGTGTTCCGGGAGGGGGGTCTTACAACTTCCCCCTTCCCTTTATCGATCAAATTTTATAATGCTTATCCGGGCATAGTTTTTATTGTTTTCTCGACAGTCTTTCGGGATACTTCCAAATCCCTATCACACCCGAGGACCAAGAGAAGACAACATTCACTTGCCCTTTTGGAACCTTTGCCTACCGTAGGATGCCTTTTGGTCTATGCAACGCACCAGCTACCTTTCAGCGGTGCATGCTGGCCATTTTCGATAAATATGTAGAAAACATTATGGAAGTGTTTATGGATGACTTCTCGGTTTTTGGCGACTCGTTTGAGTTATGTTTAAAGAAGTTAGGAAAAGTTTTAAAACGCTGCGAAGAAACAAATCTAGTTTTAAATTGGGAAAAGTGCCACTTTATGGTACGTGAAGGCTTAGTGCTTGGCCACAAAATCTCTGCTAGGGGAATTGAAGTGGACACGGCAAAAATCAAAGTAATTGAAAAGTTACCGCCGTCTACGAATATCAAAGTGATAAGAAGTTTTTTAGGGCATGCGAGTTTTTATCGAAGATTTATTAAGGACTTTTAAAAAATTACTAAGCCTCTCACACACCTTCTCGAGAAAGACGCTCCTTTTTTTTTGACGATTCTTATTTAGCGGCATTCGACTTAATTAAATCCAAACTTATAAATGCTCCGATTATGATCGCCCCAGTTTGGGATTTACCTTTTGAAATTTTGTGCGACGCAAGTAGTTTTGCGGTCGGTGCGGTACTAGGACAACGTATAGCTAATAATTTCCACCCAATCTATTACGCTAGCAAAACGCGTAATTCAGCGCAAGAAAATTACACTACAACTGAAAAGGAACTCTTAGCTATATTTTTGCTTTTGATAAATTCTGACACTACATCACTCTTTCTAAGGTTATCGTTTTTACGGATCATTCTGCTTTGAAGTACCTCCTTTCTAAACCGGATGCCAAGCCGTGTCTTATTCGTTGGATCCTATTACTTCAAGAATTCGACTTGGAAATCCCGGATAAGAAAGGAGCGGAAAATTTAGCGGCTGATCATCTTTCACGCCTAGAAAATCCTGAAATTGATATTTTTGATGAAAATTTACCTATTGATTCTTTTCCGGATGAGAAAATTTTAAATGTTTCTTCTTCTACCCCCTGGTTTGCCGATTTGGCCAATTATCTGGTGGCCCGCGTCCTCCCAAAAGAATACTCCTCTCAACAAAATAAGAAATTCTTTTCTGAGTTGAAGTATTATTTTTGGGAGGATCCATTTCTATTTCGCATTTGTGCGGACCAGGTGGTAAGAAGATGTGTCTCCCGGGAAGAAGGGCAACAAATTTTAAAACATGTTCATGAAGGTTCGACAAGCGGGGACTTTCAAGCAAACTGCACCGCACACAAAGTACTTAGTGCTGGCTTCTATTGGCCAAGCATATTTAAAGATGCAAAAATCTTTATGGGCGGGTGCGATCAGTGCCAGTGGACGGGAAACATCTCTAATAAAAATGAAATGGAACAAAATTATTTTCTCGAATGCGAAGTTTTTGATTTGTGGGGCATAGACTTTGTTGGCTCATTTCCCTCAAGTTTCGGAAATAAATACATTTTAGTCGCCGTAGATTACGTCTCTAGGTGGGAGGAGGCCCATGCTTTACCAAGTAATGATGCCCGCGTAGTCATAAATTTCTTAAAAAAATTATTTTCTTGTTTTGGTTTTCATCGAGCGATCGTTAGTGATAGGGGGAGCCATTTTTGTAATGCCCAACTAGCTAAGGTTTTAACTAAATATGGCGTTACACATAAATTATCCATCGCTTATCACCCCCAAACTAACGGTCAGGTCGAGGTGACTCAATCGAGAACTAAAAAGAATTTTGGAAAAAACTATTTCTACTTTTCATAAAGATTGGTCCCTAAAATTAGACGATGCTCTTTGGGCCTATCGGACAGCGTACAAGACCGCCATCAGTTGTACTCCTTTCCGATTGGTCTATGGAAAATCAAGTCATCTTCCGGTATAAGTAGAACACCAAGCATATTGGGCGATAATTTTTTTTAATTTCGATCCACACTCAGTCGGCGAGCATAGGAAAAATCAATTGAATGAACTCGATGAATGGAGAGCGTACGCTTACGCAAATAATAAAATTGATAAAGAACGCACGAAACTTTATCACGATAAGAACCTGCGCCATCCTAAAACATTTAAACTAGGCGATTAGGTTCTTCTTTTTAATTCGCGTTTACGTCTCTTCCCTGGAAAACTGAAATCTCGTTGGTCTGGACCTTTTACGGTCAAACAGGTTTTCCTTATGGCACTGATCTACTCTCGCACCCGGATAAGGGTGATTTTAAAGTAAATGGCTATCTATTAAAGTTATATATTTCAAATGATTATGTATCTTCTGCTGCGGAACAACTTTTATTTATCCCGTAATGTTTTCTTTCTTTGAAATTTTCTTTTATGATGGACATTTTGTTTTATTATAAGACTTTTATTATAATTATTCGGACATTATATTGTTGTAATAAAGAACAATCTTGGCTACCTGCCCGCGGACTCTATTTTTCTACTTTTATTTTGCTCTTCCTTCCGGTGGCCAACCAAGAAAGTTCGTGATCGCCGCTCCAACATTGCTGATTTCAAGATGGATCAAGTCAAACCTGCTGATGATCAAGTGCGTTAAAAAGCAAGCATGGGGGAGCGACATACGCCTTCATCTCACAAACCCGGGGAAGTCCTGTTCTTTTTATTTAATTTACTTTCTGCATTTTTCTCTCCTTCTCAGTCTCCTTCTCTTTCTCATTTTTCTTTTTGTTTTTTTTCATTGAGGACAATGAAGAATCTTAGCATGGGGGAGGGTTTAGTTGTCTTAAAATCATAAAAAATTTTTAGTATAGTTATATTAAGCCTTTTTAGGAGTATTGTTTTTATTTAACTATATCAAAAATATAAAAAAAAACTAGAAAATTCAAAATCAAAAAAATGAAAAAAAAATCCAAAAAATGCTAAAATCTATTTGAAAATAAAAATCAAAAATTATTTTCTATCTTTTTTTTATGTTTCTTCTAGTGATGTGTAGGCCCGTGCGGTTTTGTAGTTCTAGATAGATTTCTTTGAAAAGGTTTGCTAAACTTATCATTTTAACATAGCTTAGTTTTACTAGTTTCTAGTTCTTAAATATAGGCATCTATTTTCTCATTTTAAGTTAGCAATTTGTAGTTGCTCTTCTTATTCGGTTAGTTACGTACGAATGGTTGCTAGGTAATATTAGCTCTTTTTCATTTGTGGGGTAGTCTTTCTTAATATCTAGAACTTGTCCCTAGCTACTCTTGAAGCATGTGCGTCGTTTTTATGTACTTTAGAAATGATTTAGGCCACCCTTTGACTCATTTGAGCTTTTCTTGCCCACCAAAAATTTTTTTACCATTGCAAAACAATTTTGGGCCTTTTCCATGTTTTTTTGATTTAGCTCCACCTTTATTTCATTATTTTCACCAAAGCCAAAATGCCTTTCCTATTTTTCACGCTAAAACTTTGAGCTTAAAAATCATTTTTGTGAAGGGGTATTATCTTTAAAATGAAAAGGAAATTTTAAAGCCAATTTTGGAGATCTCTTTTATGAAAAAAATTGTGTTATTATCAAAATGTTATCAAATCAAAAAAGAAGAAAAAAAATGAAAAAAAAGTAGTTTGTTTTGGCCAATATATTCAAAATAAAAAAAAATTCATGACGTTATGTTTACTTTAAGTATTTCCTATTTCTATGTTTATTTTAAGCTCACCTTGGTTTAGTGTTTAAGCCCTCATGTTTATCCTTGCTTTCATTTCCTAATCATTTACCTAAACGAAGTTTTAACGCCTATTAGAAGTCCTATTAATCTTTAGAACGTAAATTTGCGTAGTGGAGAATGTGTGAACGGACAAGCCTATGGCCACCATCATTGATGGATTTCTTTGGAGGTTACCTTGAGGTGTCTTAGGGTTAATTTTTATCTAGCAACCTAGTAGTTCAATGCACCGTTTATTTTGAATCTCTACTCTTGTCTTTCTTATTTTCATTAATTTTTGATGCCTTTTTTTAGGGATTTAGAAATATGTAATTCTTCTTTATGTTCTAATGATATCTTTAGGTCTCCACTATCAAGTTTTCTATTGTGCACTTCTCACCCCACTAGTTATTATCATAGGAATTAAGATAGTTTAATTTTTTCATATTTTGTTTTTGTTAATTATGAAACCTAAATTTGCTTGTTTATTTCCCACTTCTTTTCCCTAGTTTTCATTTCCATTTGCCTGAGGGCAAGCAAATACTCTAGCATGGGGGAATTTGATGACTAGTTTTAGTCATCATTTTTGATTTAGTTTAGTATGCAAAATTCCTATGTTTATTTGCATTTTTATGGATTTTATACTTGTTATGTTTTTATTTCATGTTTTATGTCTTCTTGTTAGGATATAGTTCAATTATATATTTTATGCAATCTTATGCTTGTAATGTTTTATTTTATGTCTAATTTTATGTTATGTTATGTTAATTAATATTATGTTATAAAATATATCTTACATGTTCTGTATTTGCTTTGTTTCTTATAGGTTTAATGCTACATGTTGCTTCCCTCAAGCTCAAGTCCAGCCCATTATATATTAGCCGAGCCTCCTTCAAATCATTCAACAATGATGCAACCCACTTCTTCATTATGGAGCAGCCCGAGCCTACATAGATCAAGCTGGAGCAGCCCGGCCACTTATGGTGCAGCCCACATCATGATGCAGCCCCCCTACATGCTACCCGAGACCTTAGGAGCAGCCCACCTAGCCCTACCCGAGCCCACTAATCATGCAACCCAAGCTAACCCGCCACCTTGCATGGTTGGCCATTCCATTTCCCCATGCATGGCAGGCCACCTTCCTCCCCTCCCTCTTCATTTACTCCAAATGCATCTCCTCTTTTTCCCTCTCTCATGCACTTTAAAGCTCATTCACTCCCCTTATATTTTATATTTTCTATTTTTCCTTTCCATAAAATACATACATTGAATCCCTCTCTCTCTCCCCTTCATTAATTGCCATGCATGCACCCTTTTTCCAATACATGGCCGCCCCCCTTATCTCCCCTTAAATCTAGAAGCTTCTCCATATCTCCTATAAAAGGAACCCCTCCCCTCCTTGTTGAGGAGGCTACTTTTTTGTAAGCAATTTTATGTTAAGAAGTTTAGAGAAAGTTGGAGTTGGAGAGAAGTGAGGTGCTTGTTCTATGAGTTGTTTTCTTTCAAATATTGTTGTACTAGTTTTAATTATTATAATCTTTTTTCTTTTTAATATAGTGTTGTCTTTTTTTTTATATTATGTACTCTTCTTTTTATCAAGCAATGAAATTTTTTTTTGTCTTATCTTATTTTGTCTTCTCTTTCAATTATGAGTAACTAATTTTACTTAGCATTCGATCGTGAGGATCCATGAAGTGTGATGAGGGTTTATTTTATTTCTTAGTTTTATTTTTATTATTTCATGCTCGATCCTTCTTTGATTTATATTGTGCCGACTCCGTATTTCCGGTATACGATAGTAGGCCTTTTATCTCATTTCATAGTAGTCGAGAGTCTCGTTGATGTGAAAGATCACTCAAAGAAGGAAGGAGTTGCACGCAACCCTAGAGATAGGATGACGTAAATCCTCCGGATTGGATTCAAATCCAATAGTGCGGATCACCTCGATAATGCAACTTTAGGTTTTTTTGATTTGTAAAGAGATTTCGATCAAAGTGTCTATAAGTTAGGAGACCTAATGCTCTAGCGAGATTTTGTCTTATTTTCGAGTCCATCACGGTCGAGTTTGATTTGCAAAGATAAAACTATGCTCTTTTTATTTTCTCTCATTTCATGGTGATTCACTGATCGGGTGCTAGCTTTTTATTATAAGTTTTTC
This sequence comes from Platanthera zijinensis, assembly GCA_039513925.1. Taxonomy (NCBI): domain Eukaryota; kingdom Viridiplantae; phylum Streptophyta; class Magnoliopsida; order Asparagales; family Orchidaceae; genus Platanthera; species Platanthera zijinensis. Next base: position 35,128,891 of record CM077098.1, read on the forward strand.
GTCTAAAAATTATCTTTAGTTTTACATTAAAAATTCTCAAAAACCATTTATCTTTCGGTAGGATAATAGTTCAAGCGTGAGTAGCAGTACTTGACAACCCCGTTTTTAAATACGACCTTGGTACTATAATTCGATAGGTACACGTTCCTTTTCGAGTTGAAAGTAATGTTCACACCAATAGGCAAGGCGGGACAGTGGACGTACCCAATATAGGGAACCACTATAAATCTCTGTATTTGTGTGCTTGAATTTTTAGATACTCTTTATTCCGCAAAAAGACACAAACATCACATATTCGCCCCCCTCTAGGTGATTTAGGTAGATGCTAGAGACATTCACTGAAGTTGCAGTTCCTTTAGATTTTGTCTTTACAGAGTCAGTGGTACCAGATTCAGTTAGTATAGAGAAAGTTGTACCAGGTTCAGTTGAAGATACAATTGATCTAAATACTGTGGTTGCTGATATTGGTCGTACTGCTGCTGCTGAGGTTGTTTCTGATGAAGCTGGTGATGAGAGAGTTGCTGATGAAGTTTCGGATGTTGATGTTTTTGATGATGAAGGTTTGGCTACTGATAATATAAATGATTTTATTGAGTTTGCTACTATAGATAACATGATCGTAAGTCTCTCAAAGATTCTACCAATAATGGCTGAGGGGGAGCAGATTCATCCTTTAATTTTAGTTCAAATAGAGTTATACAAGTTTGTGCATAATCTTCAAAGAAGAATGAAAAAGATACCAGGTGGACCTCCAGTGGAGGAAGAAGAAATTGTTGAAATTTCTGATGAGGAAGGAGAGGCTGAGGTATTACCTCCTATCTTAGAGGCTCAAGATCCAGCTCTATTACTGAAAGCCCATTTATCTCCCATGGCAGAGTTGTCTAGTGACTATGAGGATAATGTATATATAACCTCCCCTCCAAGTATTCCAACTGCAGAACCTTCCCAGTACTAATTCAGATAGTTCTTTACTAAAGTCTATAGAAGCAATGATAGCTAGACAACAAGCTAAATTTGTGTTGGGTCCATTGATCCAATGTCCTGGATTTATAAGAAGTCAAACAAGTCAATGGCATACACATAGTTATATTTGATGTGTGTTTAAGTTCATGCAAGTAGGATAGTCCTTATCATATTGATTGGATAGGTGGACACAAAGAAGGATGCTAGAAAGGTAGGAAATTGCCTAAGTCCACAGGCGTTGAGTAAAGACAATTCACTCAATGCTAGAGGTCAAGGAGAATGATGATAAAGGGCAGGATTCTGGTTAAGTCCAGAAGCATTGAGTGATGACAGCTCACTCAATGCTAGATGAGCTAAAGCGCTGATTTAGGTGTGGATAGTCAAAGCCAAGCTTCAACAAGCAGAAAGATCGACTAAGTCCACAGACGTTGAGTGATGTCAACTCACTCAACGCCATGCTAAATATTCGTTGAGTAAAGCTCAGTATGTCAAAGCCACAGAGATTCTGGCAAAGGAAAATATTTTAAGTCCAGAAGCGTTGAGTGAAGCTAGTTCACTCAATGCCGTGTTGTTTCAGTCAAAGTTAAAGGAGATAGATAGAAAAAAATTATCTAAGTACAAAAGCGTTGAGTGAAAACAGTTCACTCAACGCCATATGACAGAAGAGTTGAGACAAGCTCAAGTTGTCAAAGCCCAAAGGAGTGATAAAATTTGACTAAGTCCAAAAGCATTGAGTGAAGCCAGTTCACTCAACGCCTAGTCAAAAGATGAGGATGAGGCAGGAAGCGTTGAGGGAAGTCAACACACTCAACGCCTCCATTTAGAAGAAAAGTTTCTAAGTACAGAAGCGTTGAGTTAAGCCAGTTCACTCAACGCCTCAGCAGTTGGCAGAGTTCAGAAGGAGCTAAGGCAAATGGCATTGAGTGAAGGACAACCACTCAACGCTCTCAACGCCATGGATGCAAAAAGAGCTAAAGAATATGCTAAGTCAAGAATCGTTGAGTGAAATTAGTTCAGTACTAAAGATCTTTTCAACTTATTGCTGTGAAGAAGATAAGGCTGAAATATGCTCAGCCCAGGGAGACAAACACAAAGAAAGTTCTCTGGTGTCTAACTATTTCACAACATTTCTATTTTCTATAGGATCCAGTCTTGGATTTGAGTGTAAGATTCCTGTGAGAATCTGAATTGTAAGCCTGTGTTATAAAGGCTGTGGTAGGATCATTTGTTTATCTGAGTGTAGGATCCATTTTGAATCTGAGTGTTGGGCTGTACTCCTAGCCTGAGTTGTAGGGACGTTGGCCTGAGGTAGGTGGTTGCCTAATCACTGAGTTGTATGGTATTTTGCCTGAGCAGTAGGTCTTGGAGGAGACTGAGTGGTCCTGCGGGATCGAGTTGTAAGCTCTTAAGGAGCCGAGTATTGGGGAAGAGCCTTGTCTAACACACTGTTAGAAAGGCGGAGAGGGATAGTGGACGTACCCATAATCTAGGGAACCATTATAAAACAACTGTGTCGTCTGTGATTAATCTTGAAAGCTAAAATAACCTAATCACTAAGTACAGCACAATCGGGTAAAGGTCTAAAAGACTTAAAGAAATACCAAAAACCTATTCACCCCCCTCTTGGTATTTAGCTGACCTTAAAAACAATTGCTTTTAAGTGTTATCAGAGGGAGATTACTAAAAGAAGGCTTAACAGTCTGAGTAGATCTCCAAGGTCGGTAATAAGATTGTCCTTATGGGTTCAGGAGTGAACTATAAGGAGCTGGGTGCCATGAACCTTTTAATCTGCAGAAAGGAAGGGTTTGACATCTGGAAGGAGAGGGTTAGGATGTTCAAGGATGTGGCTGGCCCTAGGATCTTTATTACTGTTACAGAGGGACCTTTCATCCTTATGAAATTCTCAACTCTGGATGCAAATGTCCAGACACCCAAAACCTATTCTGAAATGACAAAGGATGAAGTCATCCTTGCCACCATGGACAAGAGGGCACAACATATTATAGTTAGTGCCATAGATGTCTCCACCTTCCAAAATCTGGTTCACTGCAAGACCTCAAAGGAGATGTGAGACACTTTAGTTGTCTATATGGAGGGCACAAAGGAAGTCAGAGATTACAGAAAGTCCATGCTCAACCAAGAGTATGAGGCTTTCAGGCAGAGAAAGATTGACAGCATATCAGAGTCCTATGAGAGATTCTTTAGGATAGTCAATGAGTTGAGGACCTATGGCAGGGTTTTCAGCACTTATGAGATGAATGACAAGTTTCTCGGATCTCTAACCAGAGACTGGGATACTAAGATCTGTTCCACCAGAGAGGTGACAAAGCTTGCTGACACTCCACCAGCAACACTGTTCGAGAAGCTACTATCCTATGAAATGCAGCTGACTGCCAGGAAGGAGGAGGAGAAAAATAACAAGTCTCAGGCCAAATATAAGTTTGTGGCCTTTAAAGATGAAGCCTCAAGGAGGAGCAGAAGCAAGACTCCTTCTCCACCAAGAAGGGATGCTGAGTCCGACTCAAAAAGGTCAGAGATAAGCACATCAGACTGCCACATGTCTGATAAGGACTTTGCTGCCTTCTCCAGGCAGTTCCATAAGTTGATGAGGAAGAAGCATTATAAGAGCAGACCTTCCTCCTCCTCACATAACAATAAGAAATACTCTAAGGAGAATAGGTATGGTTATAAACCTAGTAAATAGATTTCTACTAATGTTATCTGTTATTATTACTGGAAGCTAGGGAATGTAATAGCCAACTGCCCTATTAAAAGAGAAGAAGTTGGGGAGAAGAAGGCTCACCAACACAAAGGCAAGAAGGTGAAATCCTTCATTGCTAAGAAAAATAAGAGCTGCTCTGACTCTTCCTTATCAGAATCAGAAGAAGAGGAAGAAGATGAAGCCTACATTGGGCTAATTGTTGCTATGCTGGAAGATGAGGAAGAGTATCCTACTGCCAGAATTAGAATCAGGGCCCCTCTATCACAGTCAGATAGTGATTCAGAGGTGGATGAAGAAGAAGAAGAAGACAGCTGCTGCTATGGGCTGATGGCTGTGACTGATGAAAAATCCAGCCCAGAATAAGCCTGGTCAACAAAAGGTACATTCTCTGTCTAAGTATTCTTCTGAGTCAGGCTATGAGACCATCCCATATTCTGAAGCTCATTCATCAAGAGATGAAGGAGACTATGAATCTGAGGAAGATGTCAATACTTTAATTGACAAATATAATGTCCTTCTGAGTGCTTTCAGGAAAAGCAAGTTACTGGCTAAGAAGCAAGATAAGGAAATTTCCTCCCTTCAGCTTGTTGCTTCCAAGCATGCAGAATCAGCTTGCCTGCTGGATCTGAAGATGAAGGAAATCAGTGAACTAGAAACTATTTCCTTCATTCAGATAGGCACCCTAGAGTACCAGGAAAATCGAATAAGGGACCTGGAAGAGCTGCTGGAGAGGGAGAAGAGGATAGTGGCTAGTTATTCAAAGCCAAGTTAAGTACTGCCCTTGATAGACTCCTTCATCTCCCAAAAGGATAAGAAGGGGTTGGGCTTTAAGGGACACACAAGAGTTGCCAATCCTTAAGGAAAAAGCAAAGGTCCAGTGCATCCACTAACCTCCATGCCTCCTATTCCCTTCAAGAGAGTTTTGTTATCTTCTAACAGGCATGACCAAGATAACATCTATGATCACTAGAAGAATGGTAGATCTACTTGTGAGAACAAAGATGTTCCACACTATGGTGGTAAATATAGTAAGGGTGCAAGTGCCTTCAAGGCAGCCCATGAGGAGATCTAAATGGCCCATCATGGACCATTTGTGTTTGGTGCACCAGCCCCTACACTCAAGAAAAAGGCAGCTGCCTGTTCTCAGGATCTCCCTACCCAAAATAAGACCAAGAGCAAGTCTGTCAGCAAGCCAAACTTGGGCATATCAAAGGTCATCAAGAGTATGTTTTCTGTAAAGAAGACTACTACTAGTAGGGCTCAAGATATTCCAAGTACTTCTACTGTCAGACAAACCCCAAGTAAGACAGTGTTTGGAAGATATAAGAATAAGACTGCAGCTGTACCTTCTGAATTGAGAGATGCTGTCAGCACAACTACTAGACTAGCTCTAAAAAGAAGGTACAATATCCATGAGTGCTGGTGCTATGGTAATGTATGCCACTATGCTATTGATTGCTGACATAATCCTAGTGTGCCAAGAGCAAGAGAGAGCTTACCTGTCAGAAGAACTGCAGGTAGGCAGGTTTATTATCAGACTAACTTGCACCTAGGACCCAATAAGAATTGGGGACCTAAGGTTAATTGATTTATGTCTTGCAGGTTAGTCCAAGTTTCCATACTCCTATATGGTACTTTAACAGTGAATGTTTCAGGCACATGACTAGAACAAGGAGGTTGTTGAAGGATTACTCTCTAGTAAAGAATGGACCCAAAGTCATCTTTGGTGGATCAGATAGGGGAGTGACAAGAGGTTATGGTAAGATCTCTAATGGCATAGTCACTATCACAAAAGTAGCCTATGTGGTAGGGTTGCAACACAACCTGATAATCAATATCCAACTCTATGATCTTGGTTATGACATAGTTTTCCATAAGGATGAGTGTCATATTAAGAGGTTAGATGACCAAGAGGTCATCTTAACAGGCACTAGGAGTGGAAATATTTATTGCTTAAATTTTCTATGCTTAGATAAGGACTCTCCTATATGCCTAGTGACAAATGAGAAAATCTTATATTGTGTACAATGGCACAAGAGATTAGCTAATTTGAACTATAAGATCATTGGGAAGCTCTTTAGTGAAGAGCTTGTTAGAAATGGTCCCAAGTTGAAATGCACTGAGGAGGGTATCTTCTCTGCATGCCAAAAGGGCAAACATACCAAGACCTCTTTCAAGAGCATTGGGAACAAAGACTTAGTGAGGTGCTTGTACCTCCTGCATATGGACTTGTTTGGTCCTATGCCAGTTCATAGTCTTGGTAGAAAAGTCTACACCCATGTGGTGGTTAATGACTATTCTAGGTTTGCTTGGGTATTCTTTCTTAAGAGAAAGGATGAAACCCTTAAAGTCCTCAAGACCTTTGTCAAGCAGATATAGAATGAACTAGATAGTACTATGGTAAAAATCAGAAGTGACCATGAGACTGAATTTCATTCTGTAAGCATGCCAAGGAGTCCAAACCAGAAGCAAGAGTTTCAACACAGCACTCTACTGAATTTTTCTGTCACAAGTAGAGCCCAAGAAATTTGAAGATGCAATCATAGAACAATTCTTGATTGGAGTAATGTAAGAGGAACTAAACCTGTTCAAGAGATGTAAGGTCTGGAAGCTGGTTCCTAGACCAAAAGTACATAATGTCATTGGATTCAAGTGGATCCATAGGAATAAACTTAATGAAAATGGCATTATAGTGAAGAATAAGGCTACACTGGTGGATAAAGGATACATGCAAGAAGATTTCTCGAGATTATTAAATTTTTTTTTGCTGAAAAAAATAAAAATATAGGCCGCTATTTGCAGACCATAATTAAAATTTAGTAATGATTTAATAAAAATAATGGCTTAATAAAAATAAAATTTTTTTTGCTTTCTTACTAATAAAATGATAGAGAATTTCCAGAATTTTATTTTTTTGAAATTTGAGAAAAATTGGAAATTTTAGGCCGCTATTTGCAGATCAAAAATTTAAAATTGATTTATATGTTGTGCAATGAAACGTGCAAAGTGCGTGTAGATGCTCAAAGCAAAAGGGAGAGGGGGCCAATTAGGAAATTGATGTGAACCTCCCTCTGATACCAAATTGATGCAGGCTTACATGTTGACACCGGATATATCTGCGGACGAACACGATTGCCTCTCTAATGATCCAATCCTACACTCGCACAATCATTCTACGCAGCACCACATTAATTAATCCTATCAATTATACACTAGCGTACGAGTAGCCAAACCGATTAGGATCGAATAGAGGCAATAAACCAATATTCTTTCCGGCTTAAAGGACCTACTCGGTCCGAACGAGCGGTGTTGTACTAAAAGAGATCTACCAAATAAAATACAATTCGTAAAAGGTAGATCTCTCCCAACAAAAGAAAACGAAGGTTCGCCAAGCCTTTCTCGAAATTAAATGAAATTTAGAGGGACAACAAAAACAATTGAAAGATCACCACAATATAATTTTTATTACTATCAAAAATTCAACGCTAAGAATCTACCACCACATGAATTAATCTAGGAAGAGAAACACACAATCAGTAGAAAGAATTCGTTACCCTATCAGAATGGATGATTCTGATTTCTCTACTTGGATCGTTCTTCAATGGCTCCGCCAGAGTCACGCCGGTTGGAGAAAAACTTGTCCGCCTTCGTCGCGTCACATCGGAGTTGGAATCCATAAAGGAAATTTTTGCCTTGGCCGATTTCTTCAAGGAGGTTGGTTGAATGGTTGCTTTGTTGGAGGTCGGTTTTGAGGGGAGAAAAGGAGTAGGAGAGGGTGGTTAAAATGAGAAAATAGGAGGGAAAGAGGGGAGGAGTCTTGTGGCCGAATTCCACAAGGAGGAGAGGGAGGAGGGTGGCCGAAATTGCCAAGGAAGAGGGCGAAAGAGGGATGGCCGAATTTTGCCAAGGGGAGACGAGGATCTAAATAGATCTTTAGGGGGATTATTTTCTTATTCTTCTTCTCTCTAATTATTTCTTCATAACATGGCTATATATAGCCTACATCACTCAATCTCCCTCCATTCAAAATTCAAAATTCAAAATTCAAAATGAAAGTTATGATGGTTATATGCACCCATCATAATACAAGAAATGAAATAATTAAAACAACCTATGATGGTTATAAGCACCCATCATTACATGAATTATTTAAATGCAATAAAATAAAAATGCTAAAATAAAATAAAACATGAAAATGACTTAATAATTAGTAAAAATAATTAATAAATTATTATTAATTATTAATATATTGGTTTGCGTTTAGGACAGATATAATGACGACGCTCCACATGGTCATCCGTAAGCTCGCCATCGCCGTCTTTAAAATGTTGCGGGCCGTCGTCTCCATCAAGATGTAGGTGACTGGATAAAAGAACTAAGCTTGGAAGAAGCTGTACAAGAAGTTGCTCCAAGCTCAGTCAAAGTCGTCAATCCAAGTGTGGTGGAAGAAGAGCTACTAGATAAAGAACTTCTTCAACCTACAAGAAATACAATAGATGCGGCATAACCTACTGGTGGGAGAGGAAGAAATCTAGTGTTCAGACACCTAAGAGATAACCCAATTGATCTGATCATTGGAGAGCCAGGCGATAGTGTAAGAACCAGAAGAGGTACTATTAACGAAGTATTACATCTTAGCTTTCTTTCTCAGTTTAAGCCAAAGAAATTTGAAGAAGAAAACAAGGATGCCTCTTGGATAATGGCTATGCAAGAGGAGCTCAATCAGTTTGAAAGGTTCAAGGTTTGGGAGTTTGTGCCCAGGCCTAAAGGACAGAACATGAACGGTACCAAGTGGATATTCAAAAACAAGCTTGACGAGAATGGAGTAATTATAAAGAATAAAGCCAAGCTTGTAGCTCAAGGGTACATACAAGAAAAGGGATCGACTTTGATCAGACCTTTACTCCAGTGGCCAGACTCGTAGTGATCAGGTTATTCCTTGCATATGCTGCTCACAAAGGCTTTAAAGTCTATCAAATGAATGTGAAGTCAGCATTCGTAAATGGCGATCTAAAAGTGGAAGTATACGTAGTGCAACCCCCAGGTTTTGTTTCCTTAATTATGTGTATTTTCTTAATAAAGCCCTATATAGTTTAAAACAAGCTCCCCGAGCTTGGTATGAGACGTTGTCTGGCTTTCTTTTTGAGAACAAGTTCATAAAAGGAAAGATAGATAATACATTATTTCTTAGGTAAGTTAATGGAAAGATTTTGCTAGTGCAAATCTATGTCGATGACATTATATTTGACTCTAAGGATGACCATTTTTGCAAGCAGTTTTCTAAACTAATGCAAGGGAAGTTTGAAATGAGCAGTATGAGAATGTTGAAGTATTTTTTAGGACTTCTGATGAAACAGTCTGAAGATGGAATTTTCATCTCTCAGACAAAGTTCACCAAGGAGTTGCTTAAGAATTTTGGAATGGTGAATGCAATCTTGATGAGGACTCTTAGGGTTCAACTATGCCTCTAGATAAGGATGAGAAAGGGAAACCTTTTGATGAAATCAAGTACAGAAGCATAATTAGGTTCTTGCCCTATCATACTGCCAGTAGACCTGACATAATGTTTTTAACATGTGTATGCGCATGATTTTTGGTGAACTCTAAGGAATCTCATAATGCCGCTGCAAAGAGGATCTTGAGATACCTTAAGGGTACACCAAATCTTGGCTTATGGTACCCAAGAAGTAATGACGTCGAGCTAATTGGATTTTCAGACGCTGATTTTGCAGGTAGAAGGGATGACAAGAAATGCACTTTCGGGACTTGCCAATTCCTCGGAAGAAGGCTTATTTCATGGAGCAACAAGAAGCAAAATTGTGTGACAATCTCCACTACCAAGTCAGAGTATATCTCAGTTAGCAGCTGTTGCGAACAACTTCTCTAGATCAGGAATCAACTTGAAGATTACAACTTGCAATTCAAGGAGATTCCAATGTTTTGCGACTCCTCTAGTGCGATTGTGATTGCAAATAATCCAGTCTCTCACAGCTGGACAAAGCACATCTAAATTAGATATCATTTCATCCGGAGCATGTGGAGAACGGTGACATTAATCTCAGTCATGTCCCGACAGATGAGCAAGTCGCAAACATATTTACGAAGCCACTAGACGAGGCCAAATTCCCACTCTTCAAAATGGATCTGGGCATGCTCAATAAGGAATCATAAAGACGACTAAGAAGTCAAAATTCTCTCAATAAAGTACATCTTTTAGAAGTCAAAATCTTCCAAGTCAAATTCGTCGAGAAGCATTCATGTAAACTCACCGATTCATCGAAACTTCACGTAATCCTTCAACGAATCCTGACGATATCCGACGAATTCGACTTGGCTTCCAAGGAATTTCCACAAATTTTACTTCAAGGTGATTTTTTTGTATTAGATCCGAAGAGTCACCCAGTTTCAAGTACATGCCTAATTCTCTCTCCTCGAAACATTAGGTATATATATGTATATAGTGATTTCGGGGTAAACGTGCTTTTATATTGTCGAAGAGATCTTTCGAAACCTGTCGACTCTTCCTGCACCGTTTTAGATTCCGTAACAGATTCTATCGAAGAGTTCTTCCATCTCATCGTCTCCTCTGATTGATTTGTCTCTCAATTTTTGCTATTCTTCATGGCTCCCTGAGGTATTGGAAGCTTGCTCGTAGGGTGAGAGCTCGCCCGAACGGGTTTTGCCTGGGCCATAGACGATTTCTGATATATTATTCTCATGTTGGAGACGACCGAACTTACCTTTGTTCTTGAACACCCGTGCAAAATTTTGGAAAAGGATGTCTTGGAGTTCTTCCATAATGCCAAGCTCCATGGTGAAGACACTCTCATAAATAGCAAAGTCAGGCAAGTCAAGGTTAAAGTGAAGGCTTCCCTTCTCATGAGGTTTTTACGGCTTCCAGAGTATAAAGAAGCTGACCAATTAGAAGATGAGGATTTCTTCATGGATCTTTTATTCTATGGGCTGCCAAGAGGAACAATAGCTGACAAATGGAAATGAATGAATGATGAAGGCAAACTTCTATCAAACATCATTGGAAAAGTCCTTCTGTGCAAAGTTGGATCACATGATTACTTGTCCTCAAATATATTCAAGATTCTGGTCGCTATCAACTGCCGGAAATGAATTGACTGGGGAGTAGTGTAGTTTGGATGAATAAAGGATAGTCTCCGTGCACCAAACTTTGGTAGTATAATTAGCCTATATCTAAATCAGTTGGACAGAGATACGCTTGACATGACAAAAGGAGTACCAATTCATCATTTGAAGAAAATCGATTCTTCAATCTTCTCAAGATGGGGATGGAGGATCCCAAGGTAAGGAGAATTCAAAGATTTGCCTGAAGAAGAGGAGGAGGTAGTTCCTGAGTATAGGATTCCTACTCATACATCCCATGAAATTCCTGAGAGCTCGAGTGCAGGAATTGAGGGGGAGTCTATTGAGACTCAAGTGGCTACTGTTGTTCAAGTGCCCTTAATTATTCCCTCGCTCCCATAGTCAATTGTTTAGGTAGCTTAATGTTGGGTATTGTATCCACAATAACCTAGATTTGTGTGAATTCACCCTTGAACAAAGATGAATTAAGTATGTATTTGATGCTATTCTTTAGTTGAGTTCTTGCAGGTCATTATTGCTAAGTGTAGACCAATGTCAGTTTACAATGAGTCACTAAACACATGATCACGTAATGTAATCCCTCATTGTGTGCTCCATGGTGTTGACTCATGTGTAACCTCTCTATTGGGATGCACTTCATTTCCATGTACTAAAGCATGGAAGAAAGGAAGGGTTGCTGGTTCTCTACAAAGAAGAAAAGAAAATTTTTCTGTAAAAATCTCTAAGTCCATTTCTCGAGAAATGAAGTGTATTTCTCGAGAAGTCTGAGTATATTTCTCGAGAAAGAAAATATGTTCTCGAGAAAGCTTAAGACTTCTCAGAAAATTCTCAAAATTTATCTAAGTCCTTTTTCTCGAGAAAAGCCCTGAAGATTTCTCGAGAAAAGCCCTGAAGATTTCTCGAGAAACCAAGTTCATTTCTCGAGAAAGGAAAGTAGTTCTCGAGAAATCAAATCTTTCTCGAGAAATAAGTCCTTCAGTTCACAGAATTTTTGTTAAGTAAATTTCTCGAGAAAGTCAGGCCATTTCTCGAGAAAGTCAGGCCATTTCTCGAGAAAGCAATTCATTTCTCGAGAAATCAAATCGTTCTCGAGAAATCAGTCCTTCAGTTCTAAATTTGCGCTAAGTACTTTTCTCGAGAAATCATATCCTTCTCGAGAAATCAGTATTTCACTTAAAAGAATTTTCGTCGTCTTTTCTCGAGAAAACCATGCCATTTCTCCAGAAACTAAACTCTTCTTGAGAAATAATAATTCTTCTCGAGAAATGGAGTTGTAGAAATTTCTTTTTGAATTTGTCTGACGAGATTTCTAATTTAATCTAAGTTCCTCATGATTGACCCACGTGGATCTTTCCTTAATGATTTCAAACTGTTAGACGATGTTCTATAAATAGTCCTTTCAAAGGAATCGCGAACCCTAACAAGAAGAATATTATTCTGAATCGCCTTCGCACTTTCTAAATCGGGAGAAGCCGCGCCATCTTTGTTGTTTTTCTCTGTCGCTCATCTCTCGATCCAGCGATTCCAAGAAGAAAAGATTCGACATAACCAAGATTCAAAGGTTCTTCAACATCTACTTAATCGTTTTAGATTTTAAGCTTTTCAGATTGACGTTCTCTCAGGATTTCTTCCTCAACCTTCTTCACCAAGATTTTCAGTTTTTAAGAAGGAAGAACCTTGAAGATTTCAGATATGGAAGTATACAGTCTATTATTGTTGTTGTAAAAATTGTTTTTACTCTTGTAGGAGCTTTGTCTCCGAGATTTGTAGATCCGTTAGTGGATCGAGTTTGTAGATCTGTGTGTGGATCGAGTTTGTAGATTCGGTTTGTGGATTAAGGTGTAGATCCGGTTGTGGATTGAGGTGTAGGAGAGTTTGTTCTCCAAGGTGTAGGAGCGCTGCTCCAAGTTGTAAGATTGTGATAATCTGAGAAATGTGAAGTAGCCGAATCTATCCCTTCATGGTAGATAGGTGATGACTAGTTTTAGTCATCATTTTTGGTTTAGTTTAGTATGCAAAATTCCTATGTTTATTTGCATTTTTATGGATTTTATACTTGTTATGTTTTTATTTCATGTTTTATGTCTTCTTGTTAGGATATAGTTTAATTATATATTTTATGCAATCTTATGCTTGTAATGTTATATTTTATGTCTAATTTTATGTTATGTTATGTTAATTAATATTATGTTATAAAATATATCTTACATGTTCTGTATTTGCTTTGTTTCTTGTAGGTTTAATGCTACATGTTGCTACCCTCAAGCTCAAGTCCAGCCCATTATATGTTGGCTGAGCCTCCTTCAAATCATGCAACAATGATGCAACCCACTTCTTCACTATGGAGCAGCCCGAGCCTACATAGATCAAGCTGGAGCAGCCCGACCACTTATGATGCAGCCCACATCATGATGCAGCCCCACTACATGCTACCCGAGACCTTGGAGCAGCCCACCTAGCCCTACCTGAGCCCACTAATCATGTAACCCAAGCTAACCCGCCACCTTGCATGGTTGTCCATGCATTTCCCCATGCATGGCCGACCTCCTTCCTCCCCTTCCTCTTCATTTACTCCAAATGCATCTCCTCTTTTTCCCTCTCTAATGCTCTTTAAAGCTCATTCACTTCCCTTATATTTTTTATTTTCTATTTTTCCTTTCCATAAAATACATACATTGAATCCCTCTCTCTCTCCCCTTCATTAATTGCCATGCATGCACCCTTTTTCCAATACATGGCCGACCCCCCTTATCTCCCCTAAATCTATAAGCTTCTCCATCTCTTATAAAAGGAACCCCTCCCCTCCTTGTTGAGGAGGCTACTTTTTTATAAGCAATTTTATGTTAAGAAGTTTAGATAAAGTTGGAGTTGGAGAGAAGTGAGGTGCTTGTTCTATGAGTTGTTTTCTTTTCACTATTGTTGTACTAGTTTTAATTATTGTGATCCTTTTTCTCTTTAATATAATGTAGTATTTTTTATATTATGTACTCTTCTTTTTATCAAGCAATGAACATGTTTTTCTCTTATCTTATTTTGTCTTCTCTTTCAATTATGAGTAACTAATTTTACTTAGCATTCGATCGTGAGGATCCATGAAGTGAGATGAGGGTTTATTTTATTTCTTAGTTTTATTTTTGTTATTTCATGCTCGATCCTTCTTTGATTTATTTCTGCCGACTCCGCATTTCCGGTATACGGTAGTAGGCCTTTGATCTCATTTTATAGTAGTCGAGAGACTCGTTGATTTTAAAGATCACTCAAAGAAGGAAGGAGTTGCACGCAACCCTAGAGATAGGATGACGTAAATCCTCCGGATTGGAGTCAAATCCAATAGTGCGGATCACCTCGATAATGCAACTTTAGGTTTTTTTTATTTGTAAAGAGATTTCGATCAAAGCGTCTATAAGTTAGGAGACCTAATGCTCTAGCGAGATTTTGTCTTATTTTCGGATCCGTCACGGTCGAGTTTGATTTGCAAAGATAAAACTATGCTCTTTTCGTCTTCTCTCATTTCATGGTGATTCACTGATCGGGTGCTAGCTTTTTATTATAAGTTTTTCGTCTAAAAATTATCTTTAGTTTTACATTAAAAATTCTCAAAAACCATCTATCTTTCGGTAGGATAATAGTTCAAACGTGAGTAGCAGTACTTGACAACCCCGTGTTTAAATACGACCTTGGTACTACAATTAGATAGGTACACTTGCCTTTTCGAGTTGAAAGTAATCTTCACACCAAGTTTTTGGCGCCGTTGCCGGGGACCTTCTTCGTCAATATTTTGAAAATGTTTTCGCTATTACTTCTGCAAAAATCCAAAAAAAATTTCATTATCTTTCTCGTATTCAAGTTTTTATTTCCTTTCTTTTCTTCCCTCCATTCTCTTTCGTTTTTTTAGTGCATGACTCACACGAATCCATCACTACTTGTTGATTTGGACCCAGAAATCGAACGCTCCTTTCAGAGACAACTACGATTCGGGGCTTCCACTTCTCAAACAACGGTTGAGGATTCCTACGGTGATTGTAATTTTATTTCTGAAATGGGAGATCCCAACCCAGGAATGGCTCAGCAAAGGATCATGTCCGATTATGCTCGACCTAACCTGGAGGGGACTGAAACAAGTATTGTTCGACCTGTGATTGCGAAAAATAATTTAGAGCTTAAGCCTAGCATCATACAAATGGTGCAGTAATATGTACAGTTCGACGGATTACAAAATGAAGATCCGAACTTAAACATTGCTAGTTTTCTCGAGATCTGTGACACCTTTAAAATAAATGGTGTTTCAGACGATGCGATTAGGCTAAGACTTTTCCCCTTCTCCTTAAGGACAAAAGCCAAATAGTGGTTGAGTTATCTTCTTAGAGGATCAATCACTACTTGGAACATTCTAGTTGATAAATTTCTTGCTCGATATTTCCCTCCTGCAAAAACTGCTAAATTAAGAAATGATATAACTTCTTATTCTCAAATTGCTTCTGAGACCCTCTATGACACTTGGGAGACATTTAAAGAACTTTTGAGAAGATGCCCTCATCATGCTCTACCTGTATGGTTATAGGTCCAGACATTTTACAATGGGCTAAATCAAGAAACTAAGCAAATGATAGATGTCGCTTCCGCTGGTTCTTTGGACCGCAAAATTCCGGAAGCCGCTCTTGAGCTTATCGAGGACATGGCGATGAACACCTATCAGTGAAATTTGTCTAGGACTCGCCCATCTAAACCTACAGGTATCTATAAAGTGGATTTGGTGTCGCAACTGGCACTGCAAGTGGAGTTGTTGAATAAGAAGATTTCGGAGATGACTGCTGCCTCCGCCGCTAAGGTATTTGAAAATGTGAATGCTACTGCTGCTGCCGAGCAGGTGGATTATCTGGGGAACATACCCAGGCCTGCTCAAAATAATTCTGCCAAAAATTTTTCTGCTTTTTCTTCTCCGCCTGGTTTTAATTCTTCTTCAAACTCATATCACCCTGGATGGCATAACCATCTAAATTTTTCTTAAAGTAATCCCGCGAATGCCGCACGTCCACCACACGATTTAACTCAACACCCACCACCACAACATCAAAACCAAAATTTTCAAAAACCTTCCCCTTTGAAGGAGATCTTTCTAAATATATAAGCTCGAATGAAGCGACCATTAAAAATCTAACAGGCTCAATGAAAAGTTTATAAAACCAGGTCGGGCAACATGCAAAGGCTTTTTCCGAGAGACCACCTGGAACACTTCCCTCGAACACTGAACCTAACCCAAGGGAGCGCGCAAATGCGATTCCCCTTCGGAGCGGTAAGGTTATTAACGAGACCACCATAAGGGAAGAGTCAAAGGTGATTGCCTCTCCTACTGCTGAATGAATTAGTAACGAAGAGATAACTAATACAACTTTTGGAAAAGAAAACTCTATTTTTGAAAATGAACAAGAAACTTCCATTTTGGAAAAAGAAAAAGATGATTTTAAAAATAATGATCTTGAAATTTTAAAAGAATTTCTGCCGCCTCCCTACCCCGCTAAGCTTAGGAAGAATAAGCTAGATGATCAATATCAACGCTTTCTTGAAATGTTGAAACAAATTCATATTAATTTGCCATTTCATGAAGCGATTAGCCAAATGCCTAAGTACGCCAAATATCTTATAGATTTATTAACAAACAAGAAGAAATTGGAAAATCTTTCTCACGTGACGCTAAATGAAGAGTGCTCGACGGTCATTACGAACTCAAATCTTCCAAAAAAAACTAAATGATCCGGGTATTTTTTCAATTCCTTGTGTTTTTGGCGACCTTTTTGTAAAACACGCGCTAGCGGATTTAGGTGCGAGAATCAACTTGATGCCTTTTTCATTATTTAAAAAGCTAAGTTTGGACACTCTCAGCCCTATGCATATGAGTATTCAATTGGCTGATCGATCGATTAAGTATTTGTTAGGAATCGTTGAGGATGTGCTAGTGAAGGTCGATAAATTCATCTTCCCGGTGGATTTTGTCATTCTTAATATTGAAGAAGACGTCGAGGTTCCCCTTATCCTTGGTCGTCCCTTCCTAGCCACCTCTCGTGCGGTCATCGATGTGAGTAACGGGAAACTTTTACTCCGCATGGGAGATGACGCGGTGATGTTTTCAATAAATCAATCCATGAAAAATTCTTTAAAAAATGACGACTCATGTTTCTTCCTTGATGTTTTAAATGAAGACTCCTCCCTTTCTCTTTCAAATGTTTTTTCCAATGATTTTTCTTCCACTTTTTTCTGATTTTTCTACAAATGTTTTTGATGACACGGTTATGTCTGCACAAGCCAACTTCGCTAATGAACAAGTGTTTAGACAAAAAAATTATGAAAATATTATTTTTGAAAATGAAAATTTTTTAAAGAACTCTTACGATGAACCACCCAACTTAGAACTAAAGCCCCTTCCCGAACATCTCAATATGCCTTCCTTGAAAAAAGTTCTAAATTGCCCGTTATAATCTAGGCTTTGCTGTCTCAATCCAAAAACGATCAATTGATCAAACTACTACAAAAACATCGTCGTGCTATAGTGTGACAAGTTTCTGATATTCCTGGCATAAGCCCCTCCTTTTGCACCCACAAAATATTTTTTGAAAATAATTCTAAGGGTGTAGTCCAACCTCAACGTCATCTTAATCCTAATATGAAAGAGGTTGTCAAAGGCGAGGTTCTTAAGTTATTAGATGCGGGGATAATCTATCCTATTTTCGATAGTAAATGGGTAAGTCCGATTCAGGTTGTACCTACGAAGGGTGGGATCACGGTAGTAACAAATGAAAATAATGATTTAATTCCAACTAGGACGGTAACGGGATGGTTGATGTGCATCGATTACCGTAAATTAAATGATGCTACTCGTAAAGATCACTTCCCCCTTCCATTTATCGATCAAATTTTAGAATGCTTATCCGGGCATAGTTTTTATTGTTTTCTCGACGGTCTTTCGGGATACTTCCAAATCCCTATCACACCCGAGGACCAAGAGAAGACAACATTCACTTGCCCTTTTGGAACCTTTGCCTACCGTAGGATGCCTTTTGGTCTATGCAACGCACCAGCTACCTTTCAGCGGTGCATGCTAGACATTTTCGATAAATATGTAGAAAACATTATGGAAGTGTTTATGGATGACTTCTCGGTTTTTGGCGACTTGTTTGAGTTATGTTTAAAGAATTTAGGAAAAGTTTTAAAATGCTGCGAAGAAACAAATCTAGTTTTAAATTAGGAAAAGTGCCACTTTATGGTACGTGAAGGCTTAGTCCTTGGCCATAAAATTTCTGCTAGGGGAATTGAAGTGGACAAGGCAAAAATCAAAGTAATTAAAAATTTACGGCCGCCTACGAATATCAAAGAGATAAGAAGTTTTTTAGGGCATGCAAGTTTTTATCAAAGATTTATTAAGGACTTTTAAAAAATTACTAAGCCTCTCACCCATCTTCTCGAGGAAGACGCTCCTTTTATTTTTGACGATTCTTATTTAGCGGCGTTCGACTTAATTAAATCCAAACTTATAAATGCTCCGATTATGATCGCCCCAGTTTGGGATTTACCTTATGAAATTTTGTACGATACAAGTAGTTTTGCGGTTGGTGCGGTACTAGGACAACGTATAGCTAAGAATTTCCACCCAATCTATTACACTAGCAAAATGCTTAATTCAGCGCAAGAAAATTACACTACAACTGAAAAGGAACTCTTAGCTATATTTTTGCTTTTGATAAATTCTGACCCTACATCACTCTTTCTAAGGTTATCGTTTTTACGGATCATTCTGCTTCGAAGTACCTCCTTTCTAAACCGGATGCCAAGCCGTGTCTTATTCGTTGGATCCTATTACTTCAAGAATTCGACTTGGAAATCCCGGATAAGAAAGGAGCGGAAAATTTAGCGGCTGATCATCTTTCACGCCTAGAAAATCCTGAAATTGATATTTTTTTATGAAAATTTACCTATTGATTCTTTTCCGGATGAGAAAATTTTAAATGTTTCTTCTTCTACCCCCTGGTTTGCCGATTTGGCCAATTATCCGGTGGCCCGCGTCCTCCCAAAAGAATACTCCTCTCAGCAAAAGAAGAAATTCTTTTCTGAGTTGAAGTATTATTTTTGGGATGATCCATTTCTATTTCGCATTTGTGCAGACCAGGTGGTAAGAAGATGTGTCTCCCGGGAAGAAGGGCAACAAATTTTAAAACATGTTCATGAAGGTTCGAAAGCGGGCACTTTCAAGCAAACTGCACCGCACACAAAGTACTTAGTGCTGGCTTCTATTGGCTAAGCATATTTAAAGATGCAAAAATCTTTGTGGGCGGGTGCGATCAGTTCCAGTGGATGGGAAACATCTCTAATAAAAATGAAATGGAACAAAATTATTTTCTCGAATGCGAAGTTTTTGATTTGTGCCCATAGACTTTGTCGGCCCATTTCCCTCAAGTTTAGGAAATAAATACATTTTAGTCGCCGTAGATTACGTCTCTAAGTGGGAGGAGGCCCAAGCTTTACCAAGTAATGATGCCCGCGTAGTCATAAATTTCTTAAAAAAATTATTTTCTTGTTTTGGTTTTCCTCGAGCGATCGTTAGTGATAGGGGGAGCCATTTTTGTAATGCCCAACTAGCTAAGGTTTTAACTAAATATGGCGTTACACATAAATTATCCACCGCTTATCAGCCCCAAACTAACGGTCAGGTCGAGGTAGTCAATCGAGAACTAAAAAGAATTTTGGAAAAAACTATTTCTACTTTTCATAAAGATTGGTCCCTAAAATTAGACGATGCTCTTTGGGCCTATCGGACAGCGTACAAGACCGCCATTGGTTGTACTCCTTTCCGATTGGTCTATGGAAAATCATGTCATCTTCCGGTAGAAGTAGAACACCAAGCATATTGGGCGATAATTTTTTTTTTATTTCGATCCACACTCAGTCAGCGAGCATAGGAAAAATCAATTGAATGAACTCAATGAATGGAGAGCGTACGCTTACGAAAATTATAAAATTGATAAAGAACGCACGAAAATTTATCACGATAAGAACCTGCGCCATCCTAAAACATTTAAACTAGGCGATCAAGTTCTTCTTTTTAATTCACGTTTACGTCTCTTCCCTGGAAAACTGAAATCTCGTTGGTCTGGACCTTTTACGGTCAAACAGGTTTTCCTTATGGCACTGTGCTACTCTCGCACCCGGATAAGGGTGATTTTAAAGTAAATGGCCATCTATTAAAGTTATATATTTCAAATGATTATGTATCTTCTACTGCGGAACAACTTTTATTTATCCCGTAATGTTTTCTTTCTTGGAAATTTTCTTTTATGATGGACATTTTGTTTTATTCTAAGACTTTTATTATAATTATTCGGACATTATATTGTTGTAATAAAGAACAATCTTGGGTACCTGCCCGCAGACTCTATTTTTCTACTTTTATTTTGCTCTTCCTTCCGGTGGCCAACCAAGCAAGTTCGTGATCGCCGCTCCAACATTGCTGATTTCAAGATGGATCAAGTCAAACCTGCTGATGATCAAGTGCGTTAAAAAGCAAGCATGGGGGAGTGACATACACCTTCATCTCACAAACCCGGGGAAGTCCTGTTCTTTTTATTTAATTTACTTTCTGCATTTTTCTCTCCTTCTCAGTCTCCTTCTCTTTCTCATTTTTCTTTTTGTTTTTTTTTTCATTGAGGACAATGAAGAATCTTAGCATGGGGGAGGGTTTAGTTGTCTTAAAATCATAATTTTTTTTTAGTATAGTTATATTATGCCTTTTTAGGAGTATTGTTTTTATTTAACTATATCAAAAATATAAAAAAAACTAGAAAATTTAAAATCAAAAAAATGAAAAAAAAAATCCAAAAATTGCTAAAATCTATTTGAAAATAAAAATCAAAAATTATTTTCTATCTTTTTTTATGTTTCTTCTAGTAATGTGTAGGCCCGTACGGTTTTGTAGTTCTAGATAGATTTCTTTGAAAAGGTTTGCTAAACTTATCATTTTAACATAGCTTAGTTTTACTAGTTTCTAGTTCTTAAATATAGGCATCTATTTTCTCATTTTAAGTTAGCAATTTGTAGTTGCTCTTCTTATTCGGTTAGTTACGTACGAATGGTTGCTAGGTAATATTAGCTCTTTTTCATTTGTGGGGTAGTCTTTCTTAATGTCTAGAACTTGTCCCTAGCTACTCTCAAAGCATGTGTGTCATTTTTATGTACTTTAGAAATGATTTAGGCCACCCTTTGACTCGTTTGAGCTTTTCTTGCCCACCAAATTTTTTTTTACCATTGCAAAACAATTTTGGGCCTTTTCTATATTTTTTTGATTTAGCTCCACCTTTATTTCATTATTTTCACCAAAGCCAAAATGCCTTTCCTATTTTTCACGCTAAAACTTTGAGCTTAAAAATCATTTTTGTGAAGGGGTATTATCTTTAAAATGAAAGGAAATTTTAAAGCCTATTTTGGAGCTCTCTTTTATGAAAAATTGTGTTATTATCAAAATGTTATCAAATCAAAAAAGAAGAAAAAAATGATAAAAAGTAGTTTGTTTTGGCCAATATATTCAAAAGAAAAAAAAAATTCATGGCCTTATGTTTACTTTAAGTATTTCCTATTTCTATGTTTATTTTAAGCTCACCTTGGTTTAGTGTTTAAGCCTTCATGTTTATCCTTGCTTTCATTTCCTAATCATTTACCTAAACGAAGTTTTAACGCCTATTAGAAGTCCTATTAATCTTTAGAACGTAAATTTGCGTAGTGGAGAAAGTGTGAACGGACAAGCCTATGGCCACCATCATTGATGGATTTCTTTGGAGGTTACCTTGAGGTGTTTTAGGGTTCATTTTTATCTAGCAACCTAGTAGTTCAATGCACCGTTTATTTTGAATCTCTACTCTTGTCTTTCATATTTTCATTAATTTTGGATGCCTTGTTTTAGGGATTTAGAAATATGTAATTTTTCTTTATGTTCTAATGATATCTTTAGGTCTCCACTTTCAAGTTTTCTATTGTGCACTTCTCACCCCACTAGTTGTTATCATAGGAATTAGGATAGTTTAATTTTTCATATTTTGTTTTTCTTAATTATGAAACCTAAATTTGCTTGTTTATTTCCCACTTCTTTTCCCTAGTTTTCATTTCCATTTGCTTGAGGGCAAGCAAATACTCTAGCATGGGGGAATTTGATAACTAGTTTTAGTCATCATTTTTGGTTTAGTTTAGTATGCAAAATTCCTATGTTTATTTGCATTTTTATGGATTTTATACTTGTTATGTTTTTATTTCATGTTTTATGTCTTCTTGTTAGGATATAGTTTAATTATATATTTTATGCAATCTTATGCTTATAATGTTTTATTTTATGTCTAATTTTATGTTATGTTATGTTAATTAATATTATGTTATAAAATATATCTTACATGTTCTGTATTTGCTTTGTTTCTTGTAGGTTTAATGCTACATGTTACTGCCCTCAAGCTTAAGTCCAGCCCATTACATGTTGGCCGAGCCTCCTTCAAATCATGCAATAATGATGCAACCCACTTCTTCACTATGGAGCAGCCCGAGCCTACATGGATCAAGCTGGAGCAGCCCGACCACTTATGGTTCAACCCACATCATGATGCAGCCCCCCTACATGCTACCTGAGACCTTGGAGCAGCCCACCTAGCCCTACCCGAGCCCACTAATCATGCAGCCCAATCTAACCCGCCACCTTGCATGCTTTGCCATTCATTTCCCAATGCATGGCCGGCCACCTTCCTCCCCTCCCTCTTCATTTACTCCAAATGCATCTCCTCTTTTTCCCTCTCTCATGCTCTTTAAAGCTCATTCACCCCCCCTTATATTTTATATTTTCTATTTTTCCTTTCCATAAAATACATACATTGAATCCCTCTCTCTCTCCCCTTCATTAATTGCTATGCATGCTCCCTTTTTCCAATACATGGCCGGCCCCCCTTGTCTCCCCTTAATCTAGAAGCTTCTCCATCTCCTATAAAAGGAACCCCTCCCCTCCTTGTTTAGGAGGCTACTTTTTTGTAAGCAATTTTATGTTAAGAAGTTTAGAGAAAGTTGGAGTTGGAGAGAAGTGAGGTGCTTGTTTTATGAGTTGTTTTCTTTTCAAATATTGTTGTACTAGTTTTAATTATTATAATCCTTTTTCTTTTTAATATAGTGTAGTCTTTTTTTTATATTATGCACTCTTCTTTTTATCAAGCAATGAAAATTTTTTTGTCTTATCTTATTTTGTCTTCTCTTTCAATTATGAGTAACTAATTTTACTTAGCATTCGATCGTGAGGATCCATGAAGTGAGATGAGGGTTTATTTTATTTCTTAGTTTTATTTTTTTTATTTCATGCTCGATCCTTCTTTGATTTATTTTGTGCCGACTCCGTATTTCCGATATACGGTAGTAGGCCTTTGATCTCACTTCATAGTAGTCGAGAGTCTCGTTGATTTGAAAGATCACTCAAAGAAGGAAGGAGTTGCACGCAACCCTAGAGATAGGATGACGTAAATCCTCCGGATTGGAGTCAAATCCAATATTACGGATCACCTCGATAATGCAACTTTAGGTTTTTTTTGATTTGTAAAGAGATTTCTATCAAAGTGTCTATAAGTTAGGAGACCTAATGCTCTAGCGAGATTTTGTCTTATTTTCGGGTCCGTCACGGTCGAGTTTGATTTTCAAAGATAAAACTATGCTCTTTTCGTCTTCTCTCATTTCATGGTGATTCACTGATCGGGTGCTAGCTTTTTATTATAAGTTTTTCGTCTAAAAATTATCTTTAGTTTTACATTAAAAATTCTCAAAAACCATCTATCTTTCGGTAGGATAATAGTTCAAGCATGAGTAGCAGTACTTGACAACCCCGTGTTTAAATGCGACCTTGGTACTATAATTCGATAGGTACACTTGCCTTTTCGAGTTTAAAGTAATCTTCACACCAATAGGCAAGGCGGGACAGTGGACGTACCCAATATAGGGAATAACTATAAATCTCTGTGTTTATGTGCTTGAATTTTTAGATACTCTTTATTCCTCAAAAAGACACAAACATCACATATTCGCCCCCCTCTAGGTGATTTAGGTAGATGCTGGAGATATTCACTGAAGTTGCAGTTCCTTTAGATTTCGTCTTTATAGAGTCAGTGGTACCAGATTCAATTAGTATAGAGAGAGTTGTACCAGGTTCAGTTGAAGATACAATTGATCTAAATACTATGGTTGCTGATATTGGTCGTGCTGCTGCTGCTGAGGTTGTTTCTGATGAAGCTGATGATGAGAGAGTTGCTGACGAAGTTTCAGATGTTGATGTTTTTGATGATGAAGGTTTGGCTGCTGATAATATAAATGATTCTATTGAGTTTGCTACTACAGATAACATGATCGTAAGTCTCTCAAAGATTCTACCAATAATGGCTGAGGGGGAGCAGATTCATCCTTTAATTTTAGTTCAAATAGTGTTATACAAGTTTGTGCATAATCTTCAAAGAAGAATGAAAAAGATACCAGGTGGACCTCCAGTGGAGGAAGAAGAAATTGTTGAAATTTCTGATGAGGAAGGAGAGGCTGAGGTACTACCTCCTATCTTAGAGGCTCAAGATACAGCTCTATTACTGAAAGCCCATTTATCTCCCATGGCAGAGTTGTCTAGTGACTATGAGGATAATGCATATGTAACCTCCCCTCCAAGTATTCTAACTGCAGACCTTCCCAGTACTAATTCAGATAGTTCTTTACTAAAGTCTATAGAAGCAATGATAGCTAGACAACAAGCTAAATTTTTGTTGGGTCCATTGATCCAATGACCTGGATTTATAAGAAGTCAAACAAGTCAATGCCATACACATAGTTATATTTGATGTGTGTTTAAGTTCATTCAAGCAGGATAGTCCTTATCACATTGATTGGATAGGTGGACACAAAGAAGGATGCTAGAAAGGTAGGAAATTGCCTAAGTCCATAGGCGTTGAGTAAAGACAATTCACTCAATGCTAGAGGTCAAGGAGAATGATGATAAAGGGCAGGATTCTGGTTAAGTCCAGAAGCATTGAGTGATGACAGCTCACTCAATGCTAGATGAGCTAAAGCGCTGATTTAGGTGTGGATTGTCAAAGCCAAGCTTCAACAAGCAGAAAGATCGACTAAGTCCACAGACGTTGAGTGATGTCAACTCACTCAACGCCATGCTAAATATTCGTTGAGTAAAGCTCAGTATGTCAAAGCCACAGAGATTCTGCTAAAGGAAAATATTTTAAGTCCAGAAGCGTTGAGTGAAGCTAGTTCACTCAATGCCTTATTGTTTCGGTCAAAGTTAAAGGAGATAGATAGAAAAAATTTAACTAAGTACAAAATCATTGAGTGAAACCAGTTCACTCAACGCCATATGACAGAAGAGTTGAGACAAGCTCAAGTTGTCAAAGCCCAAAGGAGTGATAAAATTTGACTAAGTCTAAAAGCATTGAGTGAATCCAGTTCACTAAATGCCTAGTCAAAAGATGAGGATGAGGCAGGAAGCATTGAGGGAAGTCAACACACTCAACGCCTCCATTTAGAAGAAAAGTTTCTAAGTACAGAAGCGTTGAGTTAAGCCAGTTCACTCAATGCCTCAGTAGTTGGCAGAGTTCAGAAGGAGCTAAGGAAAATGGTATTGAGTTAAGGCCAACCACTCAATGCTCTCAACTCCATGGACGCAAAAAGAGCTAAAGAATATGCTAAGTCCAGAATTGTTGAGTGAAATTAGTTCATTACTGAAGATCTTTTCAACTTATTGCTATGAAGAAGATAAGGCTGAAATATGCTCAGCCCAGGGAGACAAACACAAAGAAAGTTCTCTGGTGTCTAACTATTTCACAACATTTCTATTTTCTATAGGATCCAGTCTTGGATTTGAGTGTAAGATTCCTATGGAATCTTAATTGTAAGCCTGTGTTATAAAGGCTGTTGTAGGATCATTTGTTGATCTGAGTGTAGGATCCATTTTGAATCTGAGTGTTGGGCTGTCCTCCTAGCCTGAGTTGTAAGGACGTTGGCCTGAGGTAGGTGGTTGCCTAATCACTGAGTTGTAGGGTATTGTGCCTGAGCAGTAGGTCTTGGAGGAGACTGAGTGGTCCTGCGGGATCGAGTTGTAAGCTCTTAAGGAGCCGAGTATTGGGGAAGAGCCTTGTCTAACACACTGTTAGAAAGGCGGAGAGGGATAGTGGACGTACCCATAATCTAGGGAACCATTAGAAAACAAGTGTGTCGTCTGTGATTAATCTTGAAAGCTAAAATAACCTAATCACTAAGTACAGCACAATCGGGTAAAGGTCTAAAAGACTTAAGAAATACCAAAAACCTATTCACCCCCCTCTAGGTATTTAGCTGACCTTGAAAACAATTGCTTTTAAGTGTTATCAGAGGGAGGTTACTAAAAGAAGGCTTAACAGTCTGAGTAGATCTCCAAGGTCGGCAATAAGATTGTCCTTATGGGTTCAGGAGTGAACTATAAGGAGCTGGGTGCCATGAACCTTTTAATCTGCAGAAAGGAAGGGTTTGACCTCTGGAAGGAGAGGGTTAGGATGTTCAAGGATGCGGCTGGCCCTAGGATCTTTATTACTGTTACAGAGGGACCTTTCATCCCTATGAAATTCTCAACTCTTGATGCAAATGTCCAGACACCCAAAACCTATTTTGAAATGACAAAGGATGAAGTCATCCTTGCCACCATGGACAAGAGTTTTCAACATATTATAGTTAGTGCCATAGATGTCTCCACCTTCCAAAATCTGGTTCACTGCAAGACCTCAAAGGAGATGTGGGACACTTTAGTGTTCTATATGGAGGGTACAAAGGAAGTCAGAGATGACAGAAAGTCCATGCTCAACCAAGAGTATGAGGCTTTTAGGCAGAGCAAGATTGACAGCATATCAGAGTCCTATGAGAGATTCTTTAGGATAGTCAATGAGTTGAGGACCTATGGCAGGGTTTTCAGCACTTATGAGATGAATGACAAGTTTCTCGGATCTCTAACCAGAGACTCGGATACTAAGATCTGTTCCACCAGAGAGGTGACAAAGCTTGCTGACACTCCACTAGCAACACTGTTCGAGAAGCTACTATCCTATGAAATGCAGCTGACTGCCAGGAAGGAGGAGGAGAAAAATAACAAGTCTCAGGCGAAAGATAAGTTTGTGGCCTTTAAAGATGAAGCCTCAAGGAGGATCAGAAGGAAGACTCCTTCTCCACCAAGAAGGGATGCTGAGTCTGACTCAAAAAGGTTAGAGACAAGCACATCAGACTGCCACATGTCTTATAAGGACTTTGCTATCTTCTCCAGGCAGTTCCAGAAGTTGATGAGGAAGAAGCATTTAAGAGCAGACCTTCCTCCTCCTCACATAATAAGAAGAAATACTCTAAGGAGGATAGGTATGGTTATAAACCTAGTAAATAGATTTCTACTAATGTTATCTGTTATTATTACTGCAAGCTAGGGCATGTAATAGCCAACTGCCCTATTAAAAGAAAAGAAGTTGGGGAGAAGAAGGCTCAGCAACACAAAGGTAAGAAGGTGAAATCCTTCATTGCTAAGAAAAAGAAGAGCTGCTCTGACTATTCCTTATCAGAATCAGAAGAAGAGGAAGAAGATGAAGCCTACATTGGGCTAATTATTGCTATGCTGGAAGAAGAGGAAGAGTATCCTACTGCCAGAATTAGAATCAGGGCCCCTCTATCACAGCCAGATAGTGATTCAGAGGTGGATGAAGAAGAAGAAGACAGCTGCTGCTATGGGCTGATGGATGTGACTGATGAAAAATCTAGCCAGAATAAGCCTGGTCAACAAAAGGTACATTCTCTGTCTAAGTCTTCTTCTGAGTCAGGCTATGAGACCATCCCAGATTTTGAAGCTCATTCATCAAGAGATGAAGGAGACTCTGAATCTGAGGAAGATGTCAATTCTTTAATTGACAAATATGGTGTCCTTCTGAGTGCTTTCAGTTAAAGCAAGTTACTGGCTAAGAAGCAAGCTAAGAAAATTTCCTCCCTTCAGCTTGCTGCTTCCAAGCATGCAGAATCAGCTTGCCTGCTGGATCTGAAGGTGAAGGAAATCAGTGAACTAGAAACTATTTCCTTCATTCAGATAGGCACCCTAGAGTACTAGGAAAATCGAATAAGGGACCTGGAAGAGCTGCTGGAGAGGGAGAAGAGGATAGTGGCTAGTTATTCAAAGCCAAGTTAAGTACTACCCTTGATAGACTCCTTCACCTCCCAAAAGGATAAGAAGGGGTTGGGCTTTAAGGGACACACAAGAGTTGCCAATTCTTAAGGAAAGAGCAAAGGTCCAGTGCAGTCACTAACCTCCACGACTCCTATTCCCTTCAAGAGAGTTCTGTTATCTTCTAACAGGCATGACCATGATAACATCTATGACCACTGGAAGAATGGTAGATCTACTTGTGAGAACAAAGATGTTCCACACTATGGTGGTAAATATAGCAAGGGTGCAAGTGCCTTCAAGGCAGCCCATGAGGAGATCTAAATGGCCCATCATGGACCATTTGTGTTTGGTGCACCAACCCCTACACTCAAGAAAAAGGCAGCTGCCTGTTCTCAGGATCTCCCTACCCAAAATAAGAACAAGAGCAAGTCTGTCAGCAAGCCAAACTTGGGCATATCAAAGGTCATCAAGAGTATGTTTTCTGTAAAGAAGACTACTACTAGTAGGGCTCAAGATATTCCAAGTACTTCTCTTGTCAGACAAACCCCAAGTAAGATAGTGGTTGGAAGATACAAGAATAAGACTGCAGCTGTACCTTCTGGATTGAGAGCTGCTGTCAGCACAGCTACTAGACCAGCTCTAAAAAGAAGGTACAATATCCATGAGTGTTGGTGCTATGGCAATGTAGGCCACTATGCTATTGATTGCTGGCATAATCCTAGTATGCCAAGAGCAAGAGAGAGCTTACCTATCAGAAGAACTGCAGGTAGGAAAGTTTATTATCAGACTAACTTGCACCTAGGACCCAATAAGAATTGGGGACCTAAGGTTAATTGATTTATGTCTTGCAAGTTAGTCCAAGTGGCCATACCCCTTTATGGTACTTGAATAGTGGATGTTTCAGGCACATGACTAGAACAAAGAGGTTGTTGAAGGATTACTCTCAAGTAAAGAATGGACCCAAAGTCATCTTTGGTGGATCAGATAGGGGAGTGACAAGAGGTTATGGTAAGATCTCTAATGGGATAGTCACTATCACAAAAGTAGCCTATGTGGTAGGGTTGCAACACAACTTGATAATCATTATCCAACTCTGTGATCTTGGTTATGACATAGTTTTCCATAAGGATGAGTGCCATATTAAGAGGTTAAATGACCAAGAGGTCATCTTAACAGGCACTAGGAGTGGAAATATTTATTGCTTAAATTTCCTATGCTTAGATAAGGACTCTCCTATATGCCTAGTGGCAAATGAGAAAATCTTATATTGTGTACAATGGCACAAGAGATTAGATAATTTGAACTATAAGTTCATTGGGAAGCTCTTTAGTGAAGAGCTAGTTAGAAATGGTCCCAAGTTGAAATGCACTGAGGAGGGTATCTGCTCTACATGCCAAAAGGGCAAACATACCAAGACCTCTTTCAACAACATTGGGAACAAAGACTTAGTGAGGTGCTTGTACCTCCTGCATATGGACTTGTTTGGTCCTATGCTAGTTCATAGTCTTGGTAGAAAAGTCTACACCCATGTGGTGGTTAATGACTATTCTATGTTTGCTTGGGTATTCTTTCTTAAGAGAAAGGATGAAACCCTTAAAGTCCTTAAGACCTTTGTCAAGCAGATATAGAATGAACTAGATAGTACTATGGTAAAAATCAGAAGTGACCATGAGACTGAATTTCATTCTGTAAGCATGGCAAGGTTCTTTGAAGAGCAAGGGATTCACTAAGAATTCTCCTCACCTAGAACACCCCAGCAAAATAGAATTATTGAGAGGAAAAATAGGACTCTCATAGAAGATGGAAGGACCTTACTGAATGACAAAAATCAGAATATTTCTGGGCTGTGGCAATAAACACTGTATGTCATGTTCTTAACAGGGCTTCTATCACCAAAAGCCACAAGAAGACTCCCTATGAAATCTTGAAAGGCAGAAAACCAAACTTGTCCTACTTTAGGATTTTTGGTAGCAAGTGTTATGCGCTGAACAATGGAAAGTACTATGTGACTAAGTTTACTGCCAAATCCTATGAAAGGATCTTTGTTGGGTACATCAACCACAGTAGGGCATATAGAATCTACAACTTGACAAGTCAAGTTGTAGAAGAGTCAGTTCATTTTTCTTTTGATGAATCAAACATGATTAATAGTGAGCTGCCTAGCTCTTCTTCTAGTTCTACAGGCATAGAGAAGGTGATGGACAAGCTCACCATCAAGGAAGATGATTCGACAATACAGGATAAGGATGAGAATATGTTCTGTCTAGAGGGTGCATAAGAAATAGAAGTTGTGGATGAAGTTCAGCCAGATGGAGCCACTGATGCTCAAGAAGGTGAAGCAAGGTTGCCTCTAGTTATCAGGTATCTTAGGGACCATCCACCACACCATATCATTGGTGTGGCAAGCCAAGGAGT
Source organism: Platanthera zijinensis (assembly GCA_039513925.1). NCBI lineage: Eukaryota > Viridiplantae > Streptophyta > Magnoliopsida > Asparagales > Orchidaceae > Platanthera > Platanthera zijinensis. The sequence goes on from CM077098.1 coordinate 35,159,316, forward strand.
CCAAACCCGAAGCAAGAGTTTCAACATAGCACTCTACTCAATTTTTCTGTCACAAGTAGAGCCCAAGAAATTTGAAGATGCCATCATAGACCAATTCTGGATTGGAGCAATGTAAGAGGAACTAAACCTGTTCAAGAGATGTGAGGTCTGGAAGCTGGTTCCTAGACTAAAAGTACATAATGTCATTGGATTCAAGTGGATCCATAGGAATAAACTTAATGAAAATAGAATTATAGTGAAGAACAAGGCTACACTGGTGGCTAAAGGATACATGCAAGAAGAAGGGATCGATTTTGATCAGAAATTTGCCCTAGTAGCAAGATTGGAAGCTATAAGACTCTTCCTTGCATTTGTTGCCTACCAAAGATTCAAAGTCTACCAGATGGATGTGAAGCCAGCCTTTCTGAATAGGGACTTAAAATAAGAGGTCTATGTTGAACAACATCCAGGTTTTGTTTACTCTAACTCTCCTAATTTTGTTTATAGACTTATGAAAGCTCTATATGGGTTGAAGCAAGCCCCCAGAGCAAGGTATGAGACTTTGTATAGTTTCCTCATTGAGAACAAATTCTCAAGGGGGAAGATAGAGAAGACCCTATTCCTAAGGGAATCTAAGGGCAAGATCATCCTAGTCCAGATATATGTTGATGACATTATCTTTGGATCTACTAATGACAACCTTTGTAGGAAGTTTGCTAAAATTATGAAAGGGAAGTTTGAGATGAGTAGTATGGGTGGGCTCAAGTTCTTCTTAGGACTCCAAGTTAGACAGACCGATGATTGCTTGTTCATATCCCAGTCCAAGTTCATAAGGGAGTTGATTAAAAAATATGGTATGGAGAATTCCTCCACCATGAAAACTCCCATAGGGTCAAGTATGCCTTTAGGCAAAGATGAAGCAGGGAAACCTATTGATGAGACTTTGTATAGAGGGATAATTGGCTCCCTTCTATATCTTACTACTAGTTGGCCTGGCATCATGTATGCTACATGTTTCTGTGCTAGGTATCAGGCCTGCCTTAAAAAATCTCATTACTCTGCTATAAAGAGAATCTTGAGGTATCTTAAAAGCACACAAGATCTTGGCTTATGGTATTCTAGAAATAGGGATTTTGAACTAATAGGCTATTCAGATGTAGATTTTGCAGGCTACAAAGAGGACAGGAAAAGCACTTTAGGCACCTGTCTGTTCTTGGGAGGTAGACTAGTGTCTTGGAGCAGCAAGAAGAAAACAAGTGTTGCAATATCAACTACAGAGTCATAGTACATTTCAGCAGGTAGCTGCTGTGCTTAGTTGTTGTGGATCCAACATCAGCTCCAAGATTATAACTTCCAGATAAGTAGAAATCCTCTTTATTGTGATTCTACTAGTGTTATTTCTATTGCTAGGAATCCTATCTCACACAACAGGACTAAGCACATAGAAATTAGGTATCATTTTATTAGGGAGCATGTGAAAAAGGAAGACATCAGTCTAGAGTTTGTCCCCACAGACAAACAAGTGGTTGATATCTTTACTAAGCCACTAGATGAAGAAAAGTTCAACACCTTAAAGTTTGAGTTGGGTATGTTGAACTTAGCATAACTTCAGTTACTCCCTAGGATATTTTTTTGGTGCAGGATTTGTTCTTCTTGCAAGCGATGAAGACCTTAAATGGAAATGAAGACAAAAGTATCTATCAGGAACATGATGATAGAAGATGATCCTATTGAGGGGGAGCAAGTCCAGCAGCTATAGGAGCAAATTCAGCCTTATGTAGAGAGGAAGCTAGCCACTGTACCAGTGGTATCATCTGCAGTCAGCTAGGGGGAGAAGACAATCAAGACAGACAAGCTCCTCCCTGACTATTCAGAAGTCAAAAAGGGGGATAGAAGAGATTGATCAATTAACATCAGAGGTTAATCAAGTAATCAAGTGCATCAAAGGGAAAAGAAGATGATTAATGTCATACAACAAATGCAGGAGGAGAAAAAGATGTTCCCATACAGGGTAATGGGGTGAAGGTAATCAAGGCCTTCAAGTGGTATCACATACCTTGCAGGAATTTAGGGGGAGTAGGTGATGCTCACCATACACGCACGGAATGTGATAATCTTCCTAGATCTATTATATCATTATAGTATATTTTGTTGCTGCATATGCTGTGCATGTCATTGACCAAGAAATTTGAAAGTGGGTTCTGACTTCTTCAAATAGGGGGAGATTGTTGGGTCCATTGATCCCAATGTCCCAGATTTATAAGAAGTCAAACAAGTCAATGACATATAAATAGTTGTATTTGATGTGTGTTTAAGTTCATGCATGCAGGATAGTCCTTTTCACATTGATTGGATAGGTGTACACAAAGAAGGGTGTTGGAAAGGTAGGAAATTGCCTAAGTCCACAGGTGTTGAGTAAAGCTAATTCACTCAATGCTAGAGGTCAAGGAGAATGCTGACAAAGAGCAGGATTCTGGTTAAGTCCAGAAGCATTGAGTGAGGACAACTCACTCAACACTAGATGAGCTAAAGTGCTGATTTAGGTGTGGATGGTCAAAGCAAAGTTTTAGCAAGTAGAAAGATCAACTAAGTCCACAGACATTGAGTGATGTCAACTCACTCAATGCCATGCTGCATATTCATTGAGCAAAGCTCAGTATGTCAAAGCTACAGAGATTATGGTAAAGGAAAAGATTTTAAGTCCAGAAGCGTTCAGTGAAGCCAGTTCACTCAACATCGTGCTATTTCTATCAAAGCCAAAGAAGATAGATATAAAAAATCTATCTAAGTCCAGAAGCATTGAGTGAAACCAGTCACTCAATGCCATATGACAGAAGCATTGAGACAAGCTCAAGCAGTCAAAGCCAGAAGGAGTGACAGGATTTGACTAAGTCAATAAGCATTGAGTGAAGCCAGTTCCACTCAATGCCTAGTCAAAAGATGAGGCTGAGATAGGAAGCATTGAGTGAAGTCAACACACTCAATGCCTCCATTCAGAAGAAAAGTTTCTAAGTACAGAAGCATTGAGTGAATCAAGTTCACTCAAATCCTCAGCAATTGGCAGAGTTCAGAAGGAGCTAAGGCAAATGACGTTGAGTGAAGACCAACCACTAAACGATCTCAACGCTATGGATGCAAAAAGAGCTGAAGAATAAGCGAAGTCCAGAATCGTTGAGTGAAACTAGTTCACTCAACGCACTCAACGCCTGGAGTGATTCTGTGAATTTGGCTAAGTCCAAAATGGCTGACATCATCAAAAGTCAACAAAGTCAACCAAGCTCAAATTCTTTGTGGGAAAGCTGCAGTATGCCTTTAATGGCGTCGGCGGACATCTGTTGTCATTTTCTGAAATAGAAGGTGGTAACTCATCCTTTTTAGGCTGGGCCCACAATACAAAGAGCCGTTTATCAGCAAACTATAAAAGGATAAGATTGGCTAAAAGGGAACACGCAATTAGGGTTTTCTGATTATGCATAGCGACGAAACTTCGTCTTCTTCCTCTCCATCAACATCGAGCCTGAAGCACAAGTTCTGATCAGTTGACTTGAAAGCAAAAACAGATAGCTGTTGCGATTCTCATCAGTGACAATAAGTTCAGAATCGATTTCTGATTGAGAAGAGAAGCAAAGCCTTCAGAGTCTGCTAGTCCTAATAGCTGTTGAAGGAAGATACAAAACATTCAGATCTATTGTCTTCAATAGCAGATCAGAATCTTGATTCTGAGTTACCTACAACACAAGCAACCCAGTAATGAAGATCTTTTCAACTTGTTTCTGTGAAGAAGATAAGGTTGAAATCTGCTCAGCCCAAGGAGAAAACACAGAGAAAGTTCTCTAGTGTCTAACTGTTTCACAACATTTCTATTTTCTGTTGGATCCAGTCTTAGATCTGAGTGTAGGATTTCTTTGAGAATCTGAATTGTAATCCTGTGTTATAAAGGCCGAGGTAGGATCATTTTTTGATCTGAGTGTAGGATCCATTTTGGATCTGAGTGTAGGGTTGTCTTCCCAGCCTAAGTTGTAGGGTCGTTGGCCTGAGGTAGGTGGTTCTCTAATCACTGAGTTGTAGGGTCTTCTGCCTGAGCACTAGGTCTTAGAGGAGACTGAGTGGTACTGCGGGATCGAGTTGTAAGCTCTTAAGGAGCCGAGTATTGGGTAAGAGCCTTTTCTAACACACTGTTAGAAAGGCGGAGAGGGACATTGGACGTACCCATAATCTGGGAAACCACTATAAAATAACAGTGTCATCTTCTATTAATCTTTAAAGCTAAAATAACCTAATCACTAAGTATAATATAATCAGGTAAAGGTCTAAAAAACTTAAAGAAAGACCAAAAACCTATCCCCCCTCTAGGTGTTTAGCTGACCTTGAAAACAAAGACTATCAATTTGATCTATCTCTGAAGAAAGTTCTGAAGAAAATAAAAGAGGTTGAACGAGATATGAACAACGGCCTTGCCGAGGTCAAGGTATGTTATGATAAGCTGGAAATGATTTTGGATAGCTGGTTTGTGCAAGGTGGGCAAGCCATTGTTCACAAAATGGCTGGTCTTAAGTGCAATTTGGAAGTACTTCATAATGTTGATGAGAATTCCAAAACTATAATACATGCCCCAAATGCCGAGATGGACCACTTTGATAATAAAATGGTGTATTACAGTAATGCAATTGCTTCAGAAGTGATTACATAAGTCAGAAAGGGGGAGAATGAACTGAAACCTAATGTAATTGAAGCCTCCATAAAAGAATAGTTTAAGACTGCCAACATTTACAGTTATGATAACTTCAAATGGATACATGGAGAACTGTTTGGTGGTCAAGGTTATGCTGATGCAAGGATACCAGAACCAGTGATACCTGATCCCATGCATGATTATGTTCATCCTGCTCAGGAGTACACTCAGTACTAGATAGAGACTCAAGATTTCTCTCAGTATGGATCAGAATCTGCTGCTGCTGGATCAGATTCTCAAGTGGTTGAAGCTGTACCTCAACCAGCTCATAAGAGAAGAAGATATGGAGAAGGCCCTTCTGTTGTCAGGTCTGATTCTAATAGGTAACTGTGTGAGGTGTGGAGTCCGGTCTCTAAAAGCATTATCTTGGACACCTTCGCACTAGTTGATTTAGGAAATGAGGACAAGTGGAAACACTACATCAAGGAAGAATGGCAAAAGCATGAGGTAGCAAATGCTAAAAGGAGGTTACACTTCACAAAGTACAGAAGTAATGATCCATGTGCTCCTCCTGCTCTGCCAAAGTATTTCCCGAAGCCGAAGACTTATTTTGACAGGCAGTACCAGAAGAGCCAGGGCAAACCAGTCTAATTTTTGTTTTGATATTTGTGAAAACTGTTTTCCCCGACAGAACTAACATATATATTTTAATGTTTTGATTGCGATTATTTTTATTTCTCAGTTTTCATGCTCTTTTATTATTTTGTTATCTTGGGTATAATTCACCTTAGTTTGTAAGGTTCTGACTTCTTCAAATAGGGGGAGATTGTTGGGTATTGTATCCACAATAACCCTGATTTGAAGAAGTCTCCCTTGAACTAAGATGAATTGAGATTTTATTTGATTTTGTGTTTTTAGTTATGTGCTTGCATGACATTATTACCAAGTACAACCCAATGTCAGGTTACAGTGCGTCTTGAAACACAAGACTATACAATGTAATCCTTCATTGTGTAGGCTAATGTGTTGATCTACATGTAATCTCTCTATTGGAGTGTACTTTTGTTTCAAGTGCATTAGAAGATTCAAGGAAGGATGTGTTGCTGTATTCAGGAAGACAGAATTTTCTCTAAGGAAAATTCGTCGAGTATCGTAGAGTAGACTTGTTGAAATCGTCGAGGTTATCTATCAATACTCGTCGAATTTGTCGTATATACCTACTTATACTCATCGATTTCATAGGATTTACTCTGCGAATTTTCCTCTGCATCTTTGAGAATCGGCCAAGTAAAATTCATCATGTATCACTTTGCTTACTCGTCGAATTCATTGAAAGTATCTCTCGATACTCGTTGAATTTGTAGAGTATGCTAGTTGATATTCATCAAATTCACCAAGTCTCTCTAGGAATGCGCTAAGCTCTCAATTAGATGTGTCTGGATTCGTCTAAGTCATTTTCATTGAGATTCGAAGCAGTTCGACGAGTATACCCTTATATACTCGACGATGCTCAACGAATAAGACTTAGGGTTTTTTTTTCTGTTTTCAAATTTTCCATCTCGGCTCTTCCCGGCCGACATATACAGTAAATCGCAGATGTCTCTGTTGGAGCTGATGGTTCACATATCCTTAGTTTGATAATATCAACTCTCATGTTATATTTGATTATATCTTGTGTTTGGTAGAGTGTGCAGGTTTACAGGTCTAAGAAATACAAGGAGATCTCCTCAGGACCCTACCATCAAGCAGTAGTAGTTAACGTAGGGAGGTAGCCTGAATTAAATGGCCAAGGCGCTCGGGATATTACCGTGCCGCGCTAGACCTACCGCCCGCACTAGCTTGAAGAATTAATTGGAATAGGCGCTCGGGATCCTACCGCGCAGGCGCTAGCTTTGTACTGAGCCGCGCTATCCCAAGAGATGCCTGACCAATCGCCAGGCGATACCATTCCTACCGCTGGGCGCTAGCTTTATATCGCACCGCATTAACCACTCAACCATCATCGAGACGGACTCATTGAGACAGCTGCCCTACCGCGTAGCATTACCTTTCCTACCGCGCCGCGCTATTTTTTAAAAAGGAAAAAATATTCGTTGTAAATATTTTCCCATATTTGCAGTGCAGCTATCACATCAAACACGCAAACCTACCGCCAAGATTTTAATCTTTTAAATCCTTTACACTTTTATTATAATCTTTCACTTTTTATATTTTGCTTGTTGTGAAGGAAATTGACCAGGGAGGGTCGTCAGAATTCGGGGTAGGATTCCATGAGAAATTGTCCCGGGGAAGGGACATCTAGATCGGGCGATCTAGAGGGGCTCTAAGACCCTTCCTTGCATGTAGGTGAAGAGTCGGATCGAAGATCTTTCTTAGAGGGAAAGAGAGAGCCAACCGATCCAGGGAGCGGGTCGGTATAGAAAACCAGAAGTTTTTTTTTACCGCCTTCGATCTTCGACATCACGGAGATCAAGATTTTGTATTTGTAAACTGTTATTATTTAAGTGTTTGCAATGAAATTCATTTCCCACTGCATTACTTGTATGTACTGCTGTGAATATTAGTTTGTGTTGTCCTGAAGAGTGTATAGATCTCTAAGGGAGAATCTTCCCAGAAAAACGAGTTCTGAGACATACCGTCGCGCATTAGCTACCTAACGCCCCGCAGTAGCTTCCAGAACTAGTTTTTCCTGGAATGAAATAATTCGAATTTCTGATAAATGATGCAAACCTTATTCACCCACCCCTCTAAGGTTGGCCACTAGATTCAATAAGTAGTATTAGAGGCAGGTTAGTTCAAAAAGGCTTAAAAACCTGAAGTAAGATGCCCAACACGGTTCACACATTTTCTGAGGGACAGGGTGTGAGTAAACCCCCATTGTTCATGGGGAGTGACCACCATCACTGGAGAATGCGAATGAAAATTTTTCTGATGACCCAAAGCATGGACGTGTGGGCCATGATCGAGATGAAATACACTACACCCACTACCACTATAGGTGATATCGTCTTAGTCAAACCACACGATAAATGGGATGACGACGACAAGCTTAGATGTATGAATAATGCCAAAACAATGAACTCTTTATTTTGCGCATTGGATAAAATTGAATTTAATTGAATCTATAACTGTGAAACAACATATGATATATGATGTATACTTGAGATTACTCATGAAGGTACCTCGCAGGTGAAGGAGTCGAAGCTATTCCGATTCGAATCTGAATACGAACAATTCGGGATGGAGATCCATGAGGAAGTGGACAGCATGTATACACGCTTCACCAAGATTGTCAATGTCTCACAATCCCTCGAGAAGAGCTACTCAAATGGAGATATAGTGAGGAAGATCCTGCAATCTTTGCCTCCTCGCTTCAACCCAAGGTGACAGCGATTGCTGAATCACATGATATCAGTACCATGGAGATAGAGAGCCTCATTGGAAACTTGAATACACATGAACTTTAATTAAAGATTCGAGCTGAAGAGTATCCTAGGGAGATAAAGAAGAAGGGGCTGGCACTGAAGGCCTCAAGGGAGAGAAAGGCTGCTGAAGAATCCGAGGAAGACAATGAGGAAAGCCTCTATGTCTTGGAGTTCAAAAGGTTCATGAAGAATCCCAAGAGGCAGCAAAAATTTAAGAAATTCCTAAAAAGAAGAGCTGAAGAAGCCAGGAGGTGGAACAAGCCATCAAAGGAGATGGAGAGCGATGATGAGAAGTCCCAGCCTGAGTGCTATCACTATCATAATCCTGGGCACATAAAGAGGGAATGTACAAGACTTCAGAAGGAGGAAAAGGATAAGCAAAGCCGGCATAGAGGGAAGAAGAAGGTGCTGAAGGCACTAACTTGGGACGAGGATGGATCTGATGAGTCGAGCACCTCTGACTCGAGCAGTAAAAAAGAGGCAAATCTGTGTCTCATGGAGAGAAATCAAGATGAATCTGATGATGAGTCCAGCATCCAGAGCAATACCGAGGTAACTCCACCCTCCTATAATGAACTTCTTGGGATCTATGAACACATATGTGAGAAGTTACATAGTGTTATACTTGAAAAGAAGTCCATTCAAAATGAAAATAAAAGAATTAGAAAGGACTTAGAAAATTTAAAAAATGAATTAATAAAATGTGGCAAAGAGAAGATCGAGTGCCTAGAGTGTCCTCACTTGATGACAATAATCGAAGAGCAAAAAACAAGTCTCTCCAAGACATTGTTGAAAACCAACAATCTCACCAATGAAAAGAATGTCTTGGAGAAAAGACTTCAAATGCCTCTTTCAAAAATAGAGGAATGTAAACAATAGTTTGTCAATCGGTGTGTTATGCTAGTTACTGAAAACACCTCCCTAAAGGAGAGGATCCATGATCACAACTGTGCTATCCAAAAATTTGGAATAGGGAAAAAATCACTGGACATGTTGTTGGGTGCACAGTGTCATGGATCTGGAAAATTTGGAATAGGATATATAAGTCCAACGCTACCACCGAGCGACAATCATGGTCCAGCTAAGACTAAAAAGAATCATAATAAATTACCCAATAAGATCAACAGTTCTGAAAGGTTATCCCTATCCTCAAGCACGAGCTCTAAGAATAGGATAAAGAAAGCATCTACTGCCTATGCTTTGTGTGCAAACTGTCACAGGTTTGGTCACACATCTGTGTCGTGTCTGAGGAAAGGTAATAAGAAAGCTATGAAAGTCTGGCTACAAAAGTCTTCTACCTATCGTATGGGTGGAACAACTTGGGTAACACGATCTTAACCCTTATATTCTTTTTCGGTGTGTTGGCAGGCTAAGGATAAGGAGAACGTGTGGTACTTGGACTCTGGGTGTTTCAAGCACATGATAGGAGATAAAAACAAGTTCCTTAGCCTATATAAGAAGAAAGGAGGCATGGTGACATTTGGGGACAATAGCAAAGGATGCATACTTGGAATCGGCACCATAGGTAACAAAACATTTTCAATTTCTAATGGACTGTTTGTAGATGGACTTGAGCATAATTTAATTTCTATTAGCCAACTATGCGATAAGGGCCTAAATGTTATATTTAAATCCTCTACAAACACCTTGAAAATTATAGATGCTAAAACTAATAGTGTTTTCCTTGTTGCTCATAGAACCCATAATGTTTATACTGTTAGCTTTGATGATATATTTGCTTCGGATTTAAAATGCTTAGTTACCAAGAATGAGGAATTAGATCTTTGACATAGGAGACTAGGACAATCAGGATGTAAACTTATTGTCAAACTATCGAAAAATAAACTTGTTCTTAGACTTCCAAAACTAAGCGATAGTTTAAACTCTTTATGCTCTCCATGTTAAAAAGGGAAATTCATTAAAACCTCATTCAAAAGTAAAAATGTTATTTCCACGACTGGACCGCTTAAACTCATTCACAAAGATCTATTTGGTCCTCTTAGCACATGTAGTCTAGGTGGAAAATGATACACTTTTGTTCTTATTGATGACTATTCCCGTTATTGTTGGACGATCTTCCTTACGAACAAATCTGACACATTCCTTGAGTTCAACAATCTATGCACTAGACTCCAAATTGATAAGGAACTAAAAATAAAATGCATAAGGTCGGATCATGGGGGGAATTTGAGAATGAAAATTTCACGAACTATTGTAATAATTTAGGAATTAAACATGAATTCTCAGCCCCACACACTCCTCAACAAAACGGGGTAGTGGAGAGAAAGAACTGCATGCTTCAAGAGTTAGCACGCACGATGCTCACCAAGTTCGGCTTGCCTCGATATTTTTGGGTTGAAGCGATTAACACGGCATATTATGTGTTGAACCAAGTCATTCTTCGCCCATTCTTAAGCTAACTCCGTATGAGCTCTATTTTAATAAGAAGCCGTCAATTTCATATTTTAGAGTCTTTGGCTGCCCATGTTTATTCTAAACACTAAGGATCAGTTAGGAAAACTTGACGAAAAATCAGACCATGGAATCCTGTTAGGATATTCTAGTATGAGTCGTGTCTATAGGATCTTTAACAAACGAACCTTAGTTGTTGAAGAATCGGCTCACGTCCACTTTAACGAAAATTCACCAACCGAAGTCCTTAGGCAAAACAAAGAGGAAATCGATGATGATGCATAGTTAGAAGCTAAGAGTGAGGAGAAAGAAGTGTTAGATGAATTTCCAACTCATGTAGATGAATATAGGCCTATAAGTACTCTAAATTTCTTAAAGGAGAATCCACGAGAACTAGTAATAAGGGAGCCCACACATGGGGTTAGAACTCGATCGGCATTACATGAGTTTTTTTAACCTATGTTTTCTATCTGAAATTGAACCCAAAAATATCTCAGAAGCCTTAAAGGATGAATCATGGTTCTTGGCTATGACTGATGAGTTAAACCAATTTGAGAGAAGTAATGTCTGGGAGTTAGTGGAGCGTCCTGATAGCCATCCAGTTATATGTTTGAAATGGGTTTACAAAAATAAACTTTATGGTGAGTCTAGGATAACTAAGAACAAAGCTAGGTTGGGGGCACAGGGTTACTCACAGATAGAGGGTGTTGATTTTGAGGAGTCATTTGCACCGATTGCACGTCTTGAATCCATTCGTATGTTTTTGGAATTTGCGAGTTATATGTAAATTAAATTATATCAAATGGATGTTAAGTGTGCATTCTTAAATGGATATATATTAAGGAAGAGGTGTATGTAGAGCAACAACCCGGATTCAAAAATGTTGACTATCCCAATCACGTATACAAGTTTGTGAAAGCCTTATATGGACAAAAGCAGGTACCCCGTGTGTAGTATGATAGGCTCACGACTTTTCTCCTAGGACATGGCTTTAGGATAGGTAGAGCGGACACAACTCTTTTTGTGAAGCACAAGAATCTTGATTTAATTCTCTTACAAATTATGGTGAATGAGATCATTTTTGGGGCCACCAATGAAAAATTATGCAAAGAAATTATCACTTTAATGCAGTCTTAATTTGAAATGAGTCTACTTGGAGAGTTAACTTATTTTTTAGGATTTTAGATTTCTCAACGTAATGATGGAATTTTAGAAGTCAATCGAAATATATAAAAGATACGCTTATGTGATTCGGCTTTGAGAATCTGAAATAAGTCAAAACTCCAATGAGCGCCTCTCTAAAATTAGGAAAAGATGAACGTGGCATTTCAGTGGATCAAACTGTATTTAGAGGAATGATCGGATTACTACTCTACTTGAGTGTGTCTAGGCCTGATATTACATTTGTGGTGTGTCTATGTGTTAGGTATCAAGCCGACCCTAAAGAGTCACATTTGAATACGGTAAAGCATATCTTTAGGTATCTAATAGGCACTCAAAATTTGGGTCTTTGGTACCCTCACACCATTGATTTTACACTCCATGGGTACTCTGATTCTGATTATGCTGGATGCTCTCTTGATTGCAAGAGCACGAGTGGTACTTGTCAATTCCTCAGTCCTGCACTAGTCTCTTAGTCAAGTAGGATGAAACAAAACTTGATTGCCCTCTATACTGCTAAAGCCGAGTATATTGCCTCAGGAAGTTATTGCGCACAAGCACTTTGGATGTCACAAACATTAGAAGACTTTGGCTTAACTTGTAGGAATGTTACTCTTAGGTGCGACAATAAGAGTGACATAGACCTGACAAATAATCCAGTACATCACTCCCGTTCCAAACACATTGATGTTCGTCATCATTTCATTTAGGATCACATTAAGAAGGAGAACGTGAGGGTAAGTTTCATTGGGACCGATGACCAACTAGCTGATATATTTATGAAACCCCTTTCAGATGCTCGTTCCACGCTACTTCGACTCGAGCTGGGTGTTTTGGATCTCTCTTCCTAGTCATGCTGTATCACATAGTGTCTTAGGTCTTTGATTGTTTTGTTTTCTATGTATTTTTGTTGACTTATAGTTGTTTTGTTTGTTTTTTTGGTGCTTTTTGTTCCTGCATTCATTTTAAAAAAAATTGTTTCTTCTTATGCTGCGTGTTTTTGTTCCGTTTTGACATATCAAAAATATAAAAAAAATATAAAACCTACAAAAAAATAAAAAAAATACGGGCTGTTCACTCTTAGGACACACTTGGCTAGAACTTAAAGCATAACGATTACGTACAATGTTGTATTAGGCATGTTAATCCCTGTGAATATTGTCTACCTATGTCATGATGTGTCGAATCTATGCTTAGCTACTGAGTGTGGTAGATATGTTAGTGTTCGTTGAATATGCCTTTAGCTATGTGTGAGGATTTAGATAGCGGAATGACGTTACATAATTCACACATCCCTAGATAGAGCACTCTTGTAGAAAGTATATGCTTACATGCTATAACTCGTGATATTGTGTTTACCATGTTAGAAATAACTTGAATAATCAATGTCATGATGCATATGTGTTTTTATAAAGGGAAGAATTTTTGGGCAAATCTCTAGTGGCAAGTCCTGTGTATACAAGTTAAAGTGTATCTATGTGGGTAGATTTCGATTGATTTGGGGACCTTGAAATTCAAACAAAACAAATTTTTGAATTTGATAGCTCAACGCGTATAAATAACAATCAATGAATGTTATCAAGCCTTGAGTCAAGGATACCCCCCAAGCACTACTCACTCCTCTTGATAAGTCTTTATGAGAATTGTGAGGATGAGCACCTTGGTCAAAAAAATCATTTCGATCTTGTGCACAGACTAGTCCCTTAAGCTTATGTCCCCTAGTTCTAGTATTGATATCTCGTAGATAGCACCGTGACGTGATTTTTCACCTTATTTCTCTTGCAAGAGCAATTTTTACTTACTGAGATAAACCATGTACTTAATGTTAACTCTACTTGGTGTTTGTCTTCTGATGCTACACGTTCAAACGTCATTGCTCTATCTAACGCTACCATGCATAAGAATTGGACTGACATGACACTATATGTCTATAACACGTAAGTTCGAGCACACAATTTCTGTTCATGACTTGTACAATGTTCCTCTGTATTAATTCTATAACTCTTATAACATTGTACTCTACATCATTATTTGCTAGTCTACTTGTGTTTTCCATTCTTTTGTAACTCTTAATGGCTATTTAAAACTATTTCTACGTACTGTACTCATCCGTTTGACCTCTATGCTTAATATTCTTTAATTTCATGCTTGGTCACCCCTATTATTTTCGCCTCTCGTTTCACTCTCCATAAAGTGCACTATTTACTTTCTTTCTCATGCTCATTATATACTACGTTTTGTTTTCTCCCGTGCATGTGTATGTTTGTTTATGGTCTAGCCCATCCTCTTTCGATAATATCAAAGGGGCAGAAAAGATGGTTCATGAGTAATGGGTAAGGATAGATCACATGTAGGGTGAGCTTAGTTCACTGTGTGCACATAGATAGGGGGAGCATGTAGAACACATATATAGGGGGAGCACGTGTGTAGGGGAGCTATATAGAACCCGAAACCTGAGCTTTCAAGACTATCTCTTATATATATATATATTGTATAATCCACTTCATTATTATATCTCATGAACGGGACTTGATATTATCAAAAGGGGGAGATTGTTGGAGCCGACGGTTCATATATCCTTAGTTTGATAATATCAACTCTCATGTTGTATTTAATTATATCTTATGCTTGGTAGAGTGTGCAAGTTTACAGGTCCAAGAAATACAAGGAGCTCTCCTCAGGACCCTACCGCCGAGCGGTAGTAGTTACCGCCGGGCGTGTAACACCCCGAAACTCAAAAGAGAGACGGGTGGCATTTTTTAAGCCAAGACGGGGTTTTGAAGCAGGTGACACGGGTCTCGACACGGGCGTGTCGGAGGCCGTGTCAGGGCGTGTTAGACCACGGGTCGTGCGGTCGACGCTTTGGCGGTCGACGATCGTAGAAAGCTGGAACACGGCCTGGGACACGGGCGTGTCCGAGGGCGTGTCAGGCACACGGCATGTGACACGGGCGTGTCACATGGTCGTGTCCTCCTCGGTACATTTCTGGTCCTGTGCCATTTTTGGCACACGGGTAGTGACACGGGTGTCGACACAGGTGTGTCATCCGACACGGGTAGTGACACGGGCGTGTCATCCGACACGGGTAGTGACACGGGTGTCGACACGGGTGTGTCATCCGACACGGGTAGTGACACGGGTGTCGACACGGGCGTGTCGGTGGCCGTGTTCTTCTCGGGTTGGGAAAGCTGGCCGATTGCACACGGGGGGGGGGGGGGGGGGGGGCGTGACACGGGTCCCGACACGGGCGTGTCATAGGTGACACGGGCGTGTCGGAGGCCGTGTCAAATGCCGTGTGCTGGTTTTTGAGTCGGTCGAGACGGCGAATGGGTGACACGGCCAGGCACATGGCCGTGTTGCAACCCGTGTTCGGCCCCATATTTTGTATTTTGAGGCCTAATCGTGGCCGTCCGTTTCCTTAGCTTGGTATCCAACGGCTGGGGGTTGTTCCTGCTGTGTTTAAGCCGGGAATAGGGTTGGAAAACCCTCATTTCACTTGGGTTCTCTCTCTAAAGTCTAGAGAGAAGGGAGAGCTTGGAGGAGGAAGAAGGAGGTCAACTCCGGCCGTCGGTGGAGCTTCGGAGCTCCGATTCTCGAACCGAGTCCAGATCCACAAAGGCGAGGCCGATACGGTGCTTTCCATCCGAGTGGATCGTCATGGCGCCGAGGAGAAACGCAAGGGTAACGATTTTTCATCCTTGGGCATGTGAAGCCCTTTTTCCCTTTGCATAGGAAGCCCTCTCTCGCGAGTGAGCGAAGAGTTGGAGCGTTTCTTGGGGTAAATATGTAAAGTCCCCCTTGTGTAGAGTCCGTATGCAAAAATGTACATAGGCATTGTGTGTGAAGCCTATCCGGACAAGTAGAGCCGGATCGGTGATGTTGCATTGCATACGAACCGGTGAAGACTCCGGGTGTTTGGGCGTTTTTCGGGTTTTCTACGTGGTAGATTGCAACAGGGAGCCTTGGAGATTAACTCCAAGGTGCACCCAGAAAACTGGGCAAAAGCGAGTTTTGCCAACACGATGGCCGGGGAGCCAACGTGAACATAACCGGGTTATGTGATTGTTGTGGTGGAAACGGGACTCGGTGAGTCTTGACCTGCGCATATGGCTTAAATTGCCATTGCGATATGAGCACGGGTCAGGCGGAACCGTACCCGATCTATGTCGTTCGGTGGGACCGTTGGCATGGATGAGAGTCTTCGGTGGTCTATGGCTTAAATTGTCGTGACCAAGGCCAAGAAGACAAGATGCTCATATGGTTGGCCGTCCAAGAGGCGGTGGTGGAACGGGAATGTCTATGGCTTGAATTGACGTGACGTTGGCCGGTTTGCCGTGAATGTGCCCTGAGTGCATGGGGCGTGTGGCCGTGCGAGCCTACGCCTGTGATGAAGTGTGTTTACACTATTGTTGTTGCCTACTAATAAAGTGCAGGGAAAGAGCATCGCCGCCCCGATTTTGGGGGCGGGATCGTTATAATTTGGTCAGCATAGCTGACCGTTATTTTGTTTACCACCGGACGGTGGATTGTGGCTTGCAGGTGCTGCGGAGCCAAGCGGGAAATAGCGGGCTAAAGCCCTTGAAGCTGTGTCGGCCCTCAAAGGCCTAAATGTTTATGTTTTTCCCGTTTATCATGTATGGCCGGCCTGCGTGCCGAGGTTTGGAAAACACTTTATTTAAAGCAAACTGTTGTAAGGCCTTAAGGCCCGTACTCGTGTATTGTACATTCCTATTTGGTTTGTGTAGTGGACATTCATGCGTGTGGCTGGGTTCTTTCCTTTCTTGCAACTTAATAATTGCTTGTGCTAGGTGTTGTGTAGGACGTTATGATTGGTTGATTGGTTTCAACGCGTAACCAACCGGTCTGTCCGTAGTATATGGCGTCGGGCCCCGGCCGGACCTACTGCTATATGCTATACGACGGATAGGGGTGTTACAAATTGGTATCAGACTACTGGTTTCGCTCAAACTTAAATGAATTCGTGGACGAATTCACTTTAAGGGGTAGTGAGCACATGTGTGCGTCATCGTTATAACATGAAAAGAACCCATGAATGTCCACTTAGGAATGAAAATACACATGTTTGAGGAACCTGCGTGTTCCTATAATTGTTGTTTGCAGTAATATTTGGTCGCTTATCGGTGTTTTGCACGATTATAGGTGACCAGGAGTGGTGCTGGGCCGTCAGAACGGCCAGGTTCTGAGGCAAGCAGTGCGCCAAATGAAGCGCCTGCAACACCTCCGTCTGCCGAGACCATTAGATTGGTGGAAAAAGCTATCTTTGCTATGATTAATGCGCAACCTGCAAGACAGGTGCAGCAGCCTGCTCCTGCGGGGGAGCAAGTACCGCTCCAAGCGGCGGAGCCTAGAAGGGTTGAGCAGGTGGTGGTGGAGCCGGAGTTGCCCCGGAGAGCAACTGAAAGACAGTTGAAGCATGTGATGGGCTTCCACCCACCGGTGTTCTCGGGAACGGGAACCCCGACCCAGGCTGAGGATTGGCTCTCAAGAGTCAATAGAGTGATGACAGCGACGTTCCTTTTGGACGGGGATGCAAGGTTATGGTGGGAAGGCCTAGAGCTACACCAGTTGAGGGGAAGGCCGTTGGCCGAAGTTCCTATGGTGGAGTTTGCAAGATTGTTCATGGCTCGATACCTACCCTCAGCGCAGAGGATCGCATTGGAGAACGAGTTCCAAAAGTTGGTGCAAGGAGATAGCACTGTAGACGAGTACCTCCACGAGTTTACTCGGTTGGGGAGATATGCTAGCGCTACCTTTGCCGACGAGGAGCGAAAGATTAGCCGCTTCTACGAAGGGTTAAGAGATGAGCTGAGGTTGCTACTGTCAGGGCCCATGACGCAGGGTTTCCTAACCTTGGTCAACTCGGCCCGGTCCTTAGAGAAGGACATGAGAAATGTGCAAGCTAAGAAGGAATCTGGCGGGAAGAAATCGGAGTTCAAAGCGCCGACTACGTCGAAGTCGGGCTATCGAAAATTCCTCAAGACGACTAGGACGTCAGGTCCAGCTTCTTCTACAGGTGCCTCGGGGGCAACTACCAACCGAACCCCGGGTGCTTGTTTCACGTGTGGAAAGACGGGGCACTTTGCCCGCGATTGCTGGAGCGGACGCCCAAAATCCGAGAGGAAGCAAGGAGCTACTTACGAAGAGAAGGGCAAGGCGGTGGAGTCAACCGCATCTCACTATGCTCCGACTCAGCCTAGAGTCTACAACTTGGGGCAGCAAGAGGCCATTAAACAAGCGGATGTGGTGACAGGTACGAGTTAATTTATAGCAAGTTAACTTAGATACTGTTGTTTATTGCTTGTTAGCCTAATATGGTTTGCATAGGCTTTGTTTTGATTAGCGATAGTCCGGCACGAGCACTGTTTGATACGGGAGCTTCACACTCCTTCTTGTCCGAAAATTTTATATCGTGCATCGGAGTCCCTTCTTCGATGGCGAAGGAAAAGTTGGATGTGTTGCTATCGAATGGGTGCTCGATGCGTGCGGACAGAGTGTGCGCCGTAAAGGTTCACATTGGGTGCCAAGAGTTTGACTTGCTAGCGTCATTGCTGCTGCTAGTAGAGTTCGATGTTATCTTTGGGATGGATTGGCTTTCGGAGCAGAAAGCTTGGATTGACTGTGACCGGAAGGAGGTCAAGCTGGGTGTTGGGCTGGGGACAACATTCGAGGGACTCAAGGGGTCGAGCAAGACACTGATGTCTGCTCTTCAGGTGGTAAAGGCAGTTCGTGCTGGTGCAGAGCTGTTCTTCGCAATAGTGGGGGCTGTGGAGCCAAAGTCCACGTTGGATAGCATCCCCGTGGTTTGTGAATACCCCGATGTGTTCCCGGATAGTCTTCCCGGGGCCCCACCGCGGCGAGAGATTGATTTCACCATCGAGCTCGTACCGAGGGCCAAACCGGTGTCACGTGCTCCGTATAGGTTGGCGCCTAAGGAGATGGCAGAGTTGAAAGTTCAGCTAGAGGAGCTGATGGAACAAGGTTATGTGCGTCCAAGCTCGTCGCCTTGGAGCGCACCGGTCCTCTTCGTTAAGAAGAAGGATGGCAGTATGCGGTTGTGTATCGACTACAGAGAGTTGAACAAGCTGACGGAAAAGAACAAGTACCCGATCCCGAGGATTGATGATCTCTTTGATCAGTTAGTCGGATCGTCGGTATATTCTAAGTTGGACTTGAAGTCGGGGTACTATCAGTTGAGGATAAGGGAATGTGATATCCCGAAGACGGCGTTCAGCACAAGGTATGGGCATTTCGAGTTCACGGTCATGCCGTTTGGACTAACGAATGCGCCATCAGTGTTTATGGACTTGATGAACAGGACGTTCCGAGATTTCCTGGATCGCTTTGTGATCGTCTTTATTGACGATATATTGGTGTACTCGCAGTGCGAAGAAGATCACTTCAAGCACTTGCATCTGGTGTTGGAGACTTTGAGGAGGAATGAGCTTTATGCGAAATTCTCCAAGTGCGAGTTCTTGCTACCCTCAGTAGCGTTCCTTGGTCACATTGTTAGTGGGGAAGGTATAGCGGTGGATCCGGCGAAGATCGTTGCGATACAGGAGTGGCCTGCGTTGTCTTCTGTCGTGGAAGTCCGTAGTTTTCTCGGGCTTGCCGGATATTACAGGCGCTTCGTAGAGAACTTCTCGCGGATAGCGCTACCTCTCACGAAGTTGACAAGGAAAGATCAGAGATTCTTGTGGACGCAGGAGTGCATGCAAGCATTTGAGGAGCTGAAGAGACGGTTGACCACGACGCTAGTGCTTAGTTCGCCGAGTGGGACCGAGGGCTTCGAGGTGTATAGTGACGCCTCGGGTAGTGGTTTGGGCTGCGTGTTGTTGCAGCATGGGAGCGTGATAGCTTATGGATTGCGTCAGCTGAAAGTGCATGAAAGGAACTTTCCGGTCCACGACTTGGAGTTGGCGGCCGTGATATTTGCACTTAAGCTGTGGAGGCACTACCTATACGGCGTAAGGGTCGATATATATACCGATCACAAGAGCCTGAAGTACCTATTGGATCAGAAGGATCTTAACATGAGGCAGAGGAGGTGGATGGAGTTCCTGGGGGACTACACCTTCAAGATTCATTATGTACCCGGGAAGGGCAATGCGGTTGCTGATGCATTGAGTCGCAGGGCTCCCGCCCAAGCCAACTGGTTGTCGGTGCATGATGAGCGGCTGATACGGGAGTTGGAGGAGCTTGAGATCTGTTGTGTTGACAAGCAGACGAGCGCCAAAGCAATGTTGAACGGGACAGAGGTCCAGTATGACCTGGCTGATCGGGTTCGGCAGGCATTGGAGTTAGATGACTCCATGAAGGAGCTTATGGAGGCAGCGTTGGATGGGTCAAATTCCCAGTTTTCAGTGGAAGATGGGTTGCTAAGGAAGGATCATCGGTTGTGCGTCCCAAGCAGGAGTAACCTACGGGCAGAGTTGATGTACGAGGCTCATCATACCAAGTACTCGATCCACCCAGGGAGCACAAAGATGTACCGTGACCTCAAGAAGCTGTTTTGGTGGCCGGGACTTAAGAAAGATGTGGCGTTGTTTGTGGCTAAGTGCCAAATATGCGCCTTGGTGAAGGCGGAGTGCCAAAAGCCGGGAGGATTTCTGAAGTCCTTGCCTATACCGGAGTGGAAGTTCGACGACATATCTATGGACTTTGTGCATGGGTTGCCAAGGTCACAGAAAGGGAACGACGCCATCTGGGTGATCGTAGATCGGTTAACTAAAGTGTCGCATTTCATTCCGCATAGGAAAGACGACTCGGTGGAGAAGTTGGCAAAGCTATATGTGGACAATATAGTTAGACTGCATTGTGTGCCTCGCAGCATTGTGAGTGATCGCGATGGGCGTTTCACGTCCAATGATTGGAGGTTGGTGCAGCAGATGCTGGGGATAAAGTTGAAGTTCAGCACAGCCTTCCATCCGCAGACGGATGGGCAGACCGAGAGAGTCAATAGAACGATGGAGGACATGCTTCGCATGTGTGTCCTAGACTTCGGGAAGCATTGGGAGGACCACCTGTATTTGGTGGAGTTTGCGTACAACATTGGCTACCAAGCGAGTATACAAATGGCACCCTTCGAGGCCATGTATGGTAGGAAGTGTCGCACGCCGTTATCGTGGCTTGAAACGGGTGAGGCAAGGTTGTACAAGAAGCAGGAGGTGGAAAATGCTACTTCTTTGGTGCGGATCATTCGAGAGCGTTTGCTGATCACTCAGAATAGGCAAGCTAAGTACTACAATGCCATGCATCGGAATGTGGAGTTCGCGGTGGGCGATTGGGTGTACTTGAAAGTAAAGCTGTTCAAGGGTGTTTCGCGGGTGAGATGCTTGAAGAAGCTGAGCCCAAGATACCTTGGACCCTTTGAGATTCTGGAGCGAGTCGGCGAAGCGGCTTATTGTTTGAAGTTATCGGTAGAGTTGAGTGGACTACACGATGTGTTCCACATCTCTGTATTACGGAAGGCGGTGCAAGAGCCTTCGCAGGTGATCGCAGTTGATCAAGTACCGATGGACGAAGGGTTGACGACTAGGGTCAAGCCCGTTCGTATTGAAGACTCCGAAGTTAAGAGACTTCGTTACAAGGAGATCCGAATGGTCAAGGTCCGTTGGGACAATTGCGGTCGTGAGGAGCTCTCTTGGGAACGGGAGCAGACCATGCTGGAGGATTATCCAGAGTTATTTCGCTCAGGTACCGCTCTTGGTTTTATGTTTACTTTCCTTTAGTAATTTCGTTGGCGAAATTCTTTTAAGGGGGAGAGAGTTGTAACACCCCGAAACTCAAAAGAGAGACGGGTGGCATTTTTTAAGCCAAGATGGGGTTTTGAAGCAGGTGACACGGGTCTCGACACGGGCGTGTCGGAGGTCGTGTCAAGGCGTGTTCGACCACGGGTCGTGCGGTCGACGCTTTGGCGGTCGACGATCGTACAAGGCTGGAACACGGCCTCGGACACGGGCGTGTCCCAGGGCGTGTCAGGCACACGGCATGTGACACGGGCGTGTCACATGGTCGTGTCCTCCTCGGTACATTTCTGGTCCTGTGCCATTTTTGGCACACGGGTAGTGACACGGGTGTCGATAAGGGTGAGTCATCCGACACGGGTAGTGACACGGGCGTGTCATCTGACACGGGTAGTGACACGGGCGTGTCATCTGACACGGGTAGTGACACGGGTGTCGACACGGGTAGTGACACGGGTGTCGACACGGGTGTGTCGGTGGCCGTGTCCTTCTCGGGTTGGGAAAGATGGTCGATTGCACATGGGGGGGGCATGACACGGGTCCCGACACGGGCGTGTCACAGGTGACACGGGCGTGTCGGAGGCCGTGTCGAATGCCGTGTGCTGGTTTTTGAGTCGGTCAAGACGGCGAATGGGTGACACGGCCAGGCACACGGCCGTGTTGCAACCCGTGTTTGGCCCCAGATTTTGTATTTTGAGGCCTAATCGTGGCCGTCCGTTTCCTTAGCTTGGGATCCAACGGCTGGGGGTTGTTCCTGCTGTGTTTAAGCCAGGAATAGGGTTTGAAAACCCTCATTTCACTTGGGTTCTCTCTCTCTAAAGTCTAGAGAGAAGGGAGAGCTTGGAGGAGGAAGAAGGAGGTCAACTCCGGCCGTCGGTGGAGCTTCGGAGCTCCGATTCTCGATCTGAGTCCAGATCCGTGAAGGCGAGGCCGATACGGTGCTTTCCATCCGAGTGGATCGTCATGGCACCGAGGAGAAACGCAAGGGTAACGATTTCTCATCCTTGGGCATGTGAAGCCCTTTTTCCCTTTGCATAGGAAGCCCTCTCTCGCGAGTGAGCGAAGAGTTGGAGCGTTCCTTGGGGTAGATATGTAAAGTCCCCCTTGTGTAGAGTATGCGAAAACGTACATAGGCATTGTATGTGAAGCCTATCCGGACAAGTAGAGCCGGATCGGTGATGTTGCATTGCATATGAACCGGGGAAGACTCCGGGTGTTTGGGCGTTTTTCGGGTTTTCTACGTGGTAGATTGCAACAGGGAGCCTTGGAGATTAACTCCAAGGTGCACCCAGAAAACTGGGCAAAAGCGAGTTTTGCCAACACGATGGCCGGGGAGCCAACGTGAACATAACTGGGTTATGTGATTGTTGTGGCGGAAACGGGATTCGGTGAGTCTTGACCTGCGCATATGGCTTAAATTGCCGTTGCGATATGAGCACGGGTCAGGCGGAACCGTACCCGATCTATGTCGTTCAGTGGGACCGTTGGCATGGATGAGAGTCTTCGGTGGTCTATGGCTTAAATTGTCGTGACCAAGGCCAAGAAGACAAGATGCTCATATGGTTGGCCGTCCAAGAGGCGGTGGTGGAACGGGAACGTCTATGGCTTGAATTGACGTGACGTTGGCCGGTTCGCCGTGAATGTGCCCTGAGTGCATGGGGCGTGTGGCCGTGCGATCCTACGCCTGTGATGAAGTATGTTTACACTATTGTTGTTGCCTACTAATAAAGTGCAGGGAAAGAGCATCGCCGCCCCGATTTTGGGGGCGGGATCGTTATAATTTGGTCAGCATAGGTGACCGTTATTTTGTTTACCACCGGGCGGTGGATTGTGGCTTGCAGGTGCTGCGGATCTGAGCGGGAAATAGCGGGCTAAATCCCTTGAAGCTGTGCCGGCCCTCAAAGGCCTAAATGTTTATGTTTTTCCCGTTTATCATGTATGGCCGGCCTGCGTGCCGAGGTTTGGAAAACACTTTATTTAAAGCAAACTGTTGTAAGGCCTTAAGGCCCGTACTCGTGTATTGTACATTCCTATTTGGTGTGTGTAGTGGACATTCATGCGTGTGGCTGGGTTCTTTCCTTTCTTGTAACTTAATAATTGCTTCCGCTAGGTGTTGTGTAGGTCGTTATGATTGGTTGATTGGTTTCAACGCATAACCAACCGGTCTGTCCGTAGTATATGGCGTCGGGCCCCGGCCGGACCTACTGCTATATGCTATACGACAGATAGGGGTGTTACTGGGCGGTAGCCTGAATTTAATGGACAAGGCACTCGGGATACTACCGCACCGCTCTAGATCTATCGCCCGCGCTAGCTCGAAGAATTAATTGGACTAGGAGCTTGGGATCCTACCGCGCAGGCGCTAGCTTTGTACTGCGCCACGCTAACACAGGAGATGCCTGACCTATTGCCAGGCGATACCATTCCTACCGCTGAGTGCTAGCTTTATACCGCACCATGTTAACCACTCAATGATCGTCGAGACAGACTCGTCGAGCTAGCTGGCCTACAGCATGGAATTACCTTTCCTACCGCGCCGCTCTATCTTTGAAAAAGGGAAAAATATTCGTTGTAAATATTTTTCCATATTTGCAGGGCAGCTATCACATAAAACACGCGAACCTACCGTCGAGCGCTTCTATTCAAGCCAACAGTAGCCTATTTTCACAAACCTGTATAAAAGGCGTGCCGTTTTTTGTACTCCTGACCAAGATGAAAAGAGAATCAGATCTACGACTCCTAGGGTTCGGTCACCTCTCTGTGGTCTGTTTCGCCGTCTCCATCGATGGAAAAGAAGACCGTCTCCGTCTCGTTCGCGCACGAAGACCTCCAGCGAGCCAAGGACTACATCGACTACAAAGAGTAGACCAGTTGCTAGCACACGAAGATATCAAGCACTGGTCGTGGATCGATCGTCGGAGGAATCGTCAAGAGGGAAATTTTTATCTTTTAAATCCTTTAAACTTTTATTGTAATCTTTCTCTGTTTCAATTTTACTTCTGAGAAGGAAATCGACCGGGGAGGGTCGTCGGAATTTGGGGTAGGATTCCATGATAAATCATCCCGGGGAAGGGACGTCTAGATCAGGCGATCTATCGGGGGTGAATGAGACCTTGGGAAGCTACGTGGATCGTTTCTAGGAGGAGGTAACCCAGGTCCAGGAGATGCCACGACACACCTTGATGATGTCCTTTACCTTGGGGATGCAGTTGGGTTTATTCAGGATGGAGCTAAAGAGGGTGCCACCTCTCTCCTATGAGGAGTTGATGGAGAGGGAGGCAAGGGAAGTCGAGGGGGAGGCGTCAAATCCTGAGTTTGCGAAGAAGCTGTCTAGGTGGGCCATGGAGGAGGAGAAGGGGCTAGGAGGTGGTCGAGGTCAGGAGGTGAGGAGAGCTGAACCCCGGTAGCGGGAATAACAGTAGTAGGTACATAAGCAGTAGCTGAGGTGGGGGCGCCAGGAGCCGAATAATTGGCTCGGCTAGAGGTAGCCTGAGTGGTAGGATCAGGGCAAGCAGAGAGGTTTCCATGGAGGAGATAACTGCCAGGGAGGCCAGGGACACTTCCACCATCTAGGCTGGAGGCAGGGTAAAAGGCCCCCTCTCCCCGATTAGCATCAGGTTATGACAATAGCCATGCAGCGGAGGAGGGGTCGAGAGAGGAGCAGGAGGGAAGTCAGGGTGGAGTTACTCTATTGTGACTTCCACCAAGAGGAGGGGCACGCTACAACCACGTGTCCGGAGTTCCTCGAGGTGAAAGGAAACAGGGAGCAGCAGCAATAGCAGGACCGTCGGGAGGTGCGGATTGAAGAAGTCCTGCCTCGGGCAGAGGAGGACAGGTGTGAGGATCGGGATAATATTAGGGCCCGAGGAGGGATCAGAGTGATCTATGAGGGGTGGGGGTCGAGGCTTCCCGGAAGACAAGTCTCCACAACATTTACCGCTTGAGCGTTGGCTCCACATCCCAGCCCCAACCCCTGGAGGAGAAGATCACCTTCTCAAGGAAGGACATGCCAAATCAAGAGGACCCTTTTTGCGACGCGTTGGTCATCCAGACCGCGGTCGAGAACTTCACCGTCTCCCGGATCCTCATCGACAACGGGATTTTAGTCAACGCCATCTTCAAGAAGGCGTTCGACGCGATGAAGGTCGAGTCCAAGAGGGTACTGGCCTCGGACGGACCTCTGTTTGGGTTCTTTGGGGAGAGAAAGATGGTGGAAGGAGGAGTGGGGCTCCTTGTCACTCTGGGGGGGGGGGGGCAGTGCCGACACTACAGGTTTTTCATCGTGGATGCCCCCAACAGTTACAATGCCATCTTCGGGCAGCCTCTCATCAGCGCCTTCCGCTACGTCCCCTCATCCTTTCACCAGTGCTTGAAGTTTAACGCCGAGGGGATCTAAGTTCGGGTCTGAGGAGACCCCAAGTGGCAATAGAGTGGTACGTCACCGCAGTGAACTCCATTTCTTGGCAGGAGGGAGCCGAGGAGATGGAGCGGAGGATGGAGGAGGCAGAGTAGGAGGCCAGTGGAGTGGAGATGGAGGTGGAGAGCCATACCTAGGTTGAGGTGGCGGAGGAAGTCCAGGAAAAGCCGACCGTGGAGGAAGTGGCGGAAGCTGAGGAGGTCCTTGTCCTGAGGGAGGGGAATGTTTGAGAATGGGGAGAAAAATCCTGCTTGGAGGCTGCGGAGGTGGTGGTGGAGATGGAAGTACTCACACTGGGAGGCAAGGTGGTGAAGGTGCGCATCAACGGGGGGCTGACCCCGGCAGACCAGGAGAGGATGTTGACATGCATCCAGAAGATCGTGGACATCTTCGCTTAGGGCCCAATTGAGATATCGAGGATCAATGCGGACGTCGCCTTTCACCGCCTCAACCTAGAACCAGATGCTCTCCCCATATAACTGAAGAAGAGGTCCATCACGGACAAGCTGGCCGAGCCCACCAGGGAAGAGGTTGTCATGCTCCTGAAGGCTGGCTTTGTATCCGAAATCCAATACCCCGGCTGGGTCTCCACTATAGTAATGGTAAGAAAAGGAGACGGCCGGTGGAGAATGTGCGTTGATTTCTCTTTGCTTAATAAATTATGTCCTAAAGATTGTTAGCCCTTGCCTCGAATCTACGCGCTGGTTGACTTGGACATCGATTTTCCTGTAATGAGTTTCTTAGATGCTTTTTCAGGCTATCATCAGATCAGGATGCACCCCCCCTCGATGTAAAAGATGTCTCCTTCATCACTGGGGATGGGTGCTACTGCTACAAGATGATGCCCTTTGGGTTGAAAAATGCTGGGACGACATATCAAAAGATGATTGATCGGGTCTTCCAATAACAGAAGGGTAGGAATCTTGAGGTGTATGTGGATGACCTGATGATCAAGAGACGAGGGGTGGACTCCCACCTCTAAGATCTAGAAGAGACCTTCGGTACCTTACGCAAATACAAGATGAGGCTAAACCCCTTGAAATGTGTTTTTAGGGCCAACAGGGGAAAGTTCTTGGGCCATATTATCACCCCCCACGGGGGTGGAGCCAAATCCTAACAAGGTCAAGGCGATCATGGAGTTGGGGTCACCTCAGAATGCTAAGGAGGTGCAGCGGTTGTCAGGGAAGTTGGCAGGGATAAGCAGGTTCCTTTCTTGGGCTGGGGAGAAGTGCTCTCCCTTCTTCAAAGCATTGAGGGGAGGCGAGAAGTTCGAATGGACTAGGGAATGCAAGGAGGCATTCCAGGTCTTGAAGAGGCAGTTAACTCAGGACCCCTTCTCCAAGGGCCAAATAAGGGGGAGGACCTATCTTTGTATCTCGGGGTCGGAGCAAAGGACTTGAGCTCCGTCCTGTTTTGGGAAGAGAGGAAGAAGCAGATGCCCATATACTACATAAGCCGAGTCCGAAGGAAGGCAGAGCTCCCATATCTCATCTTGGAGAAGCTGGACTTTGCTCTGGTCATCTCGGCTCGGAGGCTCTGACCATATTTCCAGGCACACTCCATCCGAGTGGTGACTAACCATCCCCTCCGCAACATCTTCGAGGGGGTAGAGCATTCAGGCAGGTTTGCAAGTGGTATGTGGAGCTGAGCGAGTTCGACATCTCCTTCTTCCAACGACTCTCGATCAAGGACCAAGCAATGGCCGACTTTCTGGCTAATTATGTGGTTGAGGTGGCGGAGGCAGAACTCACTTGCCCGGTTCCCTAGAAGGTGTTTGTGGATGGCGCTTCAGGAAGAAATTCCCTGGGTGTGTGGGGTGATCTTAGAGAGCCCCCAGGGAATGAGGATCAAGTAGACGGTGGTGGTGAATTTTCCCATCACTAATAATCAGGCCGAGTATGAGGCTGTGATAGCAGGGTTGCGCCTAGTTAGGGAGCTGGTGGTGCATGATGTGGAGTTCCTTACTGACTCCATAGTGGTGGCCTCCCAGATCAATGGGGAGTTTTAGGTAAGGGAATATACTCTCAAGTTGTACTTAGAAAAGGTGAAGGGGGTCATCGGCACATTCCAAACCTTCTTTATTTGACATGTGCCGTGGGAAGAGAATGAGCAGGTTGATCAGTTGGCCAAGCATGGTCCCTAGGCGAGGGCACCATCACTGACCTATTATATCAGTCCATCCAAGAGGGAGAGCTGATGGAGGTGGACCAACACCCCTTATGGATAAATCCATTCACAACATTCCTGTCCATAGGGGAGTTCCTGGAAGGGATAGATAAGAAGAAGTTCAAACTCATGTAAGTATGTTATCTTTTGCGCGACGGGAAATTATATAAGAAGACTCTCTCGGGGATGTTGGTACATTGCGTAGCCGAGGGGGAGGTCCAGAGGATTCTAGAGGAGGTGCATTCAGGGGAGTATGGAAGCCACTCGAGGAGCAGAACCTAGGAAGGGAGGATAGTTCGACAGGGGTACTTTTGTCCGACCCTAAGTCAGGATGCTGCGGAGTTCGCAAAGAAGTGCCATAAGTGCCAGCTGTTTGCCCCCTCCAGATCCAACCAGATCAGCGGCTCAGGAGTATCACAGCCCCTAGCCCTTCGCCATTTGGGGAATGGTTTTGGTAGGGCCTTTCCCCCAGGCCAATGGGTAGAGGAGGTTCCTGCTGGTGATGATAGATTATTTTTCTAAGTGGTTGGAAGTGAAGGCGCTAGCCAAGGTGACCTCCTAGGTAATCAGGAATTTTGTTTGGGGGGAGATCATCTGCCGGTACAGCCTGCCCCAGACCATTATCACGGACAATGGGCCTTAGTTTGCCAGCACCGAATTCATCAATTTTTGTGGACTACTCGGGATCGACCTCAGGTTCGCGTTGGTCCACCATCCCAGGAGCAACAGGCAGGTGGAGGTGGCAAACAAAATCATCGTCAACCTCCTCAAGAAGAAGGTGGAGAATTTGAAGGGTAGCTTGGTAGAGTAGCTTCCTTCAGTTCTTTGGGCCCTTAGAACCACTCCCAACACGTCCACGGGGGAGACCCCCTTCAAGCTCTCTTTTAGGTGAGAGGTCATGATTCCAATAGAGTTCGAGGTCCGGATGCTATGGCTGGTGTAGGCAGAGGCAGGAAAGGAAGAATGGCAGGCTAAAAATGAGGAGGACCTATGACTCTCCCTTGATATGATGGAAGAGTTGCGTGATCTCTCCGCCATCTGCCAGGAAGAGGTAAAACAAAGAATGGCTAAGTATGTCACAACCCACATTTTTCTCCGAATTAAGAATTATCAGAGTAAGAGAAAACACGTGTCATAATGCCACGTCAAGCAGGGGATAACTGCTGACGTTCAGGCAAAACCAACTACAATCTTTATGCAAGAAAATCATGTGCTTAATGAATAGAAAATCAGTTATGATTAGAGTCCGTATCCCTCGGCTCAGTGGATCATCTAGTCCACAAATGAAAAACTATATTAATACGCTACGGAAAAATACTTTATTTAGATTTGACATCCTAAGGAGCACATAAGGGTCCCAAGAGAACCACTCATGCTATGCAAGATCCTACATTTAATTTATATAATATATAAGAAAACGGTCTTTATACGTGATTTGGAAAATAGTGATTACACTTTATAAAACATGCTGACCATGAGCTTTATTTATAATAACAATTATAGTTTAAAAATAACTAGCAACCTAGCATAAAACCTTCTCAGAGCAAGTAGACTATCTCCAGAAAATGGTAGCAGCAATAGTATATATCTAGTACAAGGTAAAAACTACCAGTGGGCGCCAACAACCTGACACGAACCCACTAGCACAAATATATGTCTGTAAGAAAGTACTGAAAACAACCTCACTAACAAGGTAAACAGAACTCTAAGGTCCGGAAGTCCACCAACAACACCACCTCCAACTAGCCACCAGACTGGCTACAGCTCAGAACCTGGGGTATTCCAAAAGAAAACAGAATACCTCAGCAAGCTAAACAAAGAAAAACTGCATGAAAGAGTCAACCAAAGGACAAAGTAACAGAAAAACATGCAGTAGAAAGAGTCACAACTGTCCACAACAGGACCACAAGAAATGCACAATGTGCAAAGCAACAGCAACGACCCAGCCCAGGAACCACATCCTGCAGGGCCTACTAGGCTACCAAGAGCCAGAATGTTGCAAACTACCAAAGAAGAAACTTCTAACACCCTAAATTGTGGGAAGTGATAGTAGCAAAAACAACAACGAGGAACCGGATCGAAGGCAAACGCAGTCCCCCAATCCACCATGTCCAAGTCAAAAGCTCGAGGGTCAATACGTGAAAACACAAGGGACCTTCCACCCGACATGCCCAGCCCGTACCTGGAGCAAGAAAACATGGGTGGCCTTGGCTATATCACTCAACTCCACCCCCATAAAGAGCTACAACCACCACTACTAACCACGACCCACGATTCGGCCTTTAGGAAAATAAAGAAAACGGCCGACAAGGAAAACCCAGAAATACAACTGGAAATCCACTCGGAAATGAAATACAAGGTAAAGGAAGGGTGTTGAAATAAACCAACACGACTAGGCGTTGAGTGAAACCCACTCAGTGCCTACCTAAACTTTGGCGTTGAGCGAGCTAGCCTCACTCGCCGCCAAAATAATACCACTACCCACAAGCCCACTAAAGAATGCGGAGCTTGACGACAGTCGAACGACCAAGGCAGAAGATCCAGAACTCGAGTAGTTGCCTGCCACTTGAGTATCTAAACTCCCGCACTCGAAACCATCTAAATTCGCCTAGCAACAGAAAATATACAAAGCGCACGATCAGTGACGCACGATCAGTGGTCGTGCGCACTCATCGGCTGATGATCGTGCGAAGCGAACCTGGAAAACCTGACAGAAAACCTAGCAACTGCACACGATCAGTGTCGCACGACCACTGGTCGTGCGCACTGTTGCCAGCGCTCGTGCGATTTTCCGAGACAGAACTTTGGAAACTGAAAGACAGCCGTGCACGAGCAGAGGCACACGACCAGTGGTCATGCGCCCTAACGGTTGATGACCGTGCGCGGTCAACCTGCACCATTTGGAATTTCCCGAACGACACCGGAACGCGCACACGACTCACGCCACTGCAGTAGCAGCAGACAACTATCAACGTCGCGCACCACTACCATACGAACTATGCCTAATCATTTGAGTAATACCATAACGAAAATCGGCAACCACACCCCCCCTCCTAACTCTCCCTCTCGGCTACACCCGAACCAGAGCAACAATCAAAATAAAGGAAAACAACGGCTCCACGCCGACAATTTGGATTCCAATCATCACAAAATAGGGGGGGGTTTCAGTAGGAAGAACTAAGCCCAATAGTTAGCAAGAAAATGAGAACAACAAGGCCTCTAACCTGGGCTAACTGGGATTTCAATTTCATCAAGAAAATTCAAAAAAAGGAAAACTTGGCAAGGGCAAGAATACCACTTGCCTCAATCACAGCGAAGCTTTGGACTGCTTTCCTCCTCCTCGCACGGAACAAAATGGCCGCAACACCTAAAACAAAAACTCGGCCATAAATGGCGGAAAACTTCCAAAACCGAAAATTCCAATCCTCCCAGAACTCCACGAAAATCGAATTTCTTACCGCAGGAATGAAGGTCTTGACAAGAGCAATCCAAATCCACTCTCGGAATCGAATTCCGTCCACAAACGCTCCGGGAATCGGCGTCCGAAGGCAAGGGTTGGCGGTTTCTCCGTTTCCTCGTACAGGGCCGGCGGTTTCAAGCGTGAAGAAGATGATCGGGGGTTTTATTCTCTATATATATATATATAATTATATAATTATATAATTAATTACAAAATTACATAAAGCACCACATCGACGCGAAAACCGAACTACCTCGGAATTCGACGAAATTCGCACCGTAGCTAAATACCCACGCTACGAACACAACGGCGAAGTCGAAATTACTTTTCGACAAACAGAACTCGAGTTATACCCAAATAAAGCCAAACACCAACATCCCCCCGAGAGGCCACACCGGGTCACCCAAAACGACTCGGCTTGCTAGGGAGATCTTGCCAACAGGCTACAGAATAGGGCACTCAGTTCTAAGGAGCTAAACCACACTCCACAAATGGCACAAGCCACGGAAACGCGTCATCATAACGCCAAACGAGAATAAAAATAATCGCTGAAAAAACGGGGCGTTACAGTCACCCCCCCTAAAATAAAGTTTCGTCCCGAAACTTTACTCACAACCCTCCTACAAAAGAAGGAAAAGTAACAAACAGAAGTTACAAAGGGAAACATACCGATCAAATCAGCGAAACAGGTGAGGGTACGCCCTCTTCATGGCCGACTCTAGCTCCCAAGTCGCGCTCTCCAAATCCTGATTTTTCCATAGAACTTTCACCATCGGTATGGACTTCTTTCGTAGCACACGCTCCTGAGAATCCAAAATACGAACTGGCACCTCAACAAAAGAGAGGTTGGGCTCCAACTGGGGCACAACATCCAAGAGTTGCCCACTGCTGCGCACACACTTCCGCAATTGGCTAACATGAAAAAACATTATGAACACCAGGGAAGTTCGCTGGCAAATCCAATCTATAAGCAGACACACCAATCCTCTCCAAGACCTCAAACGGGCCCACATACCTTGGGTCCAATTTCCGATTTTTACCAAATCTCTTCACACCAACCATTGGAGAAACCTTGAGGTATACATGATCCCCTACTAAAAACTCCAAAGCAGACCTACGCCGATTGGCGTTCTTTTCATACCTCTCCTGAGCTAACCGAAGCTTCTCCCGAATAAGCTTCACGGCGACTTCCATCTCTTCCAGAGCATCTGGACCCAACAAAGGCTTCTCACCAGCCTCAGCCCAAAAAAACGGAGTCCTACAGCGCCTCCCATACAAAGCTTCGAACGGAGCCATCTGCAAGCTTTCCTGATAACTGCTATTATAAGCAAATTCCATGAGTCGCAGACGCTCATCCCACGCTCCACCGTGGTCTAAAATATAGCACCTGATCATATCCTCAACAATCTGATTGACCCGCTCCGTCTGCCCATTGGTCTGAGGGTGGTATGCAGTAGAATACCTCAGATCCGTACCCAAACCCTCCTGCAGACTCTGCCAGAAACGAGAAGTAAACCGGGAGTCTCGATCAGAAATGATGCTAACCGGCACACCGTGGAGTCGGATGACTTCATTCAAGTACAACTCCGCTATCCTCCTCATCGGGTAATCAATCTTATAAGGCACGAAGTGAGCACACTTCGTCAATCTATCCACTATAACCCAAACATAATCAAATCCTCTCGGGGATTTTGGCAAACCCGTAATGAAGTCCATAGATATACTCTCCCACTTCCAAGTCGGGATCTCTAGCGGAGTCAACTTACCACCAGGCCTTCCATGATCGGCCTTCACACGCCTTCAAGTGTGACACTCAGCAACATATCGGGCTATATCTCCTTTCATACCATACCACCAGGCAACTTGCCTTAAGTCACGGTACATCTTCGTAGATCCTGGATGGTAGGCAATGCTGGAACCATGAGCCTCACTGCAAATCATACCTCTAATGTCCCCAACAGCGGGAACGCAAAACCTGCCGCGATACTTCAAAGTACCCGCATCATCAATAGTAAAATCTGGCAACTCTCCCTTCTCTGTCCTGGTAAAAAGGTGCAACAGATCCGGATCGTCCTTCTAATGCAGTCTAGTCAAAGAAATCCAGGACGGCTCTGCCACTGACAAACTACTCTGCAAACCACAGCATCCCACTGAAATATCCATAAGGAGGAACTCCTCCACTAACCGATCGGCGGAGAGGTTAAAGATCTTTCCCGTCTTTCGGCTCAGGGCGTCGGCCACCACATTGGCCTTGCCCGGATGATACTGGATTTCTACGTCATAATCCGCCACATACTCAAGCCACCGCCGCTGATGCAGATTCAACTCCTTCTGCGTGAACACGTACTTCAGGCTCTTATGGTCAGTAAAAATCTTGCACTGAGCCCCATAAAGTAAGTGCCTCCACAACTTCAACGCATAGATAACCGCTGCAAACTCAAGGTCATGCGTTGGATAATTCTTCTCATGAGTCTTCAGCTGCCTTGACCCATAAGCGATTACTTTTCCATCCTGCATTAATACGCATCCCAGTCCTATATGCGAAGCATCCACATACACATCATAATCCACGCCCTCAGTAGGAAGGGTCAGAACGGGAGCAGTACACAATCTCCTCTTTAACTCCTGAAAAGCTTCTTCACACTTCTCGCTCCAAACAAAAGCCACATTCTTCTGAGTCAGCTTGGTCAAAGGTGCGGCTAGAGAAGAGAAACCCTCCACGAATCTCCTGTAATAGCCAGCCAACCCTAAGAAACTTCTGATCTCCTTAGGAGTGTTCGGCCTACTCCAATCCATCACTGCTGCAATCTTTTCTGGGTCAACCGAGATCCCATCCTTGTTCACCACGTGGCCTAGAAAAGAAACCTGAGGCAACCAAAATTCGCACTTGCTCAACTTGGCGAATAACTTGTGGTTCCTCAACTCTGACAGGACCAAACACAAATGCTGCTCATGCTCCTCAGCACTGCGAGAATAAACCAACACGTCATCAATGAAGACCACCACGAACTTGTCTAGGAAATCCTTGAATACCCGATTCATCATGTCCATGAAAGCTGATGGTGCGTTGGTCAAACCAAACGACATCACCAAAAACTCGAAGTGTCCATGCCTCGACCTAAACGCAGTCCGTGGAATATCTGCCTCACGGATCCTGAGCTGATGATAGCCCGAACGAAGATCGATCTTGGAGAACACCGTGCTACCATGCAACTGTTCAAATAAATCATCGATCCTCGGCAGAGGGTACCTGTTCTTGATAGTGACCTTGTTCAACTCTCTATAGTCGATGCAAAGCCGCATCGACCCATCTTTCTTCTTTACGAACAAAACAGGAGCACCCCAAGGCGACGAACTCTGCCTGATAAAACCTTTAGCCAACAACTCATCTAACTGAATTCGCAACTCCTCTAACTCACGAGGGGCCATCCGGTACGGCGCCTTAGCAATAGGACGCGTACCCGGCTCCAAATCAATAACAAACTCCACATCCCGCTCAGGAGGGATACTAGGAAGATCATCAAGAAAAACATCGGCGAAACCACGAACAATAGGAATCTCCTCCAAGCGTGGCACGCTAACAACAGTTCCAACCGCCGAGACTAAACAAACACAACAATCAGAAAGAAACAATCTCAGAACACATACCGCAGAGAGAACAGGAGAATCCTGACACGGATCAGCATACACGCTGCCGGGCTGACCGTCGTCCCTGATGAAGTCCAAGCGCTTTCCTTTGCACTGAATGACCGCATCATACCGAGAGAGCCAGTCCATGCCCAAAATGACATCGAAGTCCTCTAGATCAATCATCTTCAGGTCCGCCCTCGCAAGAAAATCCCCCAACAAAACCGGGCAATCCAAAATACCCAAATCTGACAACACAGATTCACCAGAGGGAAACTTGACACGGAAGGAATCCCGAACACGATCTAGAGACAACCGATGACGCTCCACAAAGGCTCTAGCCATGAACGAGTGGGTAGCGCCGGAGTCAAACAGAACAC
Organism: Platanthera zijinensis; assembly: GCA_039513925.1. Classification (NCBI taxonomy): domain Eukaryota; kingdom Viridiplantae; phylum Streptophyta; class Magnoliopsida; order Asparagales; family Orchidaceae; genus Platanthera; species Platanthera zijinensis. Next base: position 35,194,779 of record CM077098.1, read on the forward strand.
GCGCCCAGCGGTTCTTCACCTTAAATTTCCCTATAGGAGCGCACAAAGCTAAGGAACTTGCACAACAGTACCACAAATAATCTAGCAACTAAACTACCAGGCTAGAAAGAAAACAACAAACAACTAACCTGAGATCACCTGGGTCGAAGTCTGAGCCTCCTCGGAAGAAATCACGTTCAGCTTCCCTTTTCCCTTGTCCACACGCTGAGGTGGAGGTAAAGCCTGTAACGGAACTACAGGAAGAGCTGGCTGAAACTGAGGACACCTCGACTTAATGTGACCCTTCTGCCCACACTGAAAGCAGATTTTATCCTTGGACCAACACTGGGCCGCATCATGGCCGGATCGCTTGCAAACTGAATAGGAGACATCTCTCCTAGGAGCACCCTGAATCGCATGAACCTGCTCCTTCTTCTGAGCTACCGCCTTCTTGAAACACCTCTCGACAGGATGGCCTGACCGGCCACAAAAACTGCACACCACCCTGCTCCTCTTTCCCGGAACAGCATCGGGTACCAGGGGTTTCTTCTCCTCTACCAACTTCCTCTTATCCTTCTTCAACTGCTGGCCTCTGCTCTTCGCCGTCTCAATAGCCTCCACATTCAGAGCAGCCTCTACTACACCTGCATAAGACACTGACCCATAAGCACTGGTCAACTGCTGCACCTCACTCCTCAAACCACCGAGGAATCGCTTAACTCGATCAGCCTCAACGCTGACCAATCCAGGGGCAAAACGGCTCAACTTGCTGAACTCTATCTCATACTCACCCACCGTGAGTTGCCTTTGCTTCAGATGGAGGAAGTCGTTCATGAGGCGGTCACGCTCGACCGAGGGTAAGAACTTCCTCAACAGCATCTCCTTGAACACTTCCCAAGAGCATCCGGCTACCAGGCTCTCCTTCTCTCTCAGCCACCAACTCTTAGCCAAACCTTTAAGCTGATAGGCGGCTATCATCACCCTCTGATCATCTGCAATCCCTGAGTACGAGAACATCTCCTCCATGGAGATCAGCCAGTCGTCTATCACCATGAAATCTGCCTTCCCATCATAAGTGGGAGGGCTCAGCCTCTGAAACTGCGAGATGAAGGCCATCTCTGCTGGCACCACCACTGGAGGCCTCAAGGGTGCAGGAGGAGGAGGAACAGCTAACCCCCCTGCAGGAACTTGCGCACCCTGAGCCTGCCCTGCCACAACCGCCACCAAAGACTGAATCTGGGCTTGCACCTCCTCCAACTGCCTGCCCATAGCTTCCCTACTCTAACGCAGACCCTCGATCACCGCATCGTTCTGAGCTCCAGAAGATTCACCCTCAGACAGGGGAGTCGATCGAGTCGCAGGACGCCTAGCCATCCTAAAAATCATTACAACGCAAATCAGATCCAAATCCCACGACTAGAACCGACTACCAGTACAGACAATACATATGTAGATATAGACTTAAAGCTGCTAAATTTGCTCTGAGAGTTTATCTTCTTCATAATAATTAGATGATATGCCCTATCCTAGGATGGTTAACCACCACCTCACTAACTCTTGTGCCTAGATCGGATGCATGAACTTATGTTAATTTAAAAACTCATGTGTGTACATATGTCATCCTGCAAATCTTTAGCTCGGCGCGTTGTGCTTATGCAATGATATGATATGCATGATTGTGCTATGCATTCTAAAAAAAAGGCCCTAATGCATGCTATGAGCGGCGTACGCATGAAAATGTTATGCATCCCATACTACATTGAAAGTGAGGCTAAGATCTATCTCAACTCTAGAGGGGGGGTGAATAGAGTATTTTAAAATAATTTTTCACAGTTGAAATGAACAACACATATAAAATTCAATTTATGATATAGTGTAGAGTGCAAGTAAGAAGTTAAAAACTAAGAAGTAAAAAGCACAGCACACAGCAAACAAATCACACAAACAAACCAGAAGACACAAGGAATTATAGTGGTTCCCCAAAAACCTTGGTACATCCACTCTTCTACCACCCTTGGTAGGAATCCACTCAGGATGAGTTGATCAGGTGTCCTGACACCAATGAGCTTTTGATAAGGTGCCCAAAAACCAAAGCTAGATTTTTTGATAAGGTGTCTTGCCACCACTGAGTTTTGACAAGGCTCTCAGAACCAGACAGAACTTTTGAAGGGAGTTCAAGAACCCTTTTACAGCAGGAAAAGAAAAATAAGAATGAAGGGTGTCTTCTCTGTTCTCAATCAAATGAGAGAAGCACAAGTGGATTGATTATGTCAAAGCTCCCCGCACACAGTCAAAAGAGTAGGTTGATTGTGCACAAGCAGTTTTAACGTGGAAAAACCCCTCAACTGGGTAAAAAACCACAAGACCGGATCTATGCCGGTCAAAATCCACTATTTCCTGGAGTTTATAGCTAGTTTGTGAAGTCGAGGGTGGCAGTCCAACTCTCGTTACAATTATGGGGTTAGAGAACACTTTGTACGCGGCAGACGACAGGCCATCGCGCCGGGAGTTGTTACAGATTACGCTTCGCGCTGATGGTCTTCGGATAGCGACATTCTGGGTGGGAGGAGGAGCACTTGGTCTTGTGGTTGTAGGAGCCGCCTGGAACTCGGACGTTTTGGCTTTGTCGGGTGGCTGTGACTTGACCCGCTTGTGGCTCGGGTGTGGCTCGAGTGTGGCTCGGAGGTGGTTCGTCGGAGGAAATTGGCAGAGCTTCGACCTGAGGAAGAAGAAGACTCCGAAGAGAAAGATGAGAAATGAGAAGACATGTGACTCCTTTTATAGGCTCCAAGAGGTGGTTATGGTGGTTATGCGGCTATCCGCACACCGTAACCACCTTCATAAATTTTTTTACTATAGTTTTAAATGTGTGTATCCCGCTATTTGGAGATCGTCATAAATAAAATACTAATTAATTTCCCCCCACTAACCCGGTGGTTAGTGGGTGGTTACGCGCGAATCGAACGACCGAGGACGCTCTACCTTGATCGGACGGCGGGAGCGGGCCTCCACGGGCAGCCGACGAACTTGCCGCCAAGTTTGTCGGCGAGGGGAGGGCCACCGACGACAGCCGGGGATGATCGACCACTCTCTTGGGCCGCCGCCGCCGGCCGAGGGAGGGGGCGGCTGCCCCTTTGGCCACCGGCGGCCAAGGATGGGGGCAGCCCGGTCGGCCGCCCCCCTTGGCCGCACGGGAGGCCGAGTGAGAGGGCGGCTTGGGCGACCTCCCCCTCGGCCGCTCCGGCGGCCGAGCCGGGGGGAGGCCGTCCCCTCAGCCGCCCCGGCGCCCGAGCAAGGGGGTGGCCCGGGCGGCCTACCCCTTGGCCACCCTGGCGGCCGGGCGAGGCGGCGACCCGAGCGGCCGCCCCCTTGGCCTCACCACCGACCAAGCGAGGGGGCGGCCACCCCCTTGGCATCTCGGGCGGTTGAGGAGGGGGCGGCCCGGGCGACCGCCCCCCCTTGGCTGCACCGGCCTCGACCGCGGCCGGGGCCGAGGCTGGTGCAGTGAATAGGGGCAAGCGTCCGGGGAGGAGGCCGCCCACCCGCCGTCGTCGAGGTGTGGTTGTTCCCCCATCTTGTGTAGTGGGATCGGCGCGTGGGGGATCGCGTGCGGTGATCGCGTGCGCGGTCAAACCCATGATCCCACTCCTTTTGGGTGGAGATTATGTGAGTGTGGTTATGTGCACACCTATTACCTATAAAATGAGGTTTATCCCCATCAACTAATAAACACCTACAGTAGAAAGTTCTCCAAAGTGCTGAGATCTGAATGACAACTTGCTTAAATCCAAGATCGCATAGTCAACAGACTCCAAAAATAAAATCCCCACCAACCTGAACTGCGACAAGCTGTGAGGGGTTTCTACAGAATACGGAACAGAGTAACAAGGATCGATCAACTTCTAGATTGTAGATGGCGAGGGGCGATTTCGGGATGAAGGAGAGTACACCCCGTCGGAAAACTTGATGGAGGAAGGAAACCGCCATATTTGAAAAAGGACCACTGAAATTCCCCAACCAGAGCACCAAATGGAGGAGAAAAGCAACTCTCTTTCAGCCCTAGTTCGCCGATAGTAATAATGAATAAAAAACGCATCTATCATGAGAGTGAATATAGGCTTTAATAGGGAGTGCATTTAGGAGTTACAAAATATGGTCCATTAATACCACTAATTCCAAATTAAATATTTCACATCATGCCAAGATTATTGCCAAATCACGTGCATAGGGTGAGACCGGGTTCGTGACTGAATTTACGAGACAGTCTGACCCACCTATCATAGGCTTCGACCGCTCGTGCGACTGAACTAACGCGCGCTCGTAGGAGCCTGAATAGACTAAAATACTCATGTACGAACTCACCGGGAGGTCTCGAGAGAATATTTCCACCAAACGAAAAAATTTCCAACACCGAGAAATTAGAGTTTGGGGTTATCCTCCTTATTTCTCGCAATTTAAACGATCCCTCTTATATAAATGTAATGAATTTGCTTTTCTTAAACTTCCAACTGTTTGGAAAATTATCAAACTTTTCTCATGGGCTTGGAACATTCTTCAAGTGCTATCATGAACTTTTTGGAGCCTTTGCAAGTATTAAATGACCTCCACAAATTTATTTATTTAGCCTCTCTGGACCTCTAAATAAATTTATAAGTATAACGAGAATCCTTTAAATAATATCAAACACTTTCAGAGAGTGTATATCACCCCCTTCAAACATACCATGTGTAAGACCCCCCTTCCGGAACACAACACATGATCGAAGGGGGGTCTTATGCCAAGAATGGCTGCCTTACGGTAGTGTCAACACACGAGTTGACCAGTACTACAAGACGCCTATTCTGTCGGCTCTCACAAATATCATCCATATCAACCCAACATAAAGAATATAAAGAAACCAAATCCACACTAGTACAAGTCCAAAAGAAAGAGACAGTAGCTACATAGCTCCTGAATACATCAGAGTTAAGTGCCCCAAGGGCTCCAACATATAGTCTCTCAAAATCTCACATTAGTAACCGACGACAGCGAGGGTATCGTCGTATTAGGCCATGTCCTCCTGCCCTGGATGCCCTCCTGCATAACCTGCTACTTTTGTTGATCTATCCGCTGGGTGTCCTTCTAAAAAGGTAGTCGTAGTAACTGTTAGTCTTAAAGACCAAGTGGCTATCTCATCCTCTCACCCCGACGACTCTTACTCACCGAGCGAGAGAAAGAAGGAATGGTACAATATACGTATATAAGTTGTAAGTACAAGCAGTTTGTATATCTCTACATATCATAAATGTAACGGTAGCAGTGTACATCAAATATCAACATCATTCCACACTAGAAGTATTATAACAGAAAGAGCAGTCAACTACTAGCATTTAATCTTCAAACAGAAATAAAACTTAACTTATAAAAATGCTCGTACAGATTTATAAGTTAATGATCGGCTTAATAGAAAGTCATCATATAAAAATGTTCATACAAATTTATATGATGAGGATCTTATGTGGTGCAATGCAATGAAATGATGGTTTATGATGCACCCATGTAACTCACGCACTCTGTTTTGCTATGTCGACATAGTGCTTTGGTTCCCACTTTTCGAGCAGGCGGCTAACCTCTCAGGCTTCACCCGTCGTGGCCAAACGGTGACAGCAGAGTGAGCGTCTCCACTACTAGGCGAGTATCCACACTACCAGGTCTAGACCTCCGTATGTCTCAATGCTAAGAAAACACCAGTAAAGCCTCTGCATACTACAGCTCATAAGGGGTCTCGGGTAGATATGCACCAAGAACACATCCCAATTGGCCTATAACTGGCACAAAAGGAACCTTTGGGAGCGTATCACCAAAGGACCAAGCCTAATCATCCACTGACACAGAAGGAGCCTCGGGAATGAGCACCGAGGACCAAGCCCAACTGCCCAAGGTCTATCTATCAACTCTCGTCGGTGTGACGACTGGCAAGCATGTAGACCTGCCACACTATCCATAACCCAAGATTATGACATTGTGTGTCAACACACACCGCATGCAATTACACTTAGCCATGCCATCAAACATCCAAGGGCTCCAATAGAGTCCCTTCTCATCTTACCAATCCCGTGCTCAAAAACACGCAAGGGCTCCACATTGATTCCCTTATCATCATAACAACTTACTCGTGCTCCAAGCACGCAAGGTTCCGTCATAACCTAAGATATCAAATCCCCTCAATTGCTATACGACCATACCCGCTACCCGTAGGGAGTTAACACAAATCTAAGTAGTGGACTTATTCCAATCATATTTTCAGTTCATAAGATCAATAAGCTCATAACATGAACATGGTTGTAATATTCATCTAGCCTCTTTTTCTAAGTTTAGCATGTGCACGCACATCAAATCATTTATCTTTCAACACATCTTGGTTCCAGAAACGATCAACATAACATATATGTTTCTAGATAATTAATATTCGTGTACAATTACACATCACAAGTTCTTTCATTATTTATAGTTCATCACTTGCTATCGATTGTGTATATCGTACAAGCGCACCAATTACTCTTCCAATGCATATCAATCATCATAATATTATTGTATGCACTTTCATCGGATTGCATAGATAAACCATTTGTACTTCCAAGGTCCATCAAAACACATACATAATGCATTCACTCATCACGGTTTATTCCAACTAGATTCTCCCAACACAAGATGTCATCCAAGGCTTCGAATTTCCTACCAAGTCCAAGATTCAAACACTAGGCTTACACATCAACTACTTAGACAGAAAGTCTGTCATGGCCTTATGTTAGTTCAACGCAGCAACATCCGTCACACTTTGTGGGATCCATAATGCTCACCAGAAAACGTACAACCATCCGTTGGAAAGATCTTTCCGAAGACTACAACTTTTGTGTTCAGCCCAAGACCTATAAGTGCTCAGATCATGACCTAAATCGAGAACGAAGCCTGCTGCGTATAGAAATCAGATTTCTGCACGCATCGTAAAGTTGAACGAATGACACAAGTCTGTCTTCTTCCTCTAGCCATTCATACAAAGAAACATTTAGCTCTTCCTCCTCCCTTATTCACACTCAATAGACCACCATTCTTTACGAAAACAAGTCCATCATCCTCATATTGAAGAGAGGAAAGGTTGAAGACAACAAAATCCTAGGACAAGGTCCTAGCGTGGTCTATACCTAGGAGATCTTCATTACGCACCAAAGTCAAACTCTCTTGAGCGGACATCTCTCCTATAATGTATTTAAAGATCTAGCATCAAGAGAGAGGATAGTAAGCTCACCTCATTTCCGGTCATAGATTCGTTCTCCTTCTTGGCGGCATGACGACGTCTGATCCTCTTCAAATCACCCTCTTGGAGACAAGGAACACCGAGAGAAACGACTTCGGGGTTCCTCCAGGAAGGTCTGGAACCGGCGCTTCAGTCGTCCTTCCTGTAAATCCACCACCGACGACCTCTTTGTCCTCGTCGAGCTTGGCACCAAAAGAACGACTCGACAAGGAAGAGTTCGACTAGTGTTTTTGTGTGTATTCCTTTTATAAGGAAGCATTAGGGTTTTGATTACTTCGCCACGTGTCGTTCTATCATTGGACCGTCCATTATTACATAAATAAGTCTTGTTGAAAAGACCGATCATAAGGAGTCACTCAGCACATATCCCAAACCCGATTTAGCGCGTAAGTATTAATCAGCAAACACAGCCAGGACCGAAATTCTTCTAAGTCAAATTCGTCTTATGCGTCGAGTATCACTTGACGAATTCGTCGAGTATCACTCGACGAATTTGTCGAGTATCCTCGACAATATCTTACGAATCGAAGGAATCCTCTGTGTCATCTCGATGAATCGGCTAAACAATCTGACGAATCCTTCAAAATTCCACTGGCCGAAAATCCTCTAAGTCAATGCGTCGTATACATCGTGTATCACTCGACGAATTTGTCGAGTATCCTCGACTATAGTCGACGAATCGTAGGAATCCTTTGTGTTGTCTCGATGAATCAGCTAAAGATTTCGACAAATCCTTCAAAATTCCACTGGCCGAAAATCCTCTAAGTCAATGCGTCGTATGCGTCAAGTATCACTCGATAAATTCGTCGAGTATCCTCGACGATATCCGACAAATCGTAGGAATCCTCTGTGTCATCTCGACGAATCGGCTAAGCATTCCGACGAAACCTTCAAAATTCCACTTGCAAAAAATCCTCTAAGTCAATGCGTCAAGTATCACTCGATGCTCGTCGAATTCAGTCGACGCACTCGACGCTCATCGAGAGGCGTCATAAACACTCGACGCTTGCCCACCAGTCGACGCACTCGATGCTCGTCGAGAGGCGTCTGAACACTTGACGCATGTCCACCAGTGCAGCCCGAGCCTGAGTCAACTCTCTTGACTCAAAAACACGTGCGAGGGATCTAGCACGAATCGGGACATTACACCATGGACTTTGAGGGAGTTTGATTCGGGGATTAAGCCTCCAATAATTAAAAACAAAAGTTTTAATTATCCAAAATAATAAGTTCTCTTCATAAATCACCTCAGGATTACAAGAGGTGTGTAACAATTTTAGAGAAGTTGAAGATATATTTTGGGGAATTTTTTTCTAAATATTAGCACCCTTTGTTTTTGCAAAAACATGATTTTTGCAAAAACATGATTTTTGCCTATTTAAAATTATTTAAAAATATTAAATAAACTCTGAAAATTCCCAAAAAATTTCTGGTACATATCATCAAAACCTACAACTTTTATCAGAGGAGTTTTTGATTTTGAGCTCTTATTTAGGTGGCATTTGGTTTAGCTTATCACCTGCTGTGCGGTTGGGCCGCACCGTTATTTTAGTTATAAGTTGCGTTTGGTTCAACTTATATCCAAAATCGCGGTTCTTAAATTCCGCCGGTTTCTTATGGTGGCGTTTGGTTTAGCTTATCACCTGCTATGCGGTTGGGCCGCATCGTTATTTTAGTTATAAGTTGTGTTTGGTTCAGCTTATATCCAAAACCGCGGTTCTTAAATTCTGCCGGTTTCTTATATCGCCCGTATCGCGAGAGAAGGAGTTGCCCTACCCCGACGACAACGGAAGCGCAACTCGATTCGCCCTACCCCGACGACGACGACGCAAGAACAGCTCTCTCCCGACCGCGTTCTCTGGTGGAAACTGCAATCCCCTCCCGATTCGCCCCTTGCTGTCGACGGCGTTCTCTCCCGACGACAGCGAAAGAACAGCTTTGTCGCTTCTCTCTCGGTGGCATTTCTCTGGTAAGTTTTCACGACAACGCTTCCTGATGTCATCTCTGGTCGCAGTTTCCATATTCCCCTTCCTGATGTCTTCTTCCTCTTCATGTAGGAGGAATTCACAGTGATTTTTCTCAACAGTACACGGATTTGTTGCATAACAGGACTTCAATTTTTTGCATCACTGTAGGTATTCTTCTTCATAGAACTAGAAATGGTCTTGATGAAAAAAAGATTTTCTGCGTTGGGTGTTACGTTATGTAGAAGATGTTAATGATTGAAAAATATATGTTATGATTGAATAAAAAATTATTTGGAAAAAATGTATGAATGAAATTTTATTTTTTGTTATATTTGTAAAAAAAAATTTATTCAAAACTCCATTTTGTATCCAAATAATTTTTTGAAAACTCCGTTTTGTAAACTTTGTTTCATCCAAACAATTTTTTAGTAAAACTCTGTTTTCCAGAATCAACACTTTTTCTATCAGCAACAGTTCATCAGCAGCTTTCCATCAATAACAGCTCAACCAAACAGAGCCTTAGCCTCAGAAAAATTTGGAAGGAATTTGAGCTAACTAAAACAGCACAGATCTTAGAACAAAACAATCGGCTGAGATTGAGCAGCGCCACAAGAAAGAAGCAGCGACCTCGCATCATATCTCTTATTGATTTGCTGTGGGGGCGGGGCAATCATTACCCGAAAAATTGCTGTCGTTGGATCTTAAATATAAAATCCAATGACAGATGTAGGGTAAGATGGCTGAGAGCTTACGGGCTCTCGCCACCGTCGTTCGGCCGTCAGGCCGGCGCGCCACCATCTCGTTGGATTTTATCGAAACGAGTCTTGTTGCACTCGTAATGACTGTTCAAGTCTAATGATACTGACAAAATTCAATTCATTGCTCATTTGCCTAATATTTTAAAATGTCGTTCTGGCGGCGCACAATGCTATTCAAAATGGTCGTTTTCACTAAACGATCACGGTTCGAGACAAAACGAGACCCGGTGCACTCGAATTACTATACGAGTTCAATTAATCTGACAGAAGTCGATTCAGACTAAAAATGCTCAATAATTAGCACGTTATAATTGTAACATCCCATTTCCGGCTAGACCCCTGTAAGTGGTTTTGTCATAACAGAATCTTAGGAAACCCAAGAATTGAAGATTATCGAAAAAAAATTCGAGTCAAGGGTGGTCACGCCCATGACCGACCCGTCACGCCCGTGACCTAGGTCGTGACCCCTTTCGACGATCATCGACCTCAGGAAGACGATCGTCGAGCTCAGAAATTTCAACATGGGCCTGACACGCCCGTGACCGGTCCGTCACGCCCGTGACCTTGGTATGGCGTTGAGTGAGCTAAGCTCACTCAACGCCGTGGGCTGGATGGCGTTGAGTGAGCTTAGCTAACTCAAAGCCATCAGCTGGATGGCGTTGAGTGAGCTTAGCTCACTCAAAGACATAAGCAAGATGGCGTTGAGTGAGCTTAGCTCACTCAAAGTCAAAGGTTGAATGGCGTTGAGTGCACTGACTGCACTCAACGCCATCTGGTGTCGGCAGGAATGACATTGAGTGAGCTGAGCTTGCTCAACGCCATAGACTGAATGGCGTTGAGTGAGCTTAGCTCACTCAACGCCGTAAACGGTCAGGCGGGATGGCGTTGAGTGCGTTGAGTGCACTCAACGCCATAAGCTGAACGGCGTAGAGTGCACTGACTGCACTCAACGCCATTTGGTGTTGTCTGGATGGCGTTGAGTGAGCAGAGCTCACTCAACATCATAACCTGGACGGCGTTGAGTGAGCTAAGCTCACTCAACGCCATCGTCTAAAAAGACATATTCCGGGTGGCGTTGAGTGAGCAGAGCTAACTCAACGCCATAATCCAGATGGCGTTGAGTGAGCTGAGCTCACTCAACGCCATAATCCGGATGGCGTTGAGTGAGCTGAGCTCACTCAACGCCATAGTCTGTAATGGCATTGAGTGAGCAGAGCTCACTCAATGCCGTAGCCTGATGGCATTGAGTGAGCTGAGCTCACTCAACGTCATTATACTTGGACTTTTTTCTGGCATTATTTATTTCCAACTGGGTGCTGGTTTAGCTGAACCGGGCCGGTTCAGGAATGAGCCATCTTCTCCAATAAGACCTGATAAGTTTTATTTAATTTAAGTAGACCAGTCATGTTGTGCCACGTGGACCGCCGATTTTGCAAAAGGACGGTTGGGGCCATGGCCGAAAGCTTGTAGTCACGGCCATCAATGGCATTTGATGCCATGACTCTTTCCCTTCCCCTGAAACTGCTGGATTCAACTCCTCTCAGGGAGAGGAGGAGTTTCCAGCCCTCCTTCAGCTGTCATAGGGCCGATTCAGCCCCCCTCCATCATGGCCGAGCCAAGTTTTTATGGGCCATTAATGGCCACCAGCTTTTGGCCGATCCCCCTCCTTGCCTAAGCTTTTAAACATCTTCAGAGGCCCAAGGGGAGTTTTTCCCAGTGTTACCCGAAGTTTTCGAGCCTCCCCTTCCTGTTGAAGAATTTTCGGCGACGCCTCCACCGCGCAAATGGCTTCCCGACGGTCTGCACGCCTCCAGCCCGCGAACAAGGTCCTCCCCTCCCTCTTCTTCTGCGGATAGATCTTAGGACTAATAGGTTTGAGAATCGGGCTCAACTGAGCTCGGTTGAAACTTTCATTTTCATGGATTTTTCCATGAAACCCGTGTTCGGGCTCGCCGAAAAAAGCCCCTCCGGCGGCTGCGTCGCCGCCCGGCGATGGTCGCCACCTCAACAGAGGTGGTGGTGGCGGTGGCCGGCCAGGAAGGAGGCTGGACGGCCGGCAGCTGCTCTTGAAAATGACTCCAGGTCGGGCAAATCAGGGCCCTTGGCTGGAGGAAGAAGACGAGTCCAGAGTCATTAGATCTTGCTTCAAGATCTGTGCTGTTTAAATAGATTTTATTTTATAAGTAATTTTTGTATGGAACTAACAGTCACATTAGAAAATTTAGTAAAAATACTTAGAGGCATCTACAGAAAAAGTGGTAAATAGCAATATTGTAGCCCTTTGAGTCTAGTAAATATTAAAATTTCTTTCAAGTAGTTTGGACCACTGGATAGACCTCAGCACTCACTTTGGTGAGGTCTACCCATAGGGCTATCCTGACTTTAGAAAAATTCTCCACTCCAATCCAGTCATCAAAATGACTTGAAATTTTGGGTGTTGGCTAATCTTATCTATATCCAGATGTTATCCAAAAATTAGGATTTTTGGGAAATATTTTTCTATAGTTTTTAGAAAAATTCAATAATACTAGCATAATTTAATTAGATGGCTAAATGACTTCCAAACCCTCCCAAATTTTGGTGAGTGGTTTCTAGGTTTATCATAAGGTTCTGGTAAAAATTTCATCTCATTTGGAAATGTTTTGATTAAGTTTGAGTCCAACCCTAGGTTGATCCTTATAGGATAATTTAGGATCAAACACCCCCTTGATATTTGGGTGGTCATATCACCTCAACAGAGGCTGATATTTTGTACAATGGCTGTTTAGGGCATGACACACCCTCCAAGGGAGTTTGGGGTGGTTTGGTGTAGGGCAGCCCTAGAACCCTAGGGAAAATCCCTTAATGGTGGTTTTCGGGGTTCTGAAGGTCATGGGGTCAAATGACTTTGGACTGACTTAAAATTTAGTGGAGAGAACCATAGGGCCAGTATAGTTCTCTGGACAAAAGTTTAGGGTATTTGGAGACAGCTAGGCCACCTAAAATCCTAACCCTAGTTTAGGTCACCAACCTTAATTTGAATTATTAAGCTGTCAAATGAACTTTAAATCAAGTAAAATTGGAGTGGGTGATTTTCTAATCTAAATAGCCATGTCATAATTTTGTTAAGATTTTTGGGTTAATTTATACAGTACTTCATTTACAATTCTAATTGTGCCCTAGATATTTATCTTGATGATTTTGGAATTTCTATGCACTGGAATGTTATGAAACCTTGGATTAGGGCATATAATAGCATGTTATACCTTATGTATTTTTCTTGAGAGTTTTATCTGATTATTTTGGGTACTTTATTCTTTAACGTACTAATTGTGATATGTAGTAAAAAATACAAATAATTCCCAATTACTATTTGTAAAATTATGAAATTTGGTCAGTGGGTGTTTTAGACAATGATAGTAATCCTGTAAATTTCTATGGATTTTTAGATGATTAAAATAGTACCTCCTTCTCTAAGCTAGGAAAATTTATATTTTACATTAAAATAGATTCAGATCCCAAATGTTAGATAAAAATTATGGGACTTGGTTTCTGATGGTTTTAGGTCACCATAAGGCTTCTATAATTTTATTGGGATTTTTGGATACATATCTACAGTACTTCCTTCATAATATAGTAGAAATAGCCTAAAATGGTAAATTAGGAAATATAGGCCCCAACACCTCTGGAATCTCTCAAAACTTGGAATTACTGTTTAAATATCTCATAGGATTTTTACTGAATTTATGATGATTTATTGTTGGCTCATTAGTGCACTTCATGTTCATACTAGGACATTTGGAATCTTAGAATAAATAAATTAAATGCCCGATAAATAGGAAAATTTGGAAATCTTGGTCTTAGCTATATTATGTCAAGATAGACCTCCAGTAAATACTATAGAAGATTTGGAAGACAAATTGTAGTACCTCCCCTCATACTCCTCACGTATCTTAGGATGGTCTGCATATAGTAAAACCACGAAAACTGAACTAGAGCGGATAATGAACTTTGAGAGATGGAATTTTTGGTAGTTGTTGGTTGGTTAGGGCAAGCTAAGTTAAGTTCATTATTGGAGGTCAGGATAAGTAGAGTGTGAGACTGGTTAAGGATAAGGGCGTACGGGAACGACGAAAGATCGTCCACCCCGAGTAGTAGTGGAAGAGTCTTAATATGCTAGGGCCAGATCTAAAGTAACTTAAAAAGGGATCGGGTAATGGGTATCAACCAATAACAATAAGTGCCTTGCGAAAGGGAACGGTGGGCTTCAGCTACCATCATAGTTCTTAGTGCCCTTTGAGAGCCCTTCACGGGGAATACCGGGGGCAGTCCTGGGCTAATGTAAACTGTAGAATTAATAATTTAAAGAGCAACTAGTATAGTTAGGATTGCACACACATACACCCCGATAGCTAGGAAGGTAGAATAATTGGTTTGGTTGCCATTCAGACGGTAGCTCTGAAGGTAGATGCACGGACGGGACAGTCCGGGGAGTCGAGGGCTCGAGGGTTGGAGTACAGAATAAAGGTGGTGGGTCTTCGATATCTGATTGTCGTTCACACCGGCATCGGTACGTTGACTCGGCGGTGTGGGACACTTAGCCAAAGAAAGTCTGGTGGGTATAGCCAGCAGTAATACGCGGATACTCTAGGTTGTGTTCTTCTAAGGGCGTACGGAAGGGCTACGCCCGGTAGTGTGGATACCCGCCTAGAAGTGGGGGGCCCAGCCCACTGTCTCCGTTTGCCACTACGGAGGTTCCTGGGAGTGAAGCTAGCTGCCCGAACAGGGGGAACTAAAGGTCTGTGCGCATAGAGTCGTGTGCGTGAGTTGCACTTGCATGAATCATGGCATAGCATATCACTACACTCATATTTGCATACAACCGACACCCCAACGTATAAATCGGTATGAGACTTTTTATACGATGGGAGCCTTGCAGAAGACCCCTTAACTTATAAGTTTGTATGGGCATTCATATAAGTTAAGGTTACCTACTTACTTACTTACTTGTTTACTTACTGTTCTCTAGCTGCCCTTTTTATACAATTGCTACTTACTACTTCTCTTCTTCACCACTTACTACCATAGAATTGCTAGTTGTACTTTGTTCTAGATAGTTATTAGAATAACTCCCCTATCATCTGCTTGATTATTCTCCACCTTTGTAGCTTCCCTTTCCTCCTCTCCGCTCGGTGCCTAAGAGCCGTGGGGTAGGGGTAGGGGATGATAGGGCTTAGTCTTTATGACTAATGGTTTTCGAACCACAACATTTCAGGAGCTCTGGATGGGAGACAGGGACCAGCAGTCCAGGGACCGGCACCAGCGGAGTACGGTGCGCATGGAGGTGGGTCAGTCTAGCACCGGTGCACCTGCGACCAGCTCCGTGAGTGATTAGTACCTTTATAGTTCTGCGATGAGTGATTTGTAGTGAGGACTCTGATGTACCGGGCTCGAGCCCGTTTATCTATATTTCATCTGAACCGTATCTTGCAGTACTTCTATTATCTATTTCCTGTTATTATCTACTGATGGACTGGATGTGATTTCACTTTTATACATGCTTCTGTGGACTTGTTTACATTTGTGTATAATTACTTCTCTCTCTTGTGATCGAAAAGGGCCGGCAGAATTGGCGTTTTGTAGTGGCGGCCTTCCCGTGAGTCGGTGCCACCGCAAAGCGGCAGTTCTGGGCTAAGACCCCGGTGTCGAGAAAAGGAAAAAAAGGGGGGTCTTACAAGTGGTATCAGAGCGGACCTCGATCGAAAGAGAAGTAGTCCATAAAATCTTGGGCCACCCCCGTGCGAGCTTAGTTTGCGGACAAACTAGCAGCGAAAGCAGTGGTGTGCCCATAAGAGAAATCACATGTGAAAGTCCATCCTAACCCCTCTTAAAATTCCATTCATTCGCTCTCTAACAAATTGAATTTTTACTTGTAGCCTGCGACGAACCCTACATCACAGCAGGGGACACCTTAGGCTCCGAATGTGGTCCCGCCTCCGCCGGCCCCAGCTCCGTTCCAGCAGACGGAGATGGGGCAAACACTGACAGCCATTCTGGAGGCCTTCAGAGCTCAGCAAGCCCCAGCTCCACAGCCAAACCCCGGGGCCAATTGGATGACTGTCTTCCGGGGACTTTCCCCTCCATCCTACCAGGGGACGGAGTCTGCAGTACGTACGGAGGAATGGTTGGACACCATTTATGAGATGCTGGCAGGGATTCGATGCCCCACTGAGGAGGCAGTTGCTTTGGTGGTCTCCTGCCTAGAGTCACACGGAAAGAGGTGGTGGAAATCTCAGCTTGACACCACCTTTGCGGGGATGGATTGCGCTGATATTACTTGGGAGGAGTTTAGAGCAGCGCTCTTGGGATATTTTGTACCTCAGTCGGCGAGGGATGACCTGGAGGATAGGTTCCTGCGATTAAGGCAGGGGAACAGGACTATGGTGGAGTACTATCAGGAGTTTACTCACCTGGCCCGTTATGCGGACGCTTATCAGTTAGACGATGCTGGCTATGCCCAGAGGTTTTATAAGGGGCTGCAAGACGACATGAGACAGGCCCTCCTTTTCGTCTCAGAGGGGAGTCTGGCCAGGATTCTGGAGATGGCTAAGAAGAGAGAGGCGGATCAGCTTACAGTGAAGAGCCAGAAGAGATCGGCTGATGATACAGTGATTGGAGGTCGTAGAGACCGTCCTCGGGGCCAGGTTATTGGGGAGAGAAGGAACGGGGATCAGCCTCGTCAGGAGTTTGGGCAGGAGCAGAGGAGTCAGGGGGTACTGGCTCCCCAACCTATACAAATGCTAGAAATGCCAAGGACAGCAGAGCAGCCATCGGTATGCTATCAGTGCAACCAGCCGGGGCATATCAAGAGGAACTGCCCTATGAGGCGAGCACCCCCACCAACACATCAGGGCGCTCCACCTCCCCAACAGTTTGGCGGACGAGGATAGGACCGAGGATGAGGATTTCAGGATCGAGGCCGCAGGCCAGAGAGGGAGCAGGTGTATGCTTTAGACCTGAAATAGCCCCGAAACCTGGAGCAGGTCTGGCAGTGGATCCGGCGAAGGTCCAGGCAGTACGGGATTGGCCACCACTAAAGTCAGCCTCGGATGTTCGAAGTTTCTTGGGACTTGCCGGTTACTACCGGAAGTTCGTAAAGGGGTTCTCTCAGATTGCCCTCCCTCTTACGTCTCTAACGAAGAAGGAGTCCCTTTTATCTGGACGCCTCGATGCGCATCTGCCTTCCAGGAGCTAAAGGATCGTCTCACCTCGGCTCCCATCCTTGCTCTTCCATCAGGGAAGGAGGGATTCCAGGTGTATACAGATGCTTCCTATCAGGGGATGGGTGTCGTTCTGATGCAGAATGGGCACGTAATAGCCTATGCCTCCCGTCAGTTGAAGCAGCACGAGCAGAACTACCCCGTGCACGATTTGGAGATGGGGGCAGTTATTTTTACTCTTAAGATCTGGCGACACTATCTCTACGGAGTACATTGCGATATATTCTCCGACCACAAGAATCTGAAGTACGTCGACACCTAGAAGGAGTTAAACATCAGGCAGAGACGTTGGGTGGAATTTTTGTCGGACTACCAGTACACCATGCACTACCATCCGGGGAAGGCGAGCGTGGTCGCAGATGCTCTGAGCCGGAGTGCGAGTACGACAGGAGTAGGCCCGCAGCTGATGGCCTTGGAGTTGGTTAGATCGTTCGAGGAGATGCAGATTTCACTAGTGTCTGAGGATGACCCGGAGCTATACATGGAGTACCTGTGCTCGATGGTTACTACTGATGATATTCGAGACCGCATCAGAGATGGGCAGATGCTTGATGAGAGAGCTGAGCCGATATTCCGAGCCTTGGAGGAAGGCACGACAGGAGATTACTCTTTGAGGGACGGGCTCCTGTGTTTTCGAGGCAGAGTCTACATACCAGCAGGAGGACGGATCCGGGAGGACATTTTGACGGAAGCTCACTGCAGCCGATATTCTGTACACCCGGGGATCACCAAGATGGTAAAAGATTTGAAGAGGACGATGTACTGGTCGGGCATGAAGAAAGATATTACGTACTTTGTGATGCATTGCGAGGCCTGCCAGCTCTTGAAGGCGGAGTGTAGGAACCC
Source organism: Platanthera zijinensis (assembly GCA_039513925.1). Taxonomy (NCBI): domain Eukaryota; kingdom Viridiplantae; phylum Streptophyta; class Magnoliopsida; order Asparagales; family Orchidaceae; genus Platanthera; species Platanthera zijinensis. The sequence goes on from CM077098.1 coordinate 35,212,882, forward strand.
GGCAGGCTTGCTGCAGCCGCTTCCGGTGCCGGAGTGGAAATTTGAGGATATAGCCATGGACTTCATACATGGGCTACCTCGATCCCGTGCGGGGAATGACTCGATCTGGGTGATAGTGGACAGGCTAACAAAGGTGGCCAGATTCATTCCAGTGGCGAAGGACGCACCGGTTAGTGTACTAGTACGGAGGTTCATTGAGCAGTTTGTGCGTTATCATAGGGTGCCCAAGACTATCGTTTCAGATCGGGATGGGAGGTTTACATCCAGAGAATGGAGGTCAGTCCAGGCCCATCTGGGTTTTCGGTTGACATTCAGCACAGCTTTTCACCCTCAGACCGACGGGCAGACAGAGCGCACCAACCGTACACTGGAAGATCTGTTGCGACTGTGTATTTTGGACCGTGGCGAGCCTTGGGAGAGATTGCTGCCACTGGTCGAGTTTTCGTACAATAACGCCCATCAGTCCAGCATAGGCATGGCTCCATACGAGGCATTATACGGAAGGAGGTGCAGGACCCCATTATCATGGGTTCAGGATGAGGATCCGCAGGCACTAGGCTCGGAGTTTGTGGGAGATACAGATACTCAGATTAGATTAATCCGGGACAGGATGTTGGAAGCCCAGAGCAGACAGACCAAATACTACAATGCGAGGCATCGTCAAGTGGAGTTCCAGGTGGGAGACCGGGTTTTCTTGAAGATACGGCCGATGCACGGAGTCTCGCGGGTTCGCGGGCGGAAGAAGCTCAGCCCGAGATATATGGGGCCTTATAGGATCCTGGAGCGGATCGGCCTCTTAGCCTATAGACTAGAGCTACCACCAGAGTTAGCGGGATTGCATGACGTCTTCCACGTCTCCTCACTTCGGAGGGCTCTACTACGCCCTGAGCAGCTGATTTCCTCGGCAGATGGCCCGGTGGCCTCGGATCGGTCAGTCAACTTGGAGCCTATCAGGATTGACGATACAACAGTGTGGGTCTTGCGACGGAAGAAGGTTCCGTTATTCAAGGTTCTGTGGAACAATCATGGGCAGGAGGAGCATACATGGGAGCCACAGGACTTGATGCGGCAAAAATACCCGGAACTTTTTCGTCAGGTATACCTCACAACCCCTCTGGACAATCAATTTGCTTTCCTGTTTTAAACCAATAGGACTGAAATTTCAGGAATAGGGGCTAATCTTTTGTTTATTGGGGTGTATATATCTAGTTAATTGGGCGAATTAATCTTAGATTTGAAACCGCACAAAGCAAACATAACGTAGAGATGTAATCTTTTAATTCTCATGGGATGTTACAAGCTTCTTTTTCCCGACTGGAGTCCCGTAGGCTTAACCTTGATTTCAGGGACGAAATCTTTGTTTTGTTTATTGGGATTTGTAACATCCCATTTCCGGCTAGACCCCTGGAAGTGGTTTTGTCATAATAGAACCTTAGGAAACCCAGGAATTGAAGATTATCGACAAAAATTTCGAGTCAAGGGTGGTCACGCCCGTGACCGACCCGTCACGCCCGTGACCTAGGGCGTGACCCCTTTCGACGATCGTCGACCTCAGGAAGACGATCATCGAGCTCAGAAATTTCAACATGGGCCTGACACGCCCGTGACCGGTCCGTCACGCCCGTGACCTTGGTATGGCGTTGAGTGAGCTAAGCTCACTCAACGCCGTGGGCTGGATGGCATTGAGTGAGCTTAGCTCACTCAAAGCCATCAGCTGGATGGTGTTGAGTGAGCTTAGCTCACTCAAAGCCATAAGCAGGATGGCGTTGAGTGAGCTTAGCTCACTCAAAGCCATAGGTTGAATGGCGTTGAGTGCACTGACTGCACTCAACGCCATCTGGTGTCAGCAGGAATGGCGTTGAGTGAGCTGAGCTCACTCAACGCCGTAGACTGGATGGCGTTGAGTGAGCTTAGCTCACTCAACGCCGTAAACGGTCAGGCGGGATGGCGTTGAGTGCGTTGAGTGCACTCAACGCCATAAGCTGAACGGCGTTGAGTGCACTGACTGCACTCAACGCCATTTGGTGTTGTCTGGATGGCGTTGAGTGAGCAGAGCTCACTCAACGCCATCACCTGGATGGCGTTGAGTGAGCTAAGCTCACTCAACGCCATCATCTAAAAAGACATATTCCGGGTGGCGTTGAGTGAGCTGAGCTCACTCAACGCCATAATCCGGATGGCGTTGAGTGAGCTGAGTTCACTCAACGCCATAGTCTGGAATGGCATTGAGTGAGCAGAGCTCACTCAATGCCATAGCCTGATGGCGTTGAGTGAGCTGAGCTCACTCAACGCCATTATACTTAGAATTTTTTCTGGCATTTTTTATTTCCAGCTGGGTGCTGGTTTAGCTGAACCAGGCCGGTTTAGGAACGAGCCGTCTTCTCCAATAAGACCTGATAAGTTTTATTTAATTTAAGTAGACCAATCATGTTGTGCCACGTGGACCGCCGGTTTTGCAAAAGGACGGTTGCGGCCATGGCCGAAAGCTTGTAGTCACGGCCATCAATGGCATTTGATGCCATGACTCTTTCCCTTCCCCTGAAACTGCTGGATTCAACTCCTCTCAGGGAGAGGAGGAGTTTCCAGCCCTCCTCCAGCTGTCATAGGGCCGATTCAGCCCCCCTCCATCATGGCCGAGCCAAGCTTTTATGGGCCATTAATGGCCACCAGCTTTTGGTCGATCCCCCTCCTTGCCCAAGCTTTTAAACATCTTCAGAAGCCCAAGAGGATTTTTTCCCAGTGTTACCCGAAGTTTTCGAGCCTCCCCTTACTGTTGAAGAATTTCCGGCGACGCCGCCACCGCGCAAATGGCTTCCCGACGGTCTGCACGCCTCCAGCCCGCGAACAAGGTCCTCCCCTCCCTCTTCTTCTGCGGATAGATCTTAGGACTAATATGTTTGAGAATCGGGCTCAACTGAGCCCGGTTGAAACTTCCATTTTCATGGATTTTTCCATGAAACCCGTGTTCGGGCTCGCCGGAAAAAGCCCCTCCGGTGGCTGCACCGCCGCACGACGATGGCCGCCACCTCAACGGAGGTGGTGGTGGCGGTGGCCGACCAGGGAGGAGGCTGGACGGCCGGCAGCTGCTCTTGAAAATGACTCCAGGTCGGGCAAATCAGGGCCCTTGGCTGGAGGAAGAAGACGAGTCCAGAGTCTTTAGATCTTGATTCAAGATCTGTGCAGTTTAAATAGATTTTATTTTATAAGTAATTTTTGTATGGAACTAACAGTCACATTAGAAAATTTAGGAAAAATACTTAGAGGCTCCTACAGAAAAAGTGGTCAACACTAATATTGTAGCTCTTTGAGTTTAATAAATTTTAAAATTTGTTTCAAGCAGTTTGGACCACTGGATAGACCTCAGCACTCACTTTTGTGAGGTCTACCCATAGGGCTGTCCTGACCTTAGAAAAATTCCTCACTCCAATCCAGTCATCAAAATGACTTGAAATTTTGGGTGTTGGCTAATCTTATCTATATCCAGATGCTATCCAAAAATTAGGATTTTTGGGAAACATTTTTCTATAGTTTTTAGAAAAATTCAATAATCCTAGCATAATTTAATTAGATGGTTAAATGACTTCCAAACCCTCTCAAATTTTGGTGAGTGGTCCCTGGGTTTATCATAAGGTTTTGGTAAAAATTTCATCTCATTTGGAGATGTTTTGATTAAGTTTGAGTCCAACCCTAGGTTGATCCTTATAGGATAATTTAGGATCAAACACCCCCTTGGTATTTGGGTAGTCATATCATCTCAACAGAGGCTGATATTTTGTCCAATGGCTGTTTAGGGAATGACACACCCTCCAAGGGAGTTTGGGGTGATTTGGTGTAGGGCAGCCCTAGAATCCTAGGGAAAATCCCTTAATGGTGGTTTTCGGGGTTGTGAAGGTCATGAGGTCAAATGACCTTGGACTGACTTAAAATTTAGTGGAGAGAACCATAGGGCTAGTATAGTTCTGTGGAAAAAAGTTTAGGGTATTTGGAGACAGCTAGGCCACCTAAAATCCTAACCCTAGTTTAGGTCACCAACCTTAATTTGAATTATTAAGCTGTCAAATGAACTTTAAATCAAGTAAAATTGGAGTAGGGTAATTTTCTAATCTAAATAGCCATGTTATAATTTTTACGAGATTTTTGGATTAATTTATACAGTACTTTATTTACAACTCTAATTGTGCCCTAGATATTTATCTTAATGATTTTGGAATTTCTATGCACTGGAATGTTATGAAACCTTGGATTAGGGCATCTAATAGCATGTTATATCTTATGTATTTTTCTTGAGAGTTTTATCTGATTATTTTGGGTACTTTATTCTTTAATGTACTAATTGTGATATGTAGTAAAAAATACAAATATTGCCCAATTACTATTTATAAAATTATGAAATTTGGTCAGTGGGTGTTTCAGACAATGATAGTAATCCTGTAAATTTCTATGGATTTTTAAATGATTAAAATAGTACCTCCTTCTCTAAGCTAGGAAAATTGGTGTTTTACATTAAAATAGATTCAGAGCCCAAATATTAGATAAAAATTATGGGACTTGGTTTATGATGGTTTTAGGTCACCATAAAGCTTCTATAATTTTCTTGGGATTTTTGGATACATATCTTCAGTACTTCCTTCATAATATAGTAGAAATGGCCTAAAATGGTAAATTAGGAAATATAGGCCCCAACACCTCTGAAATCTCTCAAAACTTGGAATTACTGTTTAAGTATCTCATAGGATTTTTAATGATTTTATGATGATTTATTGTTGGCTCATTAGTGCACTTCATGTTCATACTAGGGCATTTGGAATCTTAGAATAAATAAATTAAATGCCCGATAAATAGGAAAATTTGGAAATCTTGGTCTTAGCTATATTATGTCAAGATAGACCTCCATTAAATACTATAGAAGATTCGGAAGACAAATTGGAATACCTCCCCTTATACTCCTCACGTATCTTAGGATGGTCTGCATATAGTAAAACATCGGAAACTGAACTAGAGCGGATAATAAACTTTGAGAGATGGAATTTTTGGTAGTTGCTGGTTGGTTAGGGCAAGCTAAGTTAAGTTCATTATTGGAGGTCAGGATAAGTAGAGTGTGAGACTGGTTAAGGATAAGAGCGTACGGGAACGACGAAAGATCGTCCACCCCGAGTAGTAGTGGAAGAGTCTTAATACGCTAGGGCCAGATCTAAAGTAACTTAAAAAGGGATCGGGTAATGGGTATCAACCAATAACAATAAGTGCCTTGCGAAAGGGAACGGTGGGCTTCAGCTACCATCATAGTTCCTAGTGCCCTTTAAGTGCCCTTCACGGGGAATACCGGGGGCAGTCCTGGGCTAATGTAAACTGTAGAATTAATAATCTAAAGAGCAACTAGTATAATTAGGGTTGCACACACATACACCCCGATAGCTAGGAAGGTAGAATAATTGGTTTGGTTGCCATTCAGACGGTAGCTCTGAAGGTAGATGCACGGACGGGACAGTCTGGGGAGTCGAGGGCTCGAGGGTTGGAGTACAGAATAAAGGTGGTGGGTCTTCGATATCTGATTGTCGTTCACACCGGCATCGGTACGTTGACTCGGCGGTGTGGGACACTTAGCCAAAGAAAGTCTTTCCTTATATTTCGGACTACTCTTCTTTCAAACTGTGAGGACTCATTTCCTAGTCCTCCGCCAATTAACCATCAAAATATTTCTCAATCGCAATCTAGATTGTAGTCCCTTACAAACACGATCACTCAAAATATGTATAATTCAACGATCTCGTAAGTAGAAATCTCTTCTATTCACGTCCCCTTAGATTATTACTTATCCACCAACGTGAACTTATGGTCACCAAAAGAGAATTTAGGCACACTAGACCAACACTATTACATATATTAGCTAACCAATCTTCCGAGATCATGGTGTGATGGAAAATTATCATTTTGCTTTTCCCCAAATTTAAGACTTATCACAACTCAACCTAAACAGTAATACATAATTCATAGTGTGTTCACCTTTTGAGCATACATCAAGCGATCATTATTGATATTGATGTTCGTACAAATGACTCTCAATCGCTTTTCACACATAGTATAATTCATAACTTTATGAGCGTATCTTTTCAAAAATGGTGAGGTCTAGCACAAATCGATTTCGGCATAAAGAGAATCTTATTAATCACTAATTACTTCTCGTGTGGTTTCTTCGTATACGCCTTTGATAGTCAAGAACTATATATCATTGTCATGAATCCTCCCAACAGTGATTATAATGGTATCAACGTATGTATCTCGGTTCTTAACGCTATCATAATTAAGGGGCATATATATATGTACAACTTTAACTCATCATCCACCCCTTTTTCAATTTATTGAATCCTTACATTTCAAATGTCATGCCACAAGAAATTAATCTTATTTACCAAAATATTATCTTATTTCAATTCTTAAGTTCCAAAATAATGACTTTTGCTTAATTGAGTCATTCAAGGTTATAGTTCATCATTATGATCAAGTAATCGACTATATCATGTAAGCGTGGGTAGTACTGATATATCATCATTGTGTTTAATTCTCTAAATCTCAGCCCCTTTTTAGGATCAAATAAGGTAGTACTAAATCATGCATAATCATAGTAAAACTTAATCATTATATCCTAAACACAAGACGTTATCTTATCAAGATTTCTGATTATAACTTAAACTATCTCTCAAGTATAATGGTAAGTAGACCATTCAAATTGAAAAGGATAGATTCTTTGAGAGACCGCACCATCTGTAAATCATCATCGAACACTTTTGTTATGGTTCCTGAGATCATCAGAGTCACATCCACAAGATTATTCTTAGAGTATACATCCTTCAATTAAGTAAGATTCTTCACTTGATTCTACGTTTGCTGGGGCTATGATACTCTCATTGTTATAGACGTAATCGTTTAGATATTCAGCATTTTCACTTTACGGACTCTCATCCTATAATAGTTAAGACTTGCGATCATTCCTTCATATTAACATGAAGTTACTTTGTCCTAATATGTATGTTTCCAACCTAATGACCTGTGTATGTCAAGTAGGCACAGGTAGCAACGATCGATTGTTGTGTTTACTTCTTCCAACCTGTAACTATCAAAGTCACTTTCCTAAGAGCCTTAACTGTGCAAAAACCTTTTTGATTATTCTTCTTACTTGAACGCATCTTCAATTCGCACTGATTCTTCCCGTGGTATATCTGAGTTCCTTAATTATGTGTTACATTGATCGGTTCGAGGTGTTAGAGCATCTCGGAACATACTTGTGGAGGCGATAATCAATCAACCCTTAATTGTATGTAAATCCGTCTACAACTCATACTGGTCCAAAATTGATTCTTGAACACAATTTCTTCGGTTTCACGTGTATATGTAAATGACTTATACCGTGTCGGTATTAAGGAGATCACGAGTGCTCATTAGAATGTGGACTAAGTAGTTACTTACTTCCTTAAATTCAAAATTGGGAAACTTATTGAAGTCTTATACGGTCTCCCCTAGTTTCAAGGTCATATATACACATCACTAAGCCACTATTTATATATCTTTCAAGGAATTAAACTTACTGTTCTCCTTGTTCACTCACACATATTGTCTTGGAGTAATTATGAGGGTGGAAAGCCATTTTCGAAACATTCTACTTTCCTATTTCACTCGTGAATTTGTTGTGTTCACAACTTGTCGTTAATAGTCTATACTATTTAAGATAAATAAATAGTGTGAAATTATTCAAGAGTCTTAACCTTCTAGGAAGGATTGATCATCATACCGGTCATGTATATACAAACCCACATCTTTACTTGAGCGATCTTTGAATAAGCCAAGTTTTTAGATCACTACGCTTGCGACACATACTTTATGAGAAAGGCTTAAAGAATTTCGAGTTGCTATCAATTTAGCCCTATAAACAAAATGTTAAGCCCCCATATATTTTGGTTAATTTCCTTTAACGTTCACAATGTAGTCCTCATGTACATGCCTTAATCATTAGGGCTAACAATCTTTGGCATGGATTTCCACTTCAATTGACATGTTTTCTACCTTAGGTCTTAAAGGTTACCATACGACAATCTGTTCAAGGTCGACATGTGACCAAACAAGGAAGTGTCTCTTCTAGAATTTGAATTCTTATTCGATCTTTGGTATTTATCACCATGATTGTCTTGATGTAATCCAGTCATCGGTACTAGGATTAAGCTTGTGAGTACCCTACTGCTCCACTAATAGACTTATGCACCAACTTCTCCTCGAGGCGGTCCTATCAATTTGAGTCAGAATTGGTAATATCACTCGATATGCGGAGTAGGGACATCGACGTTTAAGCCTTAAGTAGCGATTCTGGCGTTAAGATCTTTCTTTAATCGATTTGGTTATCCTTGTACCTCAACTAATCTACATCTTAAGTCGATCTTTGGCCTTAGGTACGACACAAAATCCTCTTGGTAAGTCAAACTAGGGTGGTGTCCTAGTTGGATTGGCCTAACTCATTGCTTAAAATGGAATGTTTTATGTGACTTTTTACACATGGGCACACCATTGCTTCCGCTGCATAGTTTGTCCGCAAACTAATGCTCGAGCGGGGTGTTCCAGTGTTGTGGACTTCTTTCTCATATGATCGTTTGTTCAAGTGATACCAGTTTGTAAGATCCCTCCCCTTACCAAGGAGCTCCCGATCTTATGCCCAGAACTGCCGCCTTACGGTGACACTAACTCACGGGTTAGTCGACACCGCAAGACGCCGATCCTGCCGGTTAGTACGATCATAACCTGTTTGGCCAATATGAGAAACATAAGTAAAGTATATAGTAAACAAAACTACACAAGTCCACAGCCACAGAGTACATATCATATAAAGAAATGATGAGTACAACAAAAGAGAGAATAAGGGCTTACGCCCAGTACATCAATATCAAATCACTCTCTCTCTCAATCTAATAGCAGCGGAATCTGTCATCTTAAATCATCACACCTGAACATGTGCTCCAGTAGTAGTAGTCGGCATCTGCTCCTCAAGTCCTGCCTCCTCGACGCGCTGGTCCATCACCTCGAGCTCCTAAAATAGTATGGTCACCGACCATTAGTCAAAAAAGACTAAGTCGTTTCCTCCACACCTCGCCCCGTCGCTCTTAGGCACCGAGCGGGAGGAAGAAGCGGAGGACAACAAGGGGTAGCAAGGTGGAAGCAGGTGACAAGAGTAACTAGCAGTTGTAATAAGTATTGTTATCCTACTCTAGCAGTTCTAAGTAGGTAGTACAAGTAAGTAAAACAGTACTGTAAAAGAAAGAACTGAAAGTAAGAGCAGGAAATAAAGTACTGAAAGGTAAACTATCTATCATCACAGTCGTACCTTAACTTATAAAAATGCCCATACAAATTTATAAGTTAACGTTTCCAGGAATTGTAACTTATCAAATAAAAGAGACCATACTAATTTATATGATAAGGATCTATGATTGCGTATGCCCTAATATGTATGAATGATTATGATGCAGTTTATGTAGCAGACAAGTGCAACTCACACACAACGACTCTGTGATCACAGACCTTTAGTTCCCACTTTTCGAGAGCTAGCATCACTCTCAGGTACCGTCGTCGTGGCTCCGGCAGCAGCGGATCGGGCTTCTCCGCTTTCTAGGCAGGTATACACACTACCAGGCCTAGACCTCTCTTGTGCGCCTCTGTACATGAAACAAGTGTACTCTAGAGTCTCTCCGTACCACTTTGATGACCACCCGTCAGTCTTGTTGGGTAGGGTGCGCGTTTCTGGGGATAGTCCTCCAGACCGCAGTATAAACAACCTACTGGCCCCTTAAACCCTCGCACCCGCCTGGTCCACCGTACTGCCGTCGGTGTGACGACTGGCCAGTACCGCATGTCCCGCCACTATTTATGCACATGCAAATATTTCATCTCGAGCCTCGTAGGACCAATCTGTCCTGATTCCTCCAACCCTGCCTGGGTGAGCAAGTAAACCAAACACTTCCTTCCAACTCTACACGGGTGAGCAAGTAGTCAATAGACTCCAAGTCTCTCCAACCCGGCACGAGTGAGTATATAGCTCATCAATTCCATACAACTCTACACGGGTGAGCAAGTAGTCAATAGACTCCAAGTCCCTCCAACCCGGCATGAGTGAGAACAAGTACAGTTTACCTAGCCTATTAGGCTACTCTTGCCTACCGGTTATTACACTTAGTGAATTAAGGTTAATCCCAGGACTGCCCAGGGCATGCCCGGTGAAGGGCTCTCAAGGGCACTAGGAACTACGATGGACTGAAGCCCAAAGCTCCCTTTCTCAAGGATATTTACTTTAGTTGATGTCTACCCATGATTCCCTTTGCTCCCAGTGTTACTTTAGAGCGACTTAGTGACTTAAAATATCATTATTAGAAGGGCGACGGTCTTCCGCCGGCCTCCGCTCAAGTGGTTACCCAAAAACTTGCACTTTTACTCTCGACACTAAGACGACACTAACCACCAGGGTTATATTTCCAATCATATTCCCTAGCTCAATTGTCGGTCTATCCACTGGTGGGCCTTATGGTACAATCTACTTTTACTATGCGCAGCCCATGACCTAATACCACCCCGAAACTAAACTTCTAAATCCTTGGCCAACAGACCCTAAATATTTATCCTAGGGTGGTATGGACTAATGAAATGAATGTATTGATTTTCACAACTTTCCTAGGTCATTAAGGCATTTAATTAAATCCTTTAAATTATTCCCTAGGTCATTTTACACATGAAGTGGTATCAATTAAAATCTACTGACCTAAGGAAATTTTCCTGAGTTGAATATGAGTAAAATATTACTGTCTACAAGATCTCATAATTTTACTTTTTATATTTCTATTTATCCCATAATTAATACAGATTCTACATATTTATCATTTTCCAAATGAAGTATAAGAAATATATCAACCAAAATTACAGGAAAATTACTGAGAATATATATCACTACTTTATGACTAATGGTAGAGTTTCATTAAATTCTACAATGTAGTGGCCTATCAAATTCAATTCTTAATTAATTACCAAAATGCCATTATGCTAGCTCCATACTTAACAGTGCATCCAAAAATTATGAAATAATTCTACAATGCTAATATCAGAATTATACAACTCTTAGAAATAATTGCACAATTTTACAACATGTAATTCCAATTATTCATGAATAAATACAAAAAGGGTAAAAGAGTAAATTCAATGTATTTTGCTCCAATAATTCTCAAACAGAGATATAAAATTTTCCTAAGTCAACTAACACCTCATTTTTGACTTGACAAATTTTGGGGATTTTCCTTGGTAAAAGTCTATTTTTCCAATTTCTTTTCCAAAAAGAGCTATATTTTGATAATTCCAAATAATGGGATTTTTGAACCCAAAGATCCCATAATTAATTCTAGGGGAGAGTTTTACCCTAATTAATCACTGGAATAAATTCCATGATTTTTGCAGGCCTCAACTAAGCAAATACACAATATTTCATTTCTTGCTAATAACACCCCAAGGCTATAAGTAGCCAACACCTGTAAGTGGGTTAACCCAACATGAAGTGATCCAAATGTGCTTAAATTTTTACCAAGCACCCATGATGTCCCTAAGGACCTGCCACCAAAATTTGGGGCCATTTGGATGCTTAACACTCCACTTATACCATTTATTTAATTATTGATATTATGATCAAAACTATAGGAATTTTGTTCCAAAAAATTCCTCAACTTTGGCAGGGGCTAAATATGGCCAAATTAGCCATATGTCCAAAATTTCAGGCCATGTGGACATCTGGTTTGGCCTGGGCATCACTTTTAATTTCTGCCCTAGCCTAGGACCAGTCCTAGGAAAACAGCCCTACAGGAAACTCTACTGGGCGAAATTACAAGTTTAGGATGTCATATTAAAGCTAACACATAAGGCTACATTTTTCATGTTAATCATCAGTCATGAAAATGGCCCTATGGGCCCTATATTTAACATGCAAGTGACTGTATAAACAGGGACAGAAAGCTATACATCATAATAGCACTAATCTCAAAGCAGGATGAAGGGCATCTGTTCATCTTCTCCAAACAGCCAAAGGCCGAGATTTGACCGACCTGGATCTCCTTCCAAGGTCATTTCCCGGCCACACGGCCACCTCCCTGGCCGGCCACCACCACCACCACCTCCGTTGAGGTGAGGGCTAACGTTTGGCGGCGACTTGGCCGCCGGAGGCGGCGGTTTCCGGCGAACTTGCACCTCATTAGAAATCCGAAATTTCAAGCTTTGCTCCCATGGAATCGGTCTCAATTGAGCCCGATATCTCCCCTAGTTGATCTAGGATTCTAGTACGGGTAGAGGTGAGACGAAACGGACCTTGATCGGAGCCCGACGGCGGTGGTGGTAGTGGTTGGCCATGGAATTTCTCCTCTCCGGCGAGCTTGCTCCAGAACCCGATTCTCCACAAAAAGCTTCGATCTAGGTATCGAATTCCACTCCTTTGGGCCTTCTGAAGCTAATGGGAGGGTTGGTTTTGGCTGATATGGGTTGTATACATAGATGCCGTGATGGGGATTTCGGCCATGAGCTTTGGTTTCTCCTCCTTGGCTCCAAGTGGCATGAAATTGGGATGGAAAGGCTGATAATTGATGTGTGGGTTCAGATGTGTGCTTGGGAAGAGAGGAGAAGGGCCGCATGGCCTTCATCCCCATTTTCCCTCTCTTCTCTCTCCTCTTTTTCTTATTTTCCTCTCTCTTATGGTGTGATTTCTCCAATTTACCCTTGCATGCATTCTCTCTCTTCAATATGAGGGGTAAGGGTTGACTTTGACTCCTTGGGTTGGCATTGGGCTAGGTTGGGTGGACCTAACCCAAAGAAGTAGGCTTGGGTTCATTTTTGCCTATTTACGTAAATTTGTTGACTTGTTGACCATTTGAGTTGACTTAGTCAACCATGGTGAGTGGTTTGGCCCCACTTGAGGGTAATGGGTCCAATGTCACCACTCAACTTGGTTTGGGTCAAGGTGGGCCCCACTTGGGTCTAATTGGGCTTATAGGTGTGGGTTTGACCCAATTAGGAATTATGGTTGACTTGGGTCAACATGGGTCACTTAGGTGACCCAACGATCTACCCTAGGGTCCACTTAGATTATTTTTAGGGTTAAGGCAATGTGGTGGGGTCATGGTGTGGCTAGGATTCCCATTTAGGCCAGTTTGACCAAATTTGACTCGGTCCTATAGTGGGCCCCACATGACTACAACCCACTACCTATGGTCAAACATAGCTAATTACCCTAACACCCGCCCCATGCCTAACCCAATCTAAGTTAAGGGGCCTAGATGTAACATGGGATGTTACAAATCCTATAAACAAAAATATAATTTCGTCCCCGAAATTTGAGTTCGGGTCTACGGGGTTCCACTTACAAGAATTATAAGAAACTTAAGACATAAATTAAAGTATACCTGAAGTAATTAATTTCAGGTGTTGTTCCAACATCAGATCCCTCGGCTCCCAGGTGTGCTTCTCCCGTCCATGGTGGGACCACAACACCTTTACAAGGGGAACTTTCTTCTTCCGCAACACTTGATCCTATGTATCGTCAATCCGGATCGGTTCCAATCGAACTGATCGATCAGGTGCTACCAGGCCTGCGGTAGATATAATGTGATGCTCTGGCCAAAGGAGAGCTCTTCGTAATAAAGAGACATGAAAGACGTCGTGCAAGGTCCCCGACTCAGGTGGCAGCTGCAGTCTATAAGCTAAGGGACCGATCCGCTCCAGGATCAAGTCTGGCCCCATATATCGTGGACTGAACTTCATATGTCTCCGCACCCGAGGAACACCATGAACCGAACGTATCTACAAAAATACCTTGTCCCCTACCTGGAACTCCACCTTCTGATGTCGCGCATCGCATTACTTGGTCTGTCTACTCCGAGCCTCTAGCATCCGGACCCTGATCAGTAAACTCTGAGCCTACATATCATCTATGTGCTCTGGTCCAAGTGCCCCGGGGTCCACATCCTGAACCTTGAAAAACCACTTCTCCAGGTTGCCACCTCCTCAAAAATGGTGACCACCTCCTCTGGAGAAACTGGAGGGGCACCTAACATCTTGCCAATCCACTTCTCCAGGTTGCCCAAAATCCTATCAACCTAAGTGGAGATAGAAATCCTGGATAGAGTTGCCTCCCCCTCAGACACTGCAGTAGATACAGTCCTAGGGAGAGGAGCAACCAGAGTGACTACAGGCGCAGGCACTGACACCATAATGGCAGAATTGCTATCAGCAGACTTATAAACAAACACCACATCCTCAACATCAGTCTCAATCTCAGCAGCGACAGCAGCACCAATAGCGGCAACCTCTGCTACGATATCCCCTGAACCTGAGGCTGGAACCACTATAACTATATCTGAAAGGGCAGCTGTCTCCCCCTCAATTTCTGCACTCAATCCAGCATGAATCTCGTTAGGGTGAGGAGAATGGGTACTGTCATCAGGAATAAGATCTTCCTCCTTTACTGGGGGTACTGGGGCTCCCCCTCACTGGATTATCCGCCGATCCCACCTTGAGAAAATTGTAGAATCTATCTTCTTTAGGTGATGGATAGGAACTCCTTTGGTTATATCAAACCTATCACCATCGAGCTGATTCAGGTATAGGGTGATAATCCTCCCAAAGTTGGGAGTGAGTAGGCTGTCTTTGATCTTTGTAAACAGCAAAGCACCCCAATCCAACCTCTTCCTGCAGATAATGACAACAATCACTTTGAACATGTCTGTAGAAAGGTAGTCATGTGAGTCGGTCTTGCAGAGCAGTACCTTGCCAATGATGTCGGAGAGGAGCTTGTATTTCTCATTCATCCCTTTGCGCTTGATGTCCTTGGTGCCTCGGGGAAGTCCACAAAATAACAGGGCCCTAGAGAAATCGTCTTCGTCTAGGTAATCGGCCTTTTCACAGATTGTAAGCCGCAAATACCTGGACAGAAGAGAAGCTTTCACTTTGATCTTGTACTTCTGTAGTTTGCTCTTTATCACTGAATCTTCATGTCTGAGCTTTGCATTCTGGAAAAATTCAAGGACTTCCTTGTACAGCACTTTGCAGGGGTGTTCGAAGATGAAGGAGGCATGAGCAAACCCAGTGCGAACCAACTCGCCTCCCTTAGCAAGCCACTGGTGCTTCTAGGAGCCTTTGAGCAAAGTACTAATGAGACTGATTATCGGAATGGTTTTGTCGGCAGGAGGCAGTGAAACACGGTAGCCGACGATAACACAGTATGTGACGACAGGAGTAAAGCTAGGGCACTAGAGAAATCTTTCCACGATCAGTGCGGACTAGGGAACGAGAGGAGGGCGACGATCGACGGTTATCGGCAAATCGGGAGTCGAAAGGTCGAGTAGAGATGTTGTGTGAATCGATGGGTTTTGGCTTCTTTAAGGTTTTACGAAAACGGCTGCTTTGGACTTCGATGAAAATGGTTGCTTTGGAGTTCGACAAAAATCGGCTTGCCTTGGAGTTCGACGAAAATCGGTGTGCCCTCTCGTTTCTATTTATAAATGAATACATATATGTATATGATTTTAAATTGCATCTAGACTACGCGTACCTCAAATTTGGTCGTCGAGTCTTCGGATCCAATATAGACAATTTGAAATATTACCTTAAGTAGACTTCTCCGAATTTTGCTGTTGAAGGAGTCTGATTCAGCGAAATTTGTATGAGTATGCGACGAAACGACTGATATTCACCGATTTGGACTTTACAAAAGAAGATTTGCTTTGAATAACTGGATCTCGAGATCAATTTTGCTTGTTAGACCTTCTTCACAAGTCCTTGTTCATCATACCAAGCTCCATTTTGAAAAATGAGAACTTGGTCTCGTCTAGTGGCTTCGTAAAGATATCAGCAACCTGCTTGTCCGTCGGGACATAGCTGTGGGCTATGTCCTTATTCTCCACAAGCTCCCGAATGAAGTAGTAGCGCACCTCGATGTTCTTGGTGTGGCTATGGGAAATTGGATTGTTTGCGATTGCGATAACGCTGGAGGAGTCGCAAAACATAGGAATTTCTCTGAACTTCAAGTTATAATCTTCCAGTTGATTCCTTATCCATAGAAGCTATGTGCAACAGCTACCCATAGAGATATACTCTGACTCGATAGTAGATGTTGCCACACAATTCTGCTTCTTACTGCTCCAAGAAATAAGCCATCTTCCGAGAAATTGACACGTCCTAGAAGTTCTTTTCCTATCATCCCCGCTTCTTGCAAAATCAGCATCTGAAAAGCCAATTAATTCGACGTCATTACTTTTTGGGTACCATAAGCCAAGATTCAGTGTACCCTTAAGGTATCTTAAAATCCGCATTGCACCGATGTAATGAGATTCCTTAGTGTTCACTTGATATCTAGCAAAGACATATGTAGAGAACATTATATCTGGTCTACTGGCAGTTAGGTAAAGCAGGGATCCAATTATGCTTCTGTACTTAGTTTCATCAAAAAGTTTCCCTTTCTCATCATTGTCTAGAGATACAGTTGAACCCATTGGAGTCCTCATAGAGGTTGCGCTCTCCATTCAGAATTTCTTAAGAAGCTCCTTGGTGAACTTCGTCTGAGAGATGAAAATTCCATCTTCAGATTGCTTCACCTGAAGTCCTAAGAAATATTTCAGCTCACCCACACTGCTCATTTCAAACTTCCCTTGCATACGTTTAGAAAACTTTTTGCAAAGGCTGTCTTCCGTAGAGCAAAATATGATGTCGTCGATATAGATTTGCACTACCAAAATCTTGCCTTTAACTTCCCTAAGAAATAATGTCTTGTCTATATTTCCCCTTATGAACTTGTTCTCAAGAAGGAAGCTAGACAACGTCTCGTACCAAGCTCGGGGAGCTTGCTTTAAACCATATAGGTTTTTATTTAAAAAGAAAACATGATCAGGGAATTTAGAGTTTGCAAAACCTGGGGGTTGCGCTACGTATACTTCCTCTTTCAGATCCCCATTCAGGAATGCTTACTTCACGTCCATTTGGTAGACAGTGAAGCCTTTGAGGGCAGCATACGCAATAAACAACCTGATCCTCTTCGAGCCTGGCCACTAGAGCACATTTCTGGTCTAAGTCGATCCCCTCTTCTTGTTAGTATCCTTGCGATACACACCGGGCTTTATTTTTGATGATTACTTAATTATCGTCCAGCTTGGTTCTGAATATCCACTTTGTGTCTATCACGTTATGTCATTTGGGCCTAGGTACCAGATCCCAGTCTTTGTATCATTCAAACTTGGTTAGTTCCTCTTGATTGCCAATATCCAAGAGGCATCTTTATTTGCTTCCTCGAACTTCTTCGGTTCAACCTGAGACAAGAAAATCAGATGCTAAACTTCGTTAGTTGTACCTCTTCTGGTTATCACACCATCTCCTGGCTCTCCAATGATTAGATCAATTGGGTGATCTCTTAGGTGTCAAAACCCTAGATTCCTTTCTCTCTCTCCAGAAGGCCTTGCAGCATCTTGTGCAACCTCTATGGGTTGAGGCACTTCTTCCTCTAAAGGTTCTTCATCCACCAAGCGTTGATCGATGGTCTTTACTGAGCTTGGATCGTCTTCCTTGACAGCTTTATCCAAGCTTAGCTCCTTGAACCTGGTACCTGCATCTGCACCAATAACACTAGATGAGGTGCATTTGAGCATCTTAGTTTCATCAAATACAACATTTATAGATTCTTCTACCACTAGGATTTTCTTATTAAAAATCTTATATGCCTTACTATGGCTACTATATCCTACAAAAATACCTTCAAAACATTTTTCCCTAAACTTTGTGCGGTAATACTTCCCATTATTAAGTACGAAGCATTTGCTTCCAAAGATTCTAAAGTAGGACACAGTCGGTTTTCTGCCCTTCAATAGCTCATAAGGGATCTTACAATAACTTTTGTTGATGAGTGCTCTGTTTTGCACATGACAAGCTGTGTTGGCTGCTTCAGCTCATAAGTATTCCAGAACTGAAGCGTTGTTCAACATGGTTGTACATGCTTCAATGAGGGTTCTATTGTAACACCTCTACCCGTCAAGAAGAATATAATAGAGGGTCCGGCCGGGGCCCCACACCATATTCCACAAACAGGCGGAGACGCTACTAAATAATATCATAACCAACGCATCCTAACACAGAGCATTCTAGCGGAAGCTTCACGGTTGAATTAATGAACTCAAGATAAACAACAATGTCCACTAACATAGGAATGTATAGATATACATCAAAAGAGTCTGGCCTTAAGGCCTTACAACAGTTTCTCTTAATAAGAGTGTGGTTTACATACATCAGCACGCAGGCCGGCCACACATGAACAAAAGAAACAAAACAATGCCTTCGAGGGCAGCAACGCAGCTTTGGGCTTCAGCCCGCTAAGTCCCGCTCGGACCAGCTCCTCCAGCACCTGTAAGAACCAATCCACCAAACGGTGGCAAAACAGGGCAACGGTCAGCATTCAGCTGACCAATTATAACGACCCTGCCCCTGGCACGGGGCAGCGGAATTCCATCCCTGCAAAGCATTCATCCAACATGATATATATAGCCATTCAAGCAAGACGTGCACGCCCGCACCGTCACATATCACAAACGTCGGCTCGACGGCCCGACGCTCCGTGCACTCAGGGCACATTCACACCGTTCAGAGGTCCCAGACATAACGGCGCACTATGAGCATTCTAGTCTAATCGGCTCACCGGCCGTCGACTCTCGCTATGTGATCCTAACAGGGTCTTAAGCACCCAAGGTTAGACAACCATAACGCGGGTACAGATCCACCTTTCCCGTTGCTCACATCGTCAGACTCACGCCTGGACTGACGCGGGTACAGTTTCACCTTGCCCGTTCCACCATTTCCTAGTTGTAGCCTCACAGCTCAACTTTCCACCAGTAGCACTCACGGCCACAAGAGAGTCCAACTCTCATAATTTCCTGGACTTCCTCCAGTACTTTTATCCATCATGCATACAAGCAATCATCACGGAGCCTTCTCTGATATGCAACCAAGCATCACCAATCCAGACCATGTCCAGATGGGCTTCACACAGCATGCCTAGATCCGTACTCCAATTCCGGACTCTAACAAGGGGGACTTCACATATCTACCCCAAGGGACGCCACAACCCACCGCACACTCGCGGGGAAGGGTTTTCCCTATGCAATGCAGGAATTAAGGACTTCACATGTCCAAGCAGGAAATCGTTACCCTAGGAGTTTGCTTCGGAGCCATGGAGAGAAATTTGAGACGGATGAAAGCCTTCGCAGCAGCGTTGCCTTCGCAAATCCGAACTCGGCTCGCGATTTGGACCACCGTAGCACCACCGGCAGCCGGACTCCACTTCCTCTTCTTCCTCCTTGCTCTCACCTCTCTCTTACTTTAGAAAGAGAAGATGAAAAAGAAGAATGAGCTTCTCCCCCCTTTTTCCGGCCTTATCAGCCCAGGAATGAACTCCAGCCACAGGATCTTATTTAAAGAAAATGAAGGGCCACGATCTACTGAAAATTCCCCTGAAATTTGGCCGACACGGCCTGTGACACGCCAGTGTCACAGGCCGTGTACCCTTAAGCGGCACACGCGGCAGTCGCACTGACTGAAATATTCGAGAACACGGGCATCGACACGCCCGTGTCGAACCTGACACGCCCGTGTCAGTCATGAGACACGCCCGTGTCTCCTGTTACACGGTACTCACCGATTTCCAAAACCAGTACACGGGTCGGAACACGGCAGCTGACACGCCCGTGTCCAGCCTCACACGCCCGTGTTCCCGGCCGTGTTCAAGGCCGTGTCCTGCTCTGACTTGAATAGGTCAATTTCGAAAATTAATTCGAACACGCCCTGGGACACGCCCGTGTCGAAGGCCGTGTCCCAGGCTCGACGATCGTCGACTCTCAAACGTCGACTAGCCTGAACACGCCCTGGGACACGCCCGTGTCCCAGGCCGTGTACACCCGACACGCTCTGGGACACGCCCGTGTCCCAGGCCGTGTCTAACAGCCTCCAACCCAAAATTGTGTACAAACATATTTTGAGATTTTTGGGGTGTTACAATCCTCCCCCCTTAATAAAATTTCGTCCCGAAATTTGAAGACAAAAGGGAGAAAATAATAAACATTTATATGTTTCTATTACATATATAACGAGCGAACAAGTTACGAAAATAACTCGGGAAACTCGGCTCCCATGGTCTGCTCGCGCTCCCATGTTAGCTCTTCTCGGCCACAATTGTCCCACCGGACTTTGACCATCCCGATCACCTTGTTCCGCAACTGTTTCTCGGCTCGATCCTCTATCCGTATAGGCTTCACCTTTGTCGTTAGCCCATACTCAACTGGCACTCGATCATTTTCAACTATATGAGCTGGATCCTTGACTGCTTTGCGTAACACCGAGATGTGAAACACGTCATGCAATCCACTCAATTCCGATGAAAGAGCTAACCGATAGGCAGCTTCCCCAATTCGCTCCACCACTTCAAACGGACCAAGGTATCGCGGACATAGCTTTTTCAACCGCCGGATCCGAGATACGCCTTTGAAGGGCTTAATCTTTAAATAGACCCATTCACCCACCGCGAACTCCACGTTCCGGTGCTTAGCATTGTAATACTTGGCCTGCCGATCTTGGGCTATTAGGAGCTTCTCTCGAATAGAGCGTATTGTTGAGGTAGCATCCTCGACTTCCTTTTTGCCTAAAAGTTTAGTCTCGCCAGTTTCTGCCCAAGCTAGCGGTGTACGACACTTGCGACCATACAGCGCTTCAAATGGGGCCATGCCTATACTCGCTTGATAGCTATTATTATAGGCAAACTCCACCATAACAAGATGTTCTTCCCACTTCTTACCGAAGTCCAGGGCGCACATACGGAGCATATCCTCCATCGTTCTGTTGGTTCGTTCAGTTTGGCCATCCGTTTGCGGGTGAAAGGCCGTACTGAATGCTAAATTCGTGCCCAACATCTGATGAACTAATCTCCAATCCTTTGAAGTAAAGCGCCCATCTCGGTCACTTACGATGCTCCGGGGAACACCGTGCAATCGAACTATCTACTCCACATAGAGCTTTGCCAATGTTTCCACTGAATCATCCCGCTTGTTTGGTATAAAATGAGCCACCTTTGTCAACCGGTCTACAATCACCCAGATTGAGTCATGGCCACGCTGAGATCTCGGCAATCCGTGCACGAAATCCATAGAAATATCCTCAAATTTCCATTGCGGAACCGGCAACGACTTCAGGAAACCACTCGGCCGTTGACATTCTGCCTTTACCAAAGCACAAGTACGACATTTAGCCACATACGCGGCTATGTCCTTCTTTAAACCAGGCCACCAGAACAGTTTCTTCAGGTCTTTGTACATTTTTGTGCTCCCAGGGTGAATTGAATACTTTGTAAAGTGCGCTTCATATAGCAGCCCTTCTCGCAATTTACCCGCACTAGGGACGCACAATCGGCCATCCTTTCGTAATAAGCCATCATCCCAGGAGAACTGATCACCAGATCCCTCCTTTGCATAGCGTTGGAGACTTTCATCCAACTCCGTTGCCCGCCGAACCCTGTCAGCAAGGTCATATTGAACTTCCAACCAGTTCATGCTTGCTTCAGTTGAAGAATCTCTTTCCACACAAGATATCTCCAAGGCTTCCAACTCTTGGACTAACCGCTCATCATGTATCCGCAACCAATTTGCCTGTACCGGAGCCCGACGACTCAAGGCATCAGCGACCACATTTCCCTTTCCGGGAACATAGTGAATGTCGAAGGTATAATCCCCAAGGAATTCCATCCACCTTCTTTGTCGCATATTCAACTCCTTTTGATCGAGCAGATACTTTAAGCTTTTATGATCGGTATAAATATCTACTTTCACGCCATATAGATAATGCCGCCACAATTTTAGCGAAAAGATCACCGCCGCCAACTCCAAATCATGGACGGGGTAATTACGCTCATGCACTTTCAATTGACGTGAACCATAAGCGATCACCTTGCCAAACTGCAGGAGAACGCAGCCTAAGCCGCTTCCTGACGCATCGCTGAATATTTCAAATCCGTCTGTACCACATGGTGACGTCAACACGGGCGCCGTGGTCAAACGATTCTTCAGCTCCTCAAAAGCTCGTGCGCACTCCGGCGTCCAAACGAACTTCTGATCCTTTCTCGTCAACGTAGTCAGAGGCAAAGCAATCCGGGAGAAGTTCCCCACGAACCTCCTATAGTAGCCCGCCAGTCCAAGGAAACTTCTGACTTCGGCCACTGAAGATAACACTGGCCAATCCCGAATGGCACTTATCTTAGCCGGATCCACCGCTATGCCCTCTCCACTTACCACATGGCCTAGAAAAGCCACCGACGAGAGCCAGAACTCACACTTTGAGAACTTGGCATACAGCTTATTCCTTCGCAAGGTATGCAATACTAATCGCAAATGGTTTGCATGATCTTCCTCCGATTGTGAATATACCAGAATATCATCAATAAACACAATCACAAACAGATCCAGGTATTCGCGGAACGTACGATGCATGAGATCCATGAATACCGAAGGCGCATTACACAAGCCGAACGGCATCACTGTGAACTCATAATGACCATAGCGTGTGCCAAACGCTGTCTTGGGAATGTCACCTTCCCTAATCCGCAACTGGTAATACCCGGACTTCAAATCCAACTTCGAATAGACGGTTGAGCCTGCTAGCTGATCGAACAAGTCATCGATCCGAGGAATTGGATACTTGTTTTTCTCCGTCAGCTTGTTCAGTTCGCGATAATCAATACATAGTCGCAAACCACCGTCTTTCATTTTCACAAAAAGAACAGGCGCGCTCCAAGGTGACATACTTGGGCGTATGTATCCCTGCTCCAACAACTCTTGCAACTGAACTTTCAGTTCGGCCATTTCTTTTGGCGCTACCCGATACGGCGAACGGGCCACGGGTTTTGCACCCGGCACCAGCTCGATAGCGAAGTCAATTTCCCTTTGGGGAGGTAACCCCGGAAGGTCCTTTGGAAACACATCCGCATATTCCGACACAATCGACACTTCACTCACACTGGCCTTCGGCGCCACCGCCTCTATGAGTGTGAAGAACAACTCCGCACCCTTCCGAACTGCCTTAACAACTTGGAGAGCGGATAACAACATCCCACTCATCCCTTGCATACCAATGAACTTGGTCTCTCGTTCGGTATTTTGCCCAAGTGTGACCTCTTTTGAAGTGCAATCAATACAGGCACGCTGCTCTGAAAGCCAGTCCATACCAAAGATTATATCAAACTCTTTGATCGGCAATACTAGTGTTTCCACTTTGAACTCCCGACTTCCTATCTTGACCTCAAGACCGCAAGATTGATCCGCGCACATCAAACATCCGTTAGGCAACAACACCTTTACACTGTCTGTCTTGGTCCGGATAGGCACCCCGACACGCAAGACAAAATCCTCAGACAGAAACGAATGTGAAGCACCTGTGTCGAACAGTGCTCGCGCCGGATACTCTCGTATAAGGACAAACCCTATAACATGACAATTAAAACAAGCACAGCACACCAAAAGTACAAATATTAAAACTTAAGCGCACCTGTGACGACATCAGCCTGCTTAATGGCCTCCTGTTGTCCAAGGTTGAAGACCCTGGGCTGCGCGTGCGAGGCAGAAGACTCCACCACAGCCTTCCCCTTCTCCGCATAAGACGCTCCCGTCTTCTTATCACCCTTTGGAGGACCAAATCGGCATTCACGTGCGAAGTGTCCAACCTTCCCGCACGTAAAACAAGCACGAGCTCCATTCCCAGATGTGTCCGTCACAGTCGCAGAAGGAGCTTGTCCAGAAGACTTAGACTTCTTATTCCATTTCCTTCGGTAGCCAAACTTGTCCGGACGCGGCGGCTTAAACTCCGACTTCACAACCGCCAAGTTTCCCTTTGCTTGCCCCCGTTTCATGTCCGTCTCCAAAGAACGAGCCGTACAGACTAAGGCTTGGAATCCCTGACTCACAGAACTCGAGAGCAAATACCTTAGCTCATCTCGCAGTCCCGCATTAAACCGACTAGTCTTACGCTCTTCTTCGGCGAAGATCGAGCCCGCATATCTTCCCAACCGGGTGAACTCATGCAGGTAGTCATCCACACTTCGATCTCCCTGTGCTAACCGTTGGAACTCCATTTCCATCGACATCCTTTGCTGCATCGGCAGATGTTGTGCTAAGAACAACCGAGAGAATTCTTCCATTGTAATCTCTGCCAATTGCCTGCCGGCCAAGTGATGCAGTTCAATCTCATCCCACCACAATCGCGCCTCTCCTTCCAGTAGGAAAGTGGCTAACATCACTTTCTGTTCTTCCTCAACCCTGATAGCCCTCATAAACCTCTTAATTCTTGCAAGCCAATCCTCTGCTTGGGCCGGTGTACCCGCCCCATGAAATTGCGGAGGGTTAAAGCTCAAGAATTGCTTCCATTGTTGATCTGCTACCCGCGGATCAACTTCGGCTTCTATCGGTTCTTGCCGTACCCCAGCTTGCGTTGGCACCACTGCAGGACGTGCTTGCCCCGCTTGCTGAGCATTCATCACAGCAAGTACCGTTTCCGTGATGAGACGGACTGTTTCAGCGGATGGAGGAGTTGTGGGCACCTCGGCTGGTGCCGCACTCGCAATAGAACGTTGTGGTTCGGACTGACCCGCAACACTTCTGGTCACCTATATGTGTAAAACACACAGGTTAACGACCAATAAAAACGGCAATCATACAAAGAGAATACACAAGTTCAACAAACAAGTGTATTTGCATTCCTAAGTGGACAATCTTGAGTTCAAATTAAGTGTTATAACGACGGCACTGACACGTGCTCGCCCCCTCTCAAAAGAATTCGTCCGCGAATTCGGAAGAGATCGACCAACAAGCTGATACCAAATTGTAACACCTCTACCCGTCAAGAAGAATATAATAGAGGGTCCGGCCGGGGCCCCACACCATATTCCACAAACAGGCGGAGACGCTACTAAATAATATCATAACCAACGCATCCTAACACAGAGCATTCTAGCGGAAGCTTCACGGTTGAATTAATGAACTCAAGATAAACAACAATGTCCACTAACATAGGAATGTATAGATATACATCAAAAGAGTCTGGCCTTAAGGCCTTACAACAGTTTCTCTTAACAAGAGTGTGGTTTACATACATCGGCACGCAGGTCGGCCACACATGAACAAAAGAAACAAAACAATGCCTTCGAGGGCAGCAACGCAGCTTTGGGCTTCAGCCCGCTAAGTCCCGCTCGGACCAGCTCCTCCAGCACCTGTAAGAACCAATCCACCAAACGGTGGCAAAACAGGGCAACGGTCAGCATTCAGCTGACCAATTATAACGACCCTGCCCCTGGCACGGGGCAGCGGAATTCCATCCCTGCAAAGCATTCATCCAACATGATATATATAACCATTCAAGCAAGACGTGCACGCCCGCACCGTCACATATCACAAACGTCGGCTCGACGGCCCGACGCTCCGTGCACTCAGGGCACATTCACACCGTTCAGAGGTCCCAGACATAACGGCGCACTATGAGCATTCTAGTCTGATCGGCTCACCGGCCGTCGACTCTCGCTATGTGATCCTAACAGGGTCTTAAGCACCCAAGGTTAGACAACCATAACGCGGGTACAGATCCACCTTTCCCGTTGCTCACATCGTCAGACTCATGCCTGGACTGACGCGGGTACAGTTTCACCTTGCCCGTTCCACCATTTCCTAGTTGCAGCCTCACAGCTCAACTTTCCACCAGTAGCACTCACAGCCACAAGAGAGTCCAACTCTCATAATTTCCTGGACTTCCTCCAGTACTTTTATCCATCATGCATACAAGCAATCATCACGGAGCCTTCTCCGATATGCAACCAAGCATCACCAATCCAGACCATGTCCAGATGGGCTTCACACAGCATGCCTAGATCCGTACTCCAATTCCGGACTCTAACAAGGGGGACTTCACATATCTACCCCAAGGGACGCCACAACCCACCGCACACTCGCGGGGAAGGGTTTTCCCTATGCAATGCAGGAATTAAGGACTTCACATGTCCAAGCAGGAAATTGTTACCCTAGGAGTTCGCTTCGGAGCCATGGAGAGAAATTTGAGATGGATGAAAGCCTTCGCAGCAGCGTTGCCTTCGCAAATCCGAACTCGGCTCGCGATTTGGACCACCGTAGCACCACCGGCAGCCGGACTCCACTTCCTCTTCTTCCTCCTTGCTCTCACCTCTCTCTTACTTTAGAAAGAGAAGATGAAAAAGAAGAATGAGCTTCTCCCCCTTTTTCCGGCCTTATCAGCCCAGGAATGAACTCCAGCCACAGGATCTTATTTAAAGAAAATGAAGGGCCACGATCTACTGAAAATTCCCCTGAAATTTGGCCGACACGGCCTGTGACACGCCCGTGTCACAGGCCGTGTACCCTTAAGCGGCACACGCGGCAGTCGCACTGACTGAAATATTCGAGAACACGGGCATCGACACGCCCGTGTCGAACCTGACACGCCCGTGTCAGTCATGAGACACGCCCGTGTCTCCTGTTACACGGTACTCACCGATTTCCAAAACCAGTACACGGGTCGGAACACGGCAGCTGACACGCCCGTGTCCAGCCTCACACGCCCGTGTTCCCGGCCGTGTTCAAGGCCGTGTCCTGCTCTGACTTGAATAGGTCAATTTCGAAAATTAATTCGAACACGCCCTGGGACACGCCCGTGTCGAAGGCCGTGTCCCAGGCTCGACGATCGTCGACTCTCAAACGTCGACTAGCCTGAACATGCCCTGGGACACGCCGTGTCCCAGGCCGTGTACACCCGACACGCCCTGGGATACGCCCGTGTCCCAGGCCGTGTCTAACAGCCTCCAACCCAAAATTGTGTACAAACATATTTTGAGATTTTTGGGGTGTTACATCTATTCCTTCTCTCTGCTACTCTATTTTGTTGTGGAGTGCGCGAGGAGGAAAACTCATTAAAGATACCTTGACTTTCACAGAACTTTTCATGGCTCCAAACTCAAACTCTATTCCGTGGTCACTTCTGATTTTGACCACTGAGCTATTCAGTTCGTTTTGAATTTGCCGGACAAAATTAGTGAAAGACGCGAAGGTGTCTTACTTGTGTTTCAGAAAGAACACCCAAGTAAAACGTGAGTAGTCATCAACGATTACTAATGTATAGACCTTACCTCCTAAGATGTGAATAGGCATATGACAGAATAAGTCAATGTGAAGCAAGTATAAGCTTCGAGAAGAATCTTTCTCAATAATACCCTTGAAGGTAGCCCATGTCTGCTTACCCATTTGACAGGAGTGACATAGACTCTCTTTAAGGCACTTAATATTGGGGGCATTGCACACTAAGTTGTGAGAAAATAGCATATTTAAGGTTTTAAAATTAATATGTGCTAATCTCTTGTGTCATTGGTCATAGAGAGACACACTACTTTTTGCCAAAAAGTACACTGGGGTGGAAGTGTCTAAGCAAAGGAAATTTAAGCAGAAAATATTTCTGCTCAAAGTGCAAGTTAAGACAATCTCCATATTTATAGACGATTTTATCAGACACTTGTCCTTGCAGAACTCAATGATGTAGCCTTTGTCACATAGTTGACTTATGCTTATAAGATTATGGTGTAATCGTTCAACATGAGCAACGTCTGTAAAAGAGACAACGCCATTGGATATCATAGCATAACCTTTTGTTGTTCCCCGGTATGAACCTCCAAAGATGACTATTGGTCAGTCTTTAACTGGGGTATAATCACGCAGAAGGCTTCTTGTCCCGGTCATGTGCCGAGAGCATCCACTGTCCAAATACAAGATCAGAGTTCTATTGGCCTTTGGACATTCCTGCAAAAATAAATCAGTTTACCTTAGGAACCCAAACGTATTTGGGTCCTTGGTTCCTGGTCAGCATACTCCCCCTAGGAACATTAGCCTTGTGAGTGGTCGTTCTCACATAGCTAACTCTAGGAGTTACAAGATTTGCAGGGTTATAGCAACAGTCTGCGCCAAAATGACCAATTTTGCCGCAACACCAACAGTCGAATATGTTGTACCTTCATTTGTACTCCTGCTTTATGTAACACCCCTATCCATCACATAGCATATAACAGTAGGTCTGGCCGAGTCCCGACACCATATACCACAGACAAACAGAAGGGTTACTCATTGAAACCATTCTTCCAATCGTAACATCCTACACAGAGCATCTAGCGGAAGCAATTTATTAAGTTGTAAGGAATAAGAACACAGCCACAAGCATGAATGTCCACTATCGAATCCAAACAGAAATGAAACCACAAAGTACACAAAGTACCGATCTTATGGACTTACAAGAGTTCACTAAATTTAAAATAGTGTTTTCCATACTTCGGCTCGCAAGCCGGTCACACATGAATTAAAACAAGTAAACATAACAAGTCCTTCAAGGGCCGGCGCTACAACAAGGGCTTTTGTCCGCTATTTGTCGCTCGGCTCCGCAGTACCTGCAAGCACAATTCACCGCAACGGTGGCTTACAAAAGAAACGGTCAGCTAAAGCTGACCAAATTATAATGATCCCGCCCCCAAACTCGGGCGGCGATGTTCCTTCCCTACACTTATTAGCATAATAAACAATATAGTGAATAAACACACATCATAGGTGTAGGAACACACGACCGTACACCCCGTGCTCTCAGGACACTTACACGGTGAACCCGGTCAAAACCGCGGTCTCACCACCGTCCCTTGGACGGCAATACTCGTGAGAATTCTAGTCTTTCTGGCCTAAGCTTAAGACCCTCCATCTATGCAACCGGTAAGTGCCATGTACTTTAGGTCTCTTTAACCGAACAACACAGAGCAGGTACGGTTCCTCCTAACCCGTTGCTCACACCGCAATGTCAATTTAATCCATATGCGTGGGTCAAGCTTTCCCGAGTCCCAAAACGATCAAACATGCACATAACCCAGTTATGTTCAAGGTTGGCACCCAGGCCACCAAGTTGGAAGAAATGCGTTTCCGCCAAGTTTTCCGGGTGCACCTTGGAGTTAATGCCCAAGAATCCTTGTTGCAATCTACCGCGTAGAAAACCCGAAAACAACCAAAGGCACGGAGTCTTCTCCGGCTAATCATGCATAATGAAACATCACCGATCCAGACCAACTTGTCTGGGTAGGCTTCACACACCATGCCTATGTCCGTAACTCGATTTCGGACTCTACATGCAAACAAGGGGGACTATTCATATCTACCCTACGGAACACCGCACACTCACCGCACACTCGCGGGAGCGGGTTTCCTTATGCAAAAGAAGGAGAGCTTCACATACTCAGAAAGAGAATCGTTACCCTAGCATTCCTCTTTGGCGCCATGGAAATCTATACGGTTGGAAAGCTCTGCAATGATCTCGCCTCCATAGATATGGACTCGGCTTGCGATTTGGCGCTCCGAATCTCCTCCGGCGATCGGATCTCTCTTCCTTCTTCCTCCTTTCTCTCCCCTCCCTATAGAACTTAGAAAGAGAATGAATCCAAAAGAAATGAGGATTTTCAACCCTATTCTCGGCCTTAACTCTAGGATGGGTAAGCCTGAGCCATTGGATCCCAAAATAAGGAAACGGACGGCCACGATTCTCCCTGAAAATGAACTTCCTGGGCCGAACACGGCTTGTGACACGCCTGTGTCCAAGGTTGTGTTCCTCATTCGCCGTCAATCAGGAAAATCCCGACCATGACACGACCTGTGACACGGCTTGGAACACGCCCGTGTCCCAAGTGACACGCCCGTGTCCCAAATTACACGCCCGTGTCAAAGGTCGTGTGCCTCAAACGACACGAGACCAAACACGTCTTGAGCACGACACGGCCATGTGACATGCCCGTGTCACATGTCGTGTGCTAGACATGCCCGTGTCCCAGGCCATGTAACTCCCTCAGCACAAACTAGCAAACTGCCCGAGCAGGACAAGACCTCTGACACGCTCGTGTCTAAGGTCGTGTTCCCTATCTCGACACTCATTGACTTCATTTTTTTCGATCACTTGGTGAGTCGTCGATCCCGTGCACGACACTGCCCTGTGACACTCCCGTATCCCAGGCCGTGTGACCCTTACCAAGGTCCAAACTCGCCTCAAAGCGTTGCCCGTTACTCTTTTGAGTTTCGGGGCATTACAACTCTCTCCCTCTTAAAAGAATTTCGTCCACGAAAATACCTAAAGGAAAAGATACACAAAACCAAAAGCGGTACCTGAGTGGAATAAATCTAGGTACTCCTCAAGCATGGTCTGCTCCCGCTCCCAAGAGAGCTCCTCCCAACCGCAATTGTCCCAACGGATCTTGACCATCATGATCTCCTTGTTACAAAGTCGCTTGACTTCGGAGTCCTCAATACGAACGGGCTTGACCCTTGTCGCCAACCCTTCGTCCACCGGTACTTGATCAACCACGATCACCTGCGAAGGCTCTTGCATTGCCTTCCGCAATGCTGATATGTGGAATACGTCGTGTAGACAACTCAACTCTGCCGATAACTCTAGATGATAAGCCGCTTCACCAATCTGCTCCAGGATCTCAAATGGTCCAAGGTACCTCGGGCTCAGCTTCTTCAAGCGCCGTACCCGTGAAACACCCTTGAACGACTTTATCTTCAAATACACCCAGTCGCCAACAGCAAACTCCACGTTCCAATGCTTAGCATTATAGTATTTAGCTTGCCTATCCTGTGCGATCGGCAAGCGCTCTCGAATGGTTCGTACTAATGAAGTGGCGCTTTCCACCTCTTGCTTTTTGTACAACCTCGCCTCACCCGTTTCTAACAAATACAACAGCGTGCGACATTTTCTACCATATAGGGTCTCGAAGGGAGCCATTTGTATGCTCGCTTGGTAACTTTTGTTGTACGCAAACTCCACCAAATACATATGATCTTCCCACTACTTCCCAAAATCCAGGACGCACATGCGAAGCATGTTTTCCATTATTCTGTTAACTCTCTAAATCTGACCATCCGTCTGCGGATGAAAGGCTGTGCTGAACCTCAGCTTAGTACCCAGCATTTGCTGCACCAACCTCCAGTCATTGGACGTAAACCACCCATCTCTATCACCCACGATGCTGTGGGGCACACTATACAGTCTAATAATGTTATCCCCATTAATCTTTGCCAGTTTCTCCACCGAATCATCCTTCCTATTCGGAATGAAGTGCTAAACTTTTGTCAACCGATCTACGATCACCCAAATGGCGTCGTTTCCCTTCTGCGACCTTGGCAATCCATGCACAAAGTCCATTGAGATATCGTCGAACTTCCACTCCGAAATAGGCAAAGACTTCAAGAAACCCCATGGCTTTTGGCACTCTGCCTTCACTAAGGCGCAAGTCTGACACTTCACCATATATAGTGCCACATCCTTCTTCAGTCCTGGCCACCAGAACAACTTCTTCAGATCTCGGTACATCTTTGTGCTCCCTTGGTGAATCGAGTACTTGGTATGATGAGCCTCGTACATAACCCCCACCTGTAAATTACCCATGTTTTGGACGCACAAACGACTGCCCTTTCTTAGTAATCCATCTTATACCGTAAATTGGGAATTTGACCCATTCGAAACCGCCTCCATGATTTGCTTCATGCTACTATCCAAATCCATAGCCTACCAAATCCGATCAGCCAGGTCATACTGCACTTCCCTCCAGTTCAAAAGCGCTTTGGCGCTAGTCTTCTTGTCAATGCAAGAGATATCTAACGCCTCTAACTCCCAAATCAATCGCTCGTCATGAACTGACAACCAGTTGGCTTGTGCGGGAGCCCTGCGACTCAACGCATCCGCAATTGCATTGCCTTTCCCGGGCACATAATGAATCTTGAATGTATAGTCCCCTAGGAACTCCATCCATCTCCGCTGCCTCATATTCAGATCCTTCTAGTCTAACAGGTATTTCAGGATCTTGTGGTCGGTATAAATATCGACCTTTACGTCGTATAAATAATGCCACCAAAGCTTCAGAGCAAAAATCACGGTCGCTAACTCCAAGTCGTGGACCTTATAATTTCTCTCGCGCACTTTCAGCTGACGCGAGCCATAAGCTATAACACTTCCATGCTGCAGCAGCACACAGCCCAAACCACTGCCCGAAGCATCGCTGTAGATCTCAAAGACTTCGGTCCCACTCAGCAAATTTAACACTAGCGTCGTGGTCAATCGACCCTTCAACTCTTCAAAAGCTTGTGCTCACTCCTGTGTCCAAACAAACTTCTGATCTTTCCTTGTCAAAGTCGTGAGAGCAAATGCTATCCACGAGAAGTTCTCTACAAAGCGCCTGTAATAGCCGACAAGCCCCAGAAAACTCCAGACTTCTGCTACCGTAGACAGTACAGGCCACTCCCATATTGCAACTATCTTCGCCGGATCCACCGCAATCCCTTCACCACTGACTATGTGACCAAGGAACGCTATTGAGGGTAACCAAAACTCGTATTTGGAGAACTTTGCATATAGCTTGTTCCTCCTCAGCGTCTCCAAAACCAAATGTAGATGCTTGAAGTGATCCTCTTCGCACTGCAAGTACACCAATATGTCGTCAATAAAGACGATCACAAAGTGGTCTAAGTACTCCCTGAATGCTCTGTTCATCAGATCCATGAACACTGATGGCGTATTAGTCAGCCCGAATGACATGACCTTAAACTCAAAATGCCCATATCTCGTGATGAACGCTATTTTTGGGATATCACTTTCCCTTATTCTCAGTTGATAGTAACCGGACTAAAGATCCAATTTTGAGTACACCGATGACCCGACTAACTGATCAAACAGATCATCAATCCTTGGGATCGGGTACTTGTTCTTTTCCGTTAACTTGTTCAATTCTCTATAGTCGATACAGAGCCGCAAACTTCCGTCCTTCTTCTTGTCAAAGAGGACCGGTGCGCTCCAAGGCGACGAACTTGGACAAATATAACCCTGCTCCAATAACTCTTCTAGTTGAACCTTTAGCTCCGCCATTTCCTTAGGCGCCAACCTATAAGGGGAGCGTGACACAGGTTTGGCACCTAGTACTAGCTCAATCGTGAAGTCGATCTCCCGCTGGGGTGGGGCTCTAGGAAGATTGTTCGGGAACACGTCAGGGTACTCGCACACTACTGGGATGCTACCCAAATTGGGCTTAGGCTTCACAACCTCCACTAGCGTGAAGAACAGCTCTGCACCAGCACCAACTGCCTTGACCACCTGAAGAGCAGACATATAGGTCTTGCTCGACCCCTTCAAACACGCAATCGTTGTCTCCGGCCAGCTACCAACTTGACTTCCTTACGATTGCAATCTATATATGCCTTCTGCTCCGATAGCCAGTCCATACCAAAAATGACGTCGAACTCTACTAGCGGAAGTAACGACACTAGCAAGTTGAACTCCTGACTCCCAATACGAATCTTTATGGCACAAACTCTGTCCGCGCGCATAGAACACCCATTCAGCAACAACACGTCCAATTTGTCCTTTGCCATCAAAGAAGGGACTCTGATGCGCGATATGAAACCTTCGGACAAAAAGGAGTGCGAAGATCCAGTATCGAAGAGAGCTCTTGCCGGATTATCACAAATCAAAATAAAGCTTATATAAACAGTAATAAGCTAACAAGCACAAGGTAACAGTATTTAAAGCTAAATTGCTATAAATTTAAACCGTACCTGTCACCACATCTGCTTGTCTGATGGCCTCCTACTAGCCAAGATTGTAGAATCTTTGTTGAGTCGGAGCACAATGGGATGTGGTTGACTCCACCGCCTTGCCCTTTTCCTCGTAAGTTGCTCCCTACTTCCTCTCGGACTTTGGATGTCCACTCCAACAGTCACGGGCAAAATGCCCCGGCTTCCCACAAGTAAAGCAAGCGCCCGGGGTTCGGCCCGTGGTCGCTCCTGAAGCACCAGAAGAAGGGATTGGACCCGAAGTCCTAGCCTTCTTAAAGAACTTTTGATACCAATACTTTGAGGTAGTCGGCACCTTGAACTCTGTCTTCTTAACACTGGAGTCTTTCTTTGCCTACACATTCTTCATATCTTTCTACAAAGACCGGGCCGTGTTGACCAGGGTTAAGAAGCCCTGCGTCATCGTCCCCGAGAGCAGTAGTCTTATGTCATCCCTCAGACCTTCATAGAATTGGTTTGTATTTCGCTCCTCATCAGCGAATGTAGAACTTGCATACCGACCCAAACGTGTAAATTCGTGGAGGTACTCATCCACGCTATTCTCTCTCTGCACCAACTTCTGAAACTCGTTCTCCAATACAATCCTATGAGGCGAGGGGAGGTATCGAGCCAAGAACAGTCTCGAGAATTCTTCTATTGAGACGTCAGTAAGTTGTCTACCCCTCAAATGGTATAACTCCAAACCTTCCCACCACAGTCTTGCGTCGCCATCCAACAAGAATGTGGCAATAGTGGTCTTATGCCACTCTTCCATCTCTGTAGCTATCAAGACTCTCTTTACTCTAGAGAGCCAATCCTCTGCTTGGGTTGGGGTTCCCGTCCCCTAGAACACTGGAGGATTAAAGCCCATAACGTGTTTGAGCTGTTTATCTGTTTCTCTCCTAGATATTACTGGCTCTACCACAACCTGCTCCACTCTCCTTGGCTCCGCTACTTGGAGCGGTACTTGCTCCACAGTAGATGTAGGCTGCTGCATCTTCCTTGCAGGCTGTGCATTAATCATCGAAAACACTACTTCAGCTACCAATCGTATGGTCTTAGCCGAAGGAGCTGTTGCCGGCGTATCATTTTTGTGCTACTTGCCTCAGAAACTGGACGTTCTAACGGCCCCGCACCACTCCTGGTCACCTATAGTCGTACAAAACACCATTAAGCGACCAAACAATATTGCAAAAAGCAATTATAGGAACACGCAGGTTCCTCAAACATGTGTATTTTCATTCCTAAGCGGACATTCATTGGTTCTTTTCATGTTATAACGATGACGCACACACATGTGCTCACCACCCCTAAAAGTGAATTCGTACACGAATTCATTTAAGCCTGACCGAAACCAGTAGTCTCATACCAAATCGTAACACTCCTATCTGTCACATAGCATATAACAGTAGGTCCGGCCGGGGCCCGACGCCATATACCACAGACAGACCGAAGGGTTACTCATTGAAACCATTCTTCCAATCGTAACGTCCTACATAGAGCATCTAGCCGAAGCAATTTATAAAGTTTCAAGGAATAAGAACCCAGCCACAAGCATGAATGTCCACTATCGAATCCAAACAGGAATGAAACCACAAAGTACACAAAGTACCGGCCTTATGGCCTTACAAGAGTTCACTAAATTTAAAACAATATTTTACATACTTCGGCTCGCAGGCCGGTTACACATGAATTAAAATAAGTAAACATAACAAAGGCTTCAAGGGTCGGCTCAGCAACAAGGGTTTTGGCCCGCTATTTGTCGCTCGGCTCCGCAACACCTGCAAGCACAATTCACCGCAACGGTGGAAAACAAAAGAAACGGTCAGGTAAAGCTGACCAAATTATAATTATCCTGCCCCAAAACTCGGGCGGCAATGTTCCTTCCCTGCACTTATTAGAATAATTAACAATATCGTGAATAAACACACATCACATGTGCAGGCACACACGGCCGCACAACCCGTGCTCTTAGGGCACTTACACGGTGAACCCGGTCAAAATCGCAATCTCACCACCGTCCCTTAGACGGCAATACTCGTGAGCATTCTAGTCTTTCTGGCCGAAGCCTAAGACCCTCCATCTATGCCAACGGTAAGTGCCATGTACTTTAGGACTCTTTAACCGAACGACATAGAGCGGGTACGGTTCCGCCTAACCCATTACTCACACTGCAATGAATTTAAGCCATATGTGCAGGTCAAGCTTCCCCGAGTCCCAAAACGATCAAACATGCACATAACCCAGCTATGTTCAAGGCTGGCTCCCAGGCCACCAAGTTGGTAGAAATGCGTTTCCACCCAGTTTTCCGGGTGCACCTTAGAGTTAATCCCCAAGACTCCCTGTTGCAATCTACCGCGTTGAAAACCCGGAAATAACCAAAGGCACGAAGTCTTCTCCGGCTAATCATGCATAATGAAACATCACCGATCCATATCAACTTTTTCGGGTAGGCTTCACACACCATGCCTATGTCCGTAACTCGATTTCGGACTCTACATGCAAACAAGGGGGACTATTCATATCTACCCCAAGGAACACCGCACATTCGCTGGAGCGGGTTTCCTTATGCAAAAGAAGGAGAGCTTCACATACTCAGGAAGAGAATCGTTACCCTCGCATTCCTCTTTGGCGCCATGGAAATCTATACGGTTGGAAAGCACCGTGATGATCTCGCCTCCGTAGATTTGGACTCGGCTTGCGATTTGGCGCTCCGAATCTCCTCTGGCGACCGGATCTCTCTTCCTTCTTCATCCTTTCTCTCCCCTCCCTCTAGAACTTAGAAAGAGAATGAATCCAAAAGAAATGAGGGTTTTCAACCCTATTCCCGGCCTTATCCCTAGTATGGGTAAGCCTGAGCCATTGGATACCAAATAAGGAAATGGACGGCCACGATTCGCCCTGAAAATGAACTTCCTAGGACGAACACGGCTTGCGACACACCCGTGTCCAAGGCCGTGTTCCTCATTCGCCATCAATCAGGAAAATCCCGACCATGACACGGCTTGGAACATGCCCGTGTCCCAAGTGACACGCCCGTGTCACAGGCCATGTGCCTCAAATGACACGGACCAAACACATCCTGAGAACGACACGGCCATATTACATTCCCGTATCACATGCCGTGTGCTAGACATACCCTGGGACACGCCCGTGTCCCAGGCCGTGTAACTCCCTCAGCACAAACAAACAAACTGCCCGAGTAGGACACGACCTCTAATAAGCCTGTATCTCAGGTTGTGTTCCCTATCTTGACACTCATCGATTGTATTTTTGTCGACCACTCGGTGAGTCATCGATCCCTTGCATGACACGGCCCTGGGACATGCCCGTGTCCCAGGCTGTGTGACCCTTACCAAGGTCCAAACTCGCCTCAAAGCACTTCCCGTTGCTCTTTTGAGTTTCGGGGCGTTACACTTTACCCTTTGAATGTGGGGTCTAGAATGGGTAACATTCTTAGAGGTGGAGGCCTCCTGGTTGCAGCATACATAGGGGCTTCCCATCTCCTTAGACTTAGGAACAACAGATATGGCTATTGGTGCCTTCTTATTGTTATGGCCATGCACATATGGACCATAACTCTTCATCTGGATTTCCTCAAATGGTGTCTTGAACATGCTAGCACCAAAGTCACGGGGACGGGTCCATCCCTGGTATCTGTTCTTGGGCTCTACATGAGTAGGCCAAGCATGATGACCATAGGATGATTCAAGGTCAAACTTGTTCGTCGGAAAGATTACTTTCCTAAATGAAGGTTAATCCATTGGTGCCTTCCCCTATTCTTTGGCGCTAGCCTTCTTAGCAGCCTTACATTTTCCACGGACGTGGCCAAGACCACTACCCTTCTTTTGAGCAGAGAACTCATCAATTATAGGCAGAACAGTCTTCGGCTTGGAGTTGCTCTCATTGAGTTTTCTCTCGACAACAAGTTTTTCTTGCAACTCATCAGGATATTTTTCTTTCAGAATGAATATCTCATCAAAGCCCTTGAGTTCCTCTTTCACGGAGTGGACTTCATCTCTAAGAGGAAGCAATTTTGCAATTTCTTCCTTCACCTCAGTTTCCACTGCCTTGAGGGAGGCAATCTCCTTAACTTGATTTCGAATTACCTAACGACATTTGTCAAAAGCCTTTAAGAGGTGCTCGTGCTAAGCCATCAATTCTGATTCATTCTCATCTGAAGAGTTGTCTTCATGACCATTGGTGGAGGTTCTAGATTCTGAGAGAATGGTGTGCAAATTTACCTTCCCGTGGTACTCTGAGTCGCCTACTTCTTCGTCAGATTGAGACATAAGCCCAAATTAAGCTTCTTCGTTTTCAGAACTTGACTCGCTCGAGTCACTGTCGCTGAGAGTCTTCGACATCTTGGCGACGAAGCTTTTTTCTTCTTTCTTCTTTACTTTGAAGGATCTCTTCTCGTCCTTCCTGGAGATGTCCTTCTTCTTATATGGACACTCCGTTATCATGTGACCTAATTTATTGCAATAGTAGCAAACAATGTCAGAGGAAGAAAATTTACTAGGTTTCGATTTATGCATGTCCTCCTTATTGTAGCTTTTCTTCGTATGATCACCGTCACGATTTTATCTTCTGTAATCGGAAGAGGAAGACTTGTTCTTCATTTGTATCCTCTTACTCAACATCTTCTTAAACTGCTTGGAGATTAAGGAGAACTCTCCATCCGATAGCTCGGAGCCTGATGTGCTGGGCTCAGAGTCTTCAGGAGTGTCAAGAGCTCGTGTTCTTAGGGTGACACAACTTTGGACTTCCTTGAACCTTCAACCTTTAGGGCTGTAAACTTCTCTTTGATTGAAGAACAATTAGCTTGTTCCTCCTTCTTTCTGGTGTTCATTTAGAGTTCATAGGAGAGCAGCTTTCCGAATAGGTTCTGTGGATCTATCTACAGTAGCTTCCCAAACTCTCTAATGGCAACCACTTTGGTGTCCCATTCCTTAGTCAGTGATCTGAGGACTTTTTCGTTCAGTTCACCATGAGTGAATTCACGACAATAGTTCCTGAGGCCGTTGACTATCTTGAAAAAGTTCTCAAAACTGTCAGCTAATGAGTCATTAGCACCGTGTTTAAAGGCTTCATGATCGTCTCTCACTTCTTCAGTCCCTTCCATAATTACCACAAGGCAGTCCCACATATCCTTGGCAGATTTATAGTGGAATAAGTTCTGGCGCATTGAGTCATCCACTACACTATCTATTATATTCTTCTCCTTCTTGTCCAGGGAGACTAGGACAATTTCATCCTTAGTGAGATCCATCATCTTTTTGGGAATCTGAATTGCTGGATTAATAGTTGAAGCTTGTGTAGGGATGTGTGGTCCTTCTTCCACGATCTGAAAAATTCTCGGATTTGTAGCTTCCATATAGAACCGTACTCTTTCTTTCCACATGGGAAAGTTCTCTTTGGTGCACACTGGTAACTTAATGGAATACATATCTTTGCTTCGATCCATGGTGGTTGTGCGAAATATCTTAACGCTAGATCAGGGATCTTGATCAAGGTGTTAGCCTTTGTTGGGTACATTGGAAAATGTGTACCTGATTTGAAGAAGCACAACCTAGCTCAATGATATACATCAAGGTGTATTTGATGTTGTTTTGAGTTGACATGTGCAGGTGAAGAATTGTTAAAATTTACAGGAAAAAATTCTAAGTCCAAGTGTCGACACAAAGGAACATGTGTCGACACATAGAAGAAAGTTGTCGACACAACACTGGGAGAATGTGTCGACACAGAAGAAGTAAGTCGACACTACTCTGGGAAAAAGTGTCGACACATAACATAGTCTACAACAGCACTGGGAAATTGTGTCGACACAGAAGAAGTAAGTCGACACAGCACTGGGAAATTGTGTCGACACAGAAGAAGTAAGTCGACACAGCACTGGGAAATTGTGTCGACACAGAAGAAAAACGTCGACCTCAACATTGGGAGAATGTGTCGACACTAAAGAGCATAGTCGACCTCAAGGAATATAGTCGACCACAAGTTTATCTACAACAGCAGAATGTGTCGACACATTGTGATTGAGTCGACACATTGAAGCAGAGTTAAAAGAAGACTGTGTCGACACCTGAAGGCTAAGTCGACACTTACTGAAGTTAAGATTCTACAACAACTGTGTCGACACACAGGACTTGTGTCGACACACTGAAGAGTCAAGATCAATTTGTTTGCAGAAGAAGCTGTGTCGACTCACAGGCAACTTAGTCGACATCACTGAAGGCAGTGTCGACACCAAAGTCAATTGTGTCGACACAAATAGACAGATGGTCTCGACACTTTCTGACAGACTGTCTCGACACACTGTGGTTCAAGACTAAGGCACAGGACTTGTTGAAGACTTGACAGCTGTGGGTTGCCACCGGTTAACTGAAGCTGTCAGACTTGTCAGAGAACTGTTAGAAACCGGATCAGCCGGTTACCATGAAGGAAGTCTATAAATAGACATATTCAGAAGAAGGAAATAACCTTCACAACATTGAAGTAATTCTTAACTCCAGAACTTTTGAAGAAGGATTCCGATCCAAATCATTTCAAGAAAGTGCAAGGCACTTAAGAAGATCTTCTCAAGAAGATCTAAGAAGACTATCTAAGGATAGATCTAAGAAGAGTTCTAACCAGAATTCTGAAGAATCATTCAAGTGCTGATAGAGAGAGATCAAGTCAGAATTTGAAGAAGAAGAAAGAATCCACCATTGGATTCTCAAGAAGCTGTTTGGAATCAACTCAGCTAAGTACATTTTCAAGAAGCTTTGAAGAAGGCTAAGAAACAGTTGATTGCATCAGCTGATTAAGAATTGTCATTGCCTCTTCTCTCTCAACTTGGCAAGACAATTTAAAACAATCTTTTCTATATTTCTGTAGGATCTGTTTATACAGATCTGAGTTGTAAGCCTATGTTATAAAGGCTGAGTGTAGGAGTGTTGAACTCTGAGTGGTAGGGCTGATTGCCTGAGTGTAGGAGAAGGATATTCTCTGAGTTGTAGGCCTTGGAGCAAGGCTGAGGTAGGGCAGTTGTGCCTGAGTTGTAGGAACCAGTTGGGTTCTGAGTTGTAAGATCTTTTGATCTGAGATTAGTGGAAGATTGGCCGATTCTAGCATACTGCTAGATAGGTGAAGGGGAAAGTGGATGTACCCAGACCTTGGGGAACCACTATAAATCTGTGTGCAATCTGTGATGCTTATTTTCTGTGATTGCTGTGTTTTATTGTGAATTCTGCCTTGAAGTTTTTCAAAAAATAAGTTGAACCTATTCACCCCCCCCTCTAGGTGTTTAGGTTATCTTGAAAGTGAAACTATCAAGTGGTATCAGAGGGAGGTTCCTCAAAAAGGACTTAACAGTCTGAGGTAGATCTGATAGGCAGAATCAAGAATCAAGAAAATGGGTTCTGGAGAGAATCATAAGGAGCTAGGGTCAATGAAATTACCCATATGCAAGAAGGAAATCTTTGGGATCTGGAAAGAAAGAGTCAGGTTGTTTATGGAAGCATCTGACCCAAGGATTTACATCACAGTACAGGAAGGCCCCTTCATACCAATGAAGATATCTGTTCTTGATGCAAATATCCAAACACCAAAGACTTATTCTGAAATGACCAAGGATGAAATCATCTTGGCAACCATGGACAAAAGGGCACAGAACATAATTGTCAGTGCCATAGATGATTCAACATTTCAGAATCTGATTCACTGCAAGACCTCCAAGGAGATGTGGGACACATTGATTGTCTACATGGAGGGATCAGAAGAAGTAAGGCTGGACAGAAAATCTATGCTAAATCAGGAGTATGAAAGTTTTAGACAAGGAAAATCTGATAGCATCACTGAGTGCTATAAGAAGTTCTATAGAATTGTGAATGAGCTAATTTCCTATGGAAGAGTCTTCAGTACCTATGAACTGAATGACAAATTCTTAAGATCCTTATCAAAGGATTG
This sequence comes from Platanthera zijinensis, assembly GCA_039513925.1. NCBI lineage: Eukaryota > Viridiplantae > Streptophyta > Magnoliopsida > Asparagales > Orchidaceae > Platanthera > Platanthera zijinensis. The sequence continues at coordinate 35,254,578 of CM077098.1, forward strand.
GGATACAAAGATCTGTGCCATAAGAGAAGTGGCAAAATTGGCAGAGATATCTCCTCCAACTCTGTTTGGAAAGTTGCTATCCTATGAAATGCAACTTATGGTAAGGAAGGAGGAGGAAAGAAACTCAAGAGGAGAGCATAGAGAAAAGACTGTGGCATTTAATGCTGAAGCCACCAGAAAGAATAGGAGGAAATCACCATCTCCTCCTAAGGAAGTTGAAGAAGGTAGTTCTGAAAATTCAGATAGGGGTTCAGTCAGCAGTGATTCAGATGCAGACTTTGCTGCATTCACTAGACAATTTCAAAGGTTCTTGAAAAAGAAGCAATGGAAGTCTAGGCCTTCCTCATCACAGCAAGTAGATGACTATTATCAGAAAAGAAGGTCATCTAGGAAAGAGAAAAGCAGGTCAAAGCCCAGCAAAGCCACTACTTCAAAGATTGTCTGCTATTGTTGCAATAGGCCTGGACATGTAGTGGCTGAGTGTCCTGACAAAAGGAAGGAATCTTCAGAAAAGAAGAAGACTTATCAGAAAGGCAAGAAGGAGAAATCCTTTGTAGCAAAGAAAGATAAAAGTCTGTCAGACCAGTCAACTTCAGAATCAGGATCTGAAGCTGAAGCATATATTGGATTATATGCTGCATCTGAGGAAGAGGAGTTTATGCAGTTGCTAGACTCCATCAATGAACATCAATGCATGGGTTTGATGACTAGATCAGAAGAGGACCTATGCCAGAATCAGTCTGGTCCTAATGAGGTAAACAGTCCTTCCAGTACATTTGTTTGTAGTACAAGTGAAGAATCAGCTACATCTGCATCAAGTGATGAAGATGCATCTGGATCTGAAGGAGATGTCTATCAATTGATAGACAAGTATGGGGACTTGTTGCAGGCCCTTAAGAAAAGCAAGAACCTGGTTAAATCACAGGCTCAGGAAATTGCTGATCTAAGGGTTACAACAGCTGAGTTAGAAAAAGTCCTTGATCAAAAGTTAGCTGAAATTGCCAAGCTGAAAAATATAACTTATATTCAGATGGGCACAATTAATTATACTAATGATCAAGTAAAAAGTCTGGAGGACAGACTTAGAATTGAAAGGGATTTAGTGGCTAGTTACTCTAAGCCAAAATCTGTCTTACCCTTGATAGATGAATTTGTCACTCAGAAGGGTAAGGCTGGATTAGGATTTAAGGGTAACTCCAGGGCTAGCAGATTCAAAAAGAAAGGCAAAGCCCCTATTCAGCCACTAAACCTTTCAGTCCCCATAAGGTTTGGTAAGAAGAAAGTGCCTTCTAACATATATGATCATGAAGACATTCAGGATCATATCAAGACAAATGTTCTGAAGAACAAGGGTGTTAAGGCAAGCAGGCCTACCTATGATCATAAGCCCTATGGTTTTAAGAAACCAGTAGGAGAAGTTGCAACAGCACCAGCAATGAACAGAAATGCTTCTGACAAGGATGTATCTAGATCTAGATACAATAAGTTTGAATGTTGGTGCTGTGGCAAGAGGGGTCATTTTGCATTGGACTGCTGGTATAACACAAGTGTTATAAAGAATAAGAGTCTACCTGTTAGAAGAGGTTATGATAACTTTATTAAGGCTAACCTGAACCAAGGACCCAAGACTTACTTGGGTTCTAAGGGTAAGTAATTCTGTATTGCAGGTTAATCCAAGTTACCATGCCCCTATATGGTACTTGGATAGTGGTTGTTCCAGGCACATGACTGGAACAAAGGGGCTGCTGAAGGAGTATTCATCTGTCAAAGATGGACATAAAGTGATCTTTGGTGGATCTGAAAAAGGAGTCATCAAAGGATTTGGTAACATCTCTTCAAACCTAATTACTATCACCCAAGTGGCCTATGTAAAAGGTTTGAAACATAATCTAATAAGCATAAGCCAGCTGAGTGATCTAGGATATGACATTTCATTTGGTAAGGATGGATGTCATATCAAAAGGTCAAGTGATCAAGAGATCATATTGACTGGGTATAGGAAGAGAAATGTGTATTGCCTTAATTTTGAATGTGAGAATAAGGCATCCCCCATTTGTCTTGTAGCTGATGACAATGCTTCTCATTGTGTTAAGTGGCACAAGAGATTGGCTCATCTAAACTACAAGACAATTGGCCAACTCTTTAGTGAAGAACTAGTGAGGAATGGGCCTCAAGTTAAGTGTATAAAGGAAGGGGTATGCTCAGCTTGTCAAAAGGGCAAGCAGACAAAAACCTCATTTCAAAGCCTTGAAAACAAGGATTCTGTGAGATGCTTATATCTCTTGCATATGGATCTTTTTGGTCCTATGCCAGTTCACAGTCTAGGTAGGAAGGCCTACACTCTAGTGGTTGTAGATGACTATTCTAGATTTACTTGGGTATTCTTTCTGAGACAGAAATCTGAAACCCCAAGTGTATTACTTAATTTTGTCAAGCAAATTCAGAATGAACTGAATAGTACAGTGGTCAAAATCAGAAGTGATCATGGTACTGAGTTTCAATCTGAAAGCATGACAAGATTATGTGAGGACTTTGGGATTTTTCAAGAGTTCTCCTCACCAAGAACACCTCAGCAAAATGGGCTGGCTGAAAGAAAGAATAGGACATTGATTGAAGCTGGTAGAACTCTATTGAGTGACACCTCTCTCCCAGAATATTTCTGGGCTGAGGCAGTTAATACTGCTTGTCATGTCATAAATAGGGCTTCTATTACAAAAAGCCACAGAAAGACTCCCTATGAGATTGTGAAAGGCAGAAAACCAAATCTATCCTATTTTAGGATCTTTGGTTGCAAGTGTTATATACTTAACAATGGCAAGTCATATTTGACTAAGTTTGCTGCCAAATCCCAAGATGGGATATTTTTTGGGTACAGCACAAATAGTAAGGCCTATAGAGTATTCAATTTGATTACTCAAGTTGTTGAAGAATCTGTGCATGTTGTATTTGATGAAACAAGATTAATCAATTGTGAGCTGTCTTGTAGATCAAATGACTCAACAGGGATAAGCAAGAGTATGGACAACCTCTCCATTGCTGAAGCTTCAAAGGAAGATGGAGCATTGGAAAATGAAGGCTACTGTCCAGGGGGAGTACAAGAGATAATGGAAGCTGATGAAAACCAAGAGGTTCAGCAGAATGAAGAAGCTGGAGATGTTCAACAAGAAGGGAATCTTCCTCCAGCTGTAAGATTTCTAAGAGATCATCCTGCTGATCAGATAATTGGTGATCCAAGACAAGGAGTGCAAACTAGAAGCAGAAATGAAAGCACAGTGTTGCATTCAAGCTTCTTGTCTCAAATGGAACCTAAGAAGTTTGAAGAAGCTATACAAGACCAGCACTGGATTGATGCTATGCAAGAGGAGCTGAATCAATTCAGAAGGTGCAAAGTCTGGGAGCTTGTTCCTAAACCAAGAGGCCATAACATAATTGGCACTAAGTGGATCTATAGAAACAAGCTAGATGAAAATGGAATTATTGTAAAGAATAAAGCAAGGTTGGTTGCAAAAGGATACAGGCAGGAAGAAGGGATTGACTTTGATCAAACCTTTGCTCCAGTAGCAAGGCTGGAGGCAATCAGAATGTTCCTTGCCTATGCAGCCTACCAAGACTTCAAAGTATACCAGATGGATGTAAAGTCAGCATTTCTGAATGGTGATCTTAAAGAAGAAGTATATGTAGAGCAGCCATCAGGTTTTGTAGATCCTCTTAAACCTGATTCTGTGTACAAGCTTAGGAAAGCTTTGTATGGGTTAAAACAAGCTCCAAGGGCTTGGTATGAAACCCTGTCTACCTTCCTCATTGAGAATAAATTCTCAAGAGGAAAGATAGACAAAACTCTATTCCTTAGGGAATCCAAAGGAAAGATCATCTTAGTCCAGATCTACGTTGATGACATAATCTTTGGATCTACTGAAAACAACCTTTGTAAAAAGTTTGCCAAACTTATGCAAGGGAAGTTTGAGATGAGCAGTATGGGAGAACTTAAGTTCTTCTTGGGACTCCAAGTAAGACAGACTGATGATGGATTGTCCATATCCCAGTCTAAGTTCACCAAAGAATTGATCAAGAAATATGGTATGGAGTCATCCTCCACCATGAGAACTCCTATGGGAACAAGTATGCCTATATGCAAAGATGAGACAGGTAAACCTGTTGATGAATCATTGTATAGAGGAATAATTGGATCTCTACTATATCTCACTGCTAGTAGACCAGACATTATGTATGCTACATGTGTCTGTGCAAGGTACCAAGCCTGCCCTAAAGAATCTCATTATACTGCAGTCAAAAGGATTCTGAGATATCTAAAGGGCACACCTAATCTAGGCCTTTGGTACCCTAGGAATAGAGATTTTCTACTAACAGGCTATTCAGATGCAGATTTTGCAGGATGTAGAGAGGACAGGAAAAGTACTACAGGTACTTGTCAATTCCTGGGAGGAAGACTTATATCATGGAGTAGTAAGAAGCAGACCAGTGTGGCAATTTCCACAGCTGAGTCAGAGTATGTTGCTGCTGGAAGCTGTTGTGCACAGCTATTATGGATGCAGCATCAACTTAAGGATTATGGTATTCAAGTAAGTAAAACACCTCTGTTATGTGATTCAAAGAGTGCTATTTCTATTGCTAATAATCCAGTTTCTCATAGTAGAACTAAGCATATAGAAATCAAATACCATTTTCTAAGAGAACATGTAGAAAAAGGAGACATCACATTGGAATTTGTAAAAACAGATTCTCAAATAGCTGATGTATTTACTAAGCCTCTAGATGAAACCAAGTTCAATAAATTCAAAATTGAATTAGGCATGTTATCCATTGATTAATGTATTAAACAAAATCATTAACAATGCTATTGAAATTGGCTAAGTAAGAATGTGTCGACACATTCAGTAATAATGTGTCGACTCAGAGAAATTATGTCGACAAGTCAGAAATATTGTGTCGACACAGAGAATATGTGTCGACACTTAAGAATTTTATTGTCGACTTAACCAGGAATGTAATGTCGACTCAACCAGAATCGTGGTGTCGACACTTACAAAATATGTGTCGACACTTGTCCTTAGTGTCGACACAGAATTTCTGTCTTTCTACTATGTATCCAAGATGTCGACATAACCACATATTGGTGTCGACACATAGTAGGCTGAAGAAATGTCGAGTTAATAGAAGCTTGTGTCGACACATTCCGTCTGTGTCGACACATTTAGACTGCTTTTGGCGCCTTTTGAACTTCTTTCAACAGAAGCTATAAATAGGTCAAAAGCTCTTGTTGTCGACACGCTTTCAAGGTTTTCGAGACTAAAACCTTGTGTCGACAGTCTTTCTTTCTCTCTTCTCTCAAGCTTTCTCGACACAACAATGGCGCCAAGGATTGAAGATAACATCAATGAAGGATACGAGTTGGTGCGCCAGGCGTTTGCAGATGCGCCGCCCGATGTTCAAGGGGTTATCACCCTCCTCTCCAACTCAGGGTTAGAATTTCTGGTATCTGAACCGTCCAAGATCTGGAAGAAGGAGGTTCACGAATTCTTTATCTCAGCATCTGTCCATTCTACTGGCCTCAAGATCAAGTCCACTGTACAAGGGACTAAGGTTAAGATTACCCACAAGGGTTTGAGAAAGATATTCCAATTACCAGTAGTTGAGAATGAAGAAGAGGTTCCCAGTTCTAAGACAAGGGAAGCCCTTCAATGGTGTGGCCTGGACTCAAGCATGAAGATAGGAGCTGCATTCAATAGAAAGGGTATGAATCAGCAAGGGAAGTTCTTGTCTGAAGTAGTTGGCAAAGTAATTCTCTGCAAGTCAGGTGGACATGATAGGATTTCTGCCTATATGTTCAGCCTTATGACCAGGATTGTCTTTACAATCCCTACTGATTGGTCAGCAGTCATCTTTGAGAAAATTAAAGAAGGAATCAAGAAGCCTAACATGGCTAGGATCATGAGCCTATATCTCAATGGAGCAGTTCCTGAAGTAATGCAGCAACTACCAGGCTCTAAAATTAATCATATGAGAAGGATGGACATGAGACTGTTCTCCAGATGGGAAAGGGTGCTGTCTAAGGATGTGCCTGAAGAGAACAGGCCAGACACCCCTGTGAGATCCCCCTCTCCAGCTCAAGAGCCTGAGCAACAACAAGAAGACTCACCTAGGACACAGGTTGAAGAACAACCTGCTTCCTCTATAGTTCATCAAGTAGAAACATCTGCACAGTTGCAGGGGGAGCCAGTTCAATCTCCTGCTCAAAATGTTTCTACCCCTGCTCAGGTACAAGTGGTTCAGGTATAGGAGGAGCTAATGTATTTTAACTTTAAAAGACATTGCTCTTATTCTTATTACTGCACAGGTTCAGGGGGAGCTAGTGTCCACACCTACACCTGCCACTACAAATATTGAGGTGCAAGTCCAAGAGGTAGCACAGTTAAACATATCTCCAGATTTAACTGTTGCAAAAGTGACCACTCAACTGGAATTTACTATGGAAGAGTTATTCCCAGATGTTGATACAGCTACTGATAGAATAGAAGAGGTTCAAGATGTTGAGCAGCCTCTTGACATAGAGCTAGAACAAGGAGTGGAAAAAGTTCAAGAGATTGAGAAAGTACAAGAAGTAGAGGAGGAGCAAAGAATTGAGGGGGAGCCTCTACATGTTGAAACTGAGCAACATGGCACTGAAGCAGATAGAGTTAACATAGAGAGTACATCTGAATCTGAGACTGAAGAAGCCAGGTTGGCTAAGAAAAGAAAACTGGTTGTATTTAAAAGAAGAAGCAAAACTTATAAGCAGGCTTTACAGACAACACCTCCACCTCCACCTCCTGAAGTTGATTATAACAAGTTCTTGGTGAAATTGGATGACCACAGGGTGGCCATTGAGAAATATGTTGATGAAAGAAACAAAACTCTGCAGTTTGATTTAGCCCAAGATATCAAATCTATCCAATTTCAGGTCAACTTGAATAAAACTGAAATGACAGATTGCTTCCACAAGGGGGGCAATGCTGTAGTTTATCTGGCTAAACAACAGCAGGCTATCTCTACAAAGGTGGATGATATTGCTTTGAAGCAAGGTTATGTCTTGGAAAATCAAATAAGAATGAATGACAATTTAACTGAATCTCATAATGAGATCATTCAAGAGGTGAAGAAGATTGTTCCAGGGATGCCTGCAAATAGAGCCAAAGAAATGGAAGAATTTGATAAGAATTTTCAGGCTGCTATTGCATCTGTTAAGACTGCCATCACAACCTCTCAACAGGAAATATCTGAAAAGCTTCAAAAGTTAAGACCATTTTTCAAGGAGGGAGTGAATTATTTGGATGGCCAAATAAGATTTCAGAAAGAAGATCTTAGAGATCATGTATCAAGAGAAGCCATAAAGGGGGAGAGGATGCTAATTCATGCAGGCTCTGAGCATGCCAAATGGGTGACCAATAGCATAAGAGCCACATTGGGATATCCACCATTGTGTGATGATAACATGGTGGCTGAGTCTGGTCTACAAACAGGACTACTTGAAGGTGACCAACCTGAGGTTGCCCAAGTCATATACCCTCCTCCAGATTTTGATATATTGGATCAGCAAGTGCAATATATGTATAGTCCTTCAAAGGAGGTTGTAAATGTTATCTTTGAAAAGGTTGATAAGCCTGAGGTAAATTTGCAAGAACAGCAAGATGCTCTACTGTCAAAGAAAAGATTTAGAGAGCAGGCTGAGCTGAAGCCAGATTTTGAGCAGTGGAGTCCTACTTCCAGAAATATAATACTCACTGCATGGAAAGCTGTCAAAGATAAAGTTCATGAAAGGGGCAAGTGGTACAATGAGCAGGAATGGCAGAAGTATGAGGCTAGACAAGAAGCCATTGTACAATTCAGAAGGAAAGCTAAGATGGGAAGACTTCCAAGTGATGCTATGGAGCCAAGCAAATACTTCCCAAAGCCTTTTCACTATTTTGAAAGGCAAAGGCTCAAGGAAGAAGCTAAGAAGAAAGCTGATCTTAAGGGAAAAAAGATGGCTGAAGAATCAGAAGCTCCTGTGACAGCTAAAATTAAATCTGGCCAAGGGATTGTTATTAGAGAGCCTAATCAATCCTGATATTGTTGTAGTTCTTTCATAATGTTTTGTAATGATGTAATGTGATCAGTCAAAGAAAAACCATGTAATCAAACATTACCCAGTAATAAACAAAATTTTGTTAAATCTGTGATAGATTGATTTATCCATGATGTTCTTATTATTTTGTTTATAATCAAGTATCCCTGTGTATTGTCATATATCATCATTTTATACTTTTTATAAATGGTGTATATCATTAGCCATAAGGGTTATGACTTCTCCAAATAGGGGGAGATTGTTGGGTACATTGGAAAATGTGTACCTGATTTGAAGAAGCACAACCTAGCTCAATGATATACATCAAGGTGTATTTGATGTTGTTTTGAGTTGACATGTGCAGGTGAAGAATTGTTAAAATTTACAGGAAAAAATTCTAAGTCCAAGTGTCGACACAAAGGAACATGTGTCGACACATAGAAGAAAGTTGTCGACACAACACTGGGAGAATGTGTCGACACAGAAGAAGTAAGTCGACACTACTCTGGGAAAAAGTGTCGACACATAACATAGTCTACAACAGCACTGGGAAATTGTGTCGACACAGAAGAAGTAAGTCGACACAGCACTGGGAAATTGTGTCGACACAGAAGAAGTAAGTCGACACAGCACTGGGAAATTGTGTCGACACAGAAGAAAAACGTCGACCTCAACATTGGGAGAATGTGTCGACACTAAAGAGCATAGTCGACCTCAAGGAATATAGTCGACCACAAGTTTATCTACAACAGCAGAATGTGTCGACACATTGTGATTGAGTCGACACATTGAAGCAGAGTTAAAAGAAGACTGTGTCGACACCTGAAGGCTAAGTCGACACTTACTGAAGTTAAGATTCTACAACAACTGTGTCGACACACAGGACTTGTGTCGACACACTGAAGAGTCAAGATCAATTTGTTTGCAGAAGAAGCTGTGTCGACTCACAGGCAACTTAGTCGACATCACTGAAGGCAGTGTCGACACCAAAGTCAATTGTGTCGACACAAATAGACAGATGGTCTCGACACTTTCTGACAGACTGTCTCGACACACTGTGGTTCAAGACTAAGGCACAGGACTTGTTGAAGACTTGACAGCTGTGGGTTGCCACCGGTTAACTGAAGCTGTCAGACTTGTCAGAGAACTGTTAGAAACCGGATCAGCCGGTTACCATGAAGGAAGTCTATAAATAGACATATTCAGAAGAAGGAAATAACCTTCACAACATTGAAGTAATTCTTAACTCCAGAACTTTTGAAGAAGGATTCCGATCCAAATCATTTCAAGAAAGTGCAAGGCACTTAAGAAGATCTTCTCAAGAAGATCTAAGAAGACTATCTAAGGATAGATCTAAGAAGAGTTCTAACCAGAATTCTGAAGAATCATTCAAGTGCTGATAGAGAGAGATCAAGTCAGAATTTGAAGAAGAAGAAAGAATCCACCATTGGATTCTCAAGAAGCTGTTTGGAATCAACTCAGCTAAGTACATTTTCAAGAAGCTTTGAAGAAGGCTAAGAAACAGTTGATTGCATCAGCTGATTAAGAATTGTCATTGCCTCTTCTCTCTCAACTTGGCAAGACAATTTAAAACAATCTTTTCTATATTTCTGTAGGATCTGTTTATACAGATCTGAGTTGTAAGCCTATGTTATAAAGGCTGAGTGTAGGAGTGTTGAACTCTGAGTGGTAGGGCTGATTGCCTGAGTGTAGGAGAAGGATATTCTCTGAGTTGTAGGCCTTGGAGCAAGGCTGAGGTAGGGCAGTTGTGCCTGAGTTGTAGGAACCAGTTGGGTTCTGAGTTGTAAGATCTTTTGATCTGAGATTAGTGGAAGATTGGCCGATTCTAGCATACTGCTAGATAGGTGAAGGGGGAAAGTGGATGTACCCAGACCTTGGGGAACCACTATAAATCTGTGTGCAATCTGTGATGCTTATTTTCTGTGATTGCTGTGTTTTATTGTGAATTCTGCCTTGAAGTTTTTCAAAAAATAAGTTGAACCTATTCACCCCCCCCCCTCTAGGTGTTTAGGTTATCTTGAAAGTGAAACTATCAGCCTTATCGATCAAAATGCCCCTATGATACCAATTGAAAGTATATAGCGTCTACCTAAATCACCTAGAGGGGGGGTGAATAAGTGATCTTTGCGTCTTTTTGCGAAATAAAAATATTTAAAGGACAAGCACACAAACACAGATATTTTTATTGTGGTTCCCTGTATTGGATACGTCTACTGTCCCACCTCGCCTATCTACCACAAAGGGTATGATTTGGCTACTTCACCAAACTCAGATTTCGTCAAATCTTACACCTTGGAGTCGCAACTCCTACTCCTAAGAGACAAAGCTCCTACAACTCAGAGAACAAACTCTCCTACAACTCGATCGGCAAAGCGGATCTACACACTCGATCCACAACCGGATCTACTAACTCGATCCACAAACAAATTCACAAAACTAGGAGAAAAATCTCCTACAATATTCAAAAAGAAATTACAACACAACACACAATTCTAATTTTGATCCAACGTTCTTTGAAGGTTGGAAGTTGAATCTTGGAGAACTCAAAAAAACTTGAAATCTTTAGATCTTGAAATTTTGATCTTGAATATTCAACCAACGAGGACTGGAGTAAATCAGATCTTGAATGAGAAAGTAATCCAGTGAAAGAATTCATTATCGAAGAAGATTTCTCGTTGTTGCGGCCGATCGGAATAAACTCGCGAACACCAGGGCGTGCGGCCGACGATCGCTTTTTATGGAAAGAGTAAATTGATTCGAGAGATTATGTTTTCAAGATCCATTATCATTTCGAAATTACTCTAAGTATTTATAGAGGGATTCGAAATGAAATGGCTATAAAAGATTTCAAAAAATGAAACTTAAAAAAACACTGTGCATGGCCGACTGAACCCGTGACAGGAGGAAGAAATTTTCAGAAAAATGACCTAAGTCAAATTCGTCGAGTATCGTCGAGTATCATAATGATACTCGTCGAATACATATTGATATTTGAGGAAAAAGACTTGGACAAAACATCACAGGCCAGCTGGTCACTCAACTCTTTGGTGACCTGGCATACTTGACGAATTTGTTGAGTATAGGTGAATTGACTCGACGCACTCAACGTCGTTGCACTCAATGCTTTCTTCTCACTCAATACCATGAGCTACATTCGTCAAATATCGTCGAGTTAACTCAACGCACTCAACGCTTTGATATTCGACGAATTAGACTTGGAAAAATCTATAGAAGTAGTGTCGACTGGACTCGACGAATTCGGCGAGTATCACTTGGTATATTCGACGAATTCGGAGAGTATCGTTAGGTACATTCGACGAATTTGGAGAGTATGCTCAATGATACTCGACGAATTTTACTTGACAGATTTTTCACAAAACCAATGAATTTACCCTAAGTATATACGATGAATTCAATGGGTATTAGTACGTTTACTCGACGAATTCGGCATGTATCAATGATGATACTCGACGAATTCGATGTGTATGCTTAACCATACTCGCCGAATTTTACTTATGTAAAATTCTAGTTTTTCTTGACTCTGACCCTTGACCATCTTTGAACCTTCACTTATACTTGGGATAGAAGTACACCCCAATATAGAAATTACACGTAAGTCAACACATTGGCCTACACAATAAGGGATTACATTGTGCAGTCCTGTGTTTACCGATTCACTGTAACCTGACATTGGTTTGTACTTGGCATTGTAAACCTACAAGTACATAACTAAAGAGCAATATCAAATACAACCTCAATTCATCTTAGCTTGACTGGACCCTTCTTCAAATCAGGGTTATTGTGGGTACAATACCCAACATGAGTCTGATGAGGAAGAGGAAGAAAGCGAAGAAAGCCTGTTTGTTAAGAGGTTCAGAAAGTTTATGAGAAATCCTGAACGAAGAAATTCTTTCAGGAAGTTTTTCAACAAGAAAGGAAAAGCTAAATCTAATGGAGAGGATGATGAGGAGCGACCACCACCTGAATGTTACCACTGCAGGAGAATTGGACATATAAAGAGCAAGTGCCCAAAGTATCTAAAAGAGCTGAAGGAGAAGCGACACAATAAGAAAGATAAGAAGAAAGTTCTGAAGGCTGAAACCTGGGATGATGTCACTTCTGAGGAGTCAAGCAGTTCAAGTTCAAAAACTGAAGAGGAGGCAAATATATGCCTGATCAGAAAGGACTCTCATCATCTGATGACGAGTGCAGTGACCAGAGCGACACTAAGATAACTCCAACCTATGAAGATTTATATTATGAATTTTTAACCACATGTAAATATTTTGACAAAAGTTTAAATGAAATTAAGCTATTAAAATCTGAAAATAAAAATGTATTAAATAAAAAAAATTAAAAACTGAGTTAAAAGTACTGGGGAAGGTGAAAGTTACTTATCTAGAGGATTGTCCCTCTTCGACAAGAATACTAGAACTTGAGAAAGATCTTTCTAAGTATCAGTCTCATATTGATTATCTTATAAGGGATAAAGGGACCTTAGAAAGATCTCTCAAACTTTCTCAATCCCAATTATGAGGGAGTAAGAAAGATTTTGCAAACTTTTGTGGTATAATAGTTGCTGAAAATACCGTCTTGAAAGTCTGAGTTCGTGATTTAGAAGTGGCCACTAAAAAGTTTGGAATGGGCCAAAAATCACTGAATATGGTTTTGGCGAATCAGTGCTATGGTTTGGCAAAATTTGGACTCTGATACACTTCTGGACACTATCGCCCGGCGACAGCCACTGTCACCGGCGATAAGAAAAAATTCAAAAATTCATCTTTTTTAAATAAAAATAATAAATCTACTATAAATGCTACTTCCAGCAATAGTTCAAAAACTATTTTGAAAAATCCTTCAACTTCTTTTATCTCGTGTGCCAAATGTAATAAGTATGGTCACACCACTCACACTTGTACGAAGACGGGAAACTGTTCTGTTAAACAAGTCAGAGTACCTAAGGCTTCCACCTACAATATAGGAGGAACCACTTGGGTAACTAGATCTTTACTCACATTCTCTTTTTATGTGTGTTGGCAGGCTAAGGACAAGGAAGATGTGTAGTACTTGGACTCAGGATGCTCCAAGCATATGACAGGCAATAAATCAAAGTTCCTTAGCATGGAGATGAAGAAAGGAGGAGCAGTTACGTTTGGCGATAATGGAAAAGGAAAGATCATCGGCATTGGAGTAGTAGGTAACAAGTCTTTTATTATATCAAATGTTTTGTATGTTAAAGGTTTAGAACATAATTTAATTTCTATAAGTCAATTATGCGATATTGGTTTAAATGTATTATTTGACTCATTTTCAAACCTTTGCCAAATTTTTGATTCGAAAATAAATAAGATTGTCCTTACTGCCCCTAGATATCAAAATGTTTACATGATAGAGTTTAATGATTTATCACATTCTTCATTAAAATGTTTTATTTCAAAAAATGATGAGTTAGATTTATGGCACAGGCGACTTGGACATTCAAGTTCCAAGTTAATTGTAAAATTATCTCAAGATAAACTAATTAAAGTTTTACCTACTTTACATGGAAATTTATCTTCTTTATGTTCACCATGGCAAAAAGGAAAATTTTCAAAATCTTCATTTAAAAGCAAAAATGTTATTTCCACTACTAGACCCTTACAGTTGATTCATATGGATTTGTTCAGTCCAATTACTACACAAAGCCTAGGAGGTAGAAAATACACTTTTGTTTTGATTGATGATTATTCTCGTTATTGTTGGACAATTTTCTCATCGTCAAAATCTGATGCACTTTTAGAATTTTCTAAATTGTGTATACGTATTCAAAATGAACTTGATTTAAAAATAAAATGCATTCATTCAGATCATGGAGGTGAATTTGATAATGATAAATTTGTATCTTTTTGTACTGAGTAAGGAATTAAGCATGAATTTTCTGCTCCTCGCACACCGCAACAAAATGGTGTGGTAGAGAGGAAAAATAGAACTCTTCAAGAACTAGCTCGTACTATGTTATCTGAATACAAATTACCTAGATCATTTTAGGCTGAAGTTATAAGTACCACATGTTATGTTATTAATTGTGTTATGCTTCGACCCCTCTTGAAATTAACACTGTATGAATTATATTTTCAAAAGAAACCGAATGTATCTTATTTTAAAGTTTTTGAATGTAAAAATTTCATTTCGAATACTAAAGATAATTTAGGAAAATTTGATGAAAAGTTTGATGAAGGTATTTTTATTGGATATTCTTCAACTAGTAAAGTTTATAGAGTTTATAATAAAAGGATAAAAATAGTTGAAGAATAAATTCATGTTAAATTTGATGAACTTTTCCCTTGTGTAGAAACTAACAATACAGGTCAAGATGAAAAGCCCTTCCCCCTACATAGGTCGGATGATGATGAAGTATTTGGAGAAAAAGAAGAAGATAAAAATGAACTAGAAGAAGAAGAAGTGCAAGAATATGTGCCTCCAAGTGAACTAAGATTTTCAAAAGACCATCCGTAAGATTTGGTTATTGGAGAACCATCAAGAGGGGTAAGTACTCGTTCATCTTTACATGATTTATTTTCAAACCTATGCTTTATATCTGATATAGAACCTAAAGATGTGCAAACCGCTTTAAATGATAATTCTTAGTTTTTATCTATGAATGAAGAGCTTAGTCAATTTGAACGTAATAAGGTTTGGAAACTAGTAGAAAGACCATCAAATCATCCCGTTATAGGTGTTAAGTGGATCTTTAAAAATAAAATTGATAGTGAATCTAGGGTCACTAAGAAACAACGCTAGACTTGTAGCAAAAGGTTATTCATAAATTGAAAGAATAGATTTTGATGAAACTTTTGCACCTATAGCACGCTTATAAGCAGTTAGAATTTTTCATGCATTTGCTAGCTTTAAAAGATTTAAACTATTTTAAATGGATGTCAAAACTGCTTTTCTTAACGGGTATATTAAGGTAGAGGTTTATGTAAAACAACTTTCAGGCTTTGTAAATGAAAAAAATTCCTGATCATGTATTTAAATTAGAAAAAGCCCTTTTATGGTTTAAAACAAGCACCCCAAGCATGGTATGATAGATTGATTATGTATTTATTAAAGAATGATTACAAAATGGGTAGTGTTTATTGTACACTTTTTATCAAACATGTTCATGATGCTCTTATAGTTTTACAAATATATGTTGATGACATTATTTTCTGATCCACTAATGAAAAGTTATGTGATAATATTTTGGAAATTATGAAAAATGAATTTGAAATGAGCATGGTAGGAGAACTCATCTATTTTCTTGGTTTACAAATTACTCAAAGGAATGATGGTATTTTTATTTGTTAATCTAAATATATTCATAATGTGTTAATAAGATTTGGATTTGAAAATCGAAAACAAGCCAATACCCCCATGAGTGTCTCTTCGAAATTATGAAAAGATGAAAGTGGAATTTCTATAGATCAAACATTATATAGAGGAATGATAGGATCACTTTTGTATTTAACCGCATCTAGACCTGATATTATGTTTGCAGTGTGTTTATGTGCTAGATTTAAGGCTAATTCTAAAGAATCATATTTAAAAGTGGTTAAATATATTTTTAGATATCTTATTGGTACATCTAAGCTAGGTTTATGGTATCCACATAATGATAGTTTTATTTTGCATTGGTATTCTGATTATGATTATGCTGGCTATTCATTAGACCGTAAGAGCATAAGTGGCACTTGTCACTTTCTAGGCCCATCACTCATTTCATTGTCGAGTAGGAAATAGAATATTGTTACCTTATCGACCACTAAGGCCGAATATATTGCACTAGGTAGTTGTTGTGCACAAGCTCTTTGGATGAAACAAACCTTAGAATACTTTGGAATTAACCATGACACTCTTGAACTAAAATGTGATAACAAAAGTACAATTGACTTAACATACAATCCAGTTCATCACTCTAAGTCCAAACATATTGATGTACGTAATCACTTCATTAGATACCACATAAAACAAAATACCATAAAGGTTAGTTTTATAGGCACTAATTCACAGCTTGCTGATATTTTCACGAAGCCACTTCAAGATTCCCATTTTTCTTTACTAAGACTAGAATTAGGAATCTTGGACATATCAAGCAAAAGAATTGAAATAATTATAAAACAAAAAATTTACTTTAAATAACAGATATTATCATTATGAATAATATCGCCAAAATGTTAAGACTCAATAAAATTGCACTACACCAAAACTACAAATTGTCACAGATTAGTTACAATGCTATTACAACATGATAGTTTTACTTTCAAGACAACCTAAACACCTAGAGGGGGGGGGGGTGAATAGGTTCTAATTTCTTGTTTATACTTCTAGGCAGAATTCAATTATAAATTAAGATATCTAGCACAACATTCACAGATAATTAAGCATCACAGATTGCACAATGTTTTATAGTGGTTCCCCAAGGTTTGGGTACATCCACTTCCCCCTTCACCTATCTAGCAATATGCTAGATTCGGCCAAACTTCCACTATACTCAGATCCTCAGATCCTACAGCTCAGAACCAGGATAGGTTCCTACAACTCAGGCTCAACAGCCCTACCTCAGCCTTGCCTCAAGGCCTACCACTCAGAGAATAATCTTCTCCTACACTCAGGCAAATAGCCCTACCACTCAGAGATCACCTCTCCTATACTCAGCCTTTATAACACAGGCTTACAACTCAGATCTGTGTAAACAGATCCTACAGAAATTTAGAAAAGATATTTTGATGTCTTGCCTTTGTTGAGAGAGAAGAGGACAAGACACTTCTTGATCAGCTGATGAAATCAACTGAATCTGAGCTTTCTTCAAAGCTTCTTGAATCTGAACTTAGCTGAGTTGATTTCCAAACAGCTTCTTGAGAAACCACTGATGGCTTCCTTCTTCTTCTTCAAGATGACTGGATCCTTCTCTATCCAATACCTTTTCTGATACTTCAGACTTCTTCTTAGATTTTCTGATGAAGATCTTCTTTAGAGCTTAGCACTTTCTTGAATTGAAACTTCAATAGGATCGTAATCCTTTTGTTTCTTCTTCTTAGATCTTCTTCAGTTATGTTTCTTAGCTTGGCTGTTTTTAATTCCTTCTGAATGTGTCTATATATAAACTTTCTTTATGGTAACCGGCTGATCCGGTTTCTAACTGTTTTCTGACAGGTCTGACAGCTTCAGTTAAACGGTGGCAACCCACAGCTGTCAAGTCTTCAAACAGTTCCTGTACCTTAGCCTTGGACAGAAAAATGTCGAGACAGTCTGTTAGAAAGTGTCGAGACCAATCTGTCTATCTGTGTCGACACAAGTGACTTTGGTGTCGACACAGTCTTTGATGATGTCGACTGAGTTGCCTTTAAGTTGACACAGCTTCTTCAGAAAATAACTTAGTCTAGACTCTGCAGTGTGTCGACACAAGTTCTGTGTGTCGACACAGTTGTTGTAGATTCAGAACTCAGTATGTGTCGACTCAACCTTCTGGTGTCGACACAAGCAATCTTCAATTCTGCCAAAATGTGTCGACTCAGTCTTCTGGTATCGACACAAGCATAGTCGACTTCTGCCAATATGTGTCGACTCAGTCTTCTGGTGTCGACACATCCACCCAGTGTCGACACAGTTGTGGTCGACTATCTTCTTCTGTGAGTCGACTATCTTTCTCTGGTCGACTATCTTTCACTAGTCGACAAACTTTCTCTGGTCGACTATCTTTCACGGTGTCGACTAACTTTCTCTGGTCGACTCTCTTTCACGGTGTCGACACTACTTCCCAATGCTGAGGTCGACGATTTTCTTTATGTGTCGACACTGCTTCCCAGTGTCGAGATAGTTGAAGTCGACTATTTTCTTTATGTGTCGACACTGCTTCCCAGTGTCGACATAAATGTGGTCGACTATCTTTCTCTGTGTCGACACTGATATTCTGAAGTGTCGACACAAATATTCTGAAGTGTCGACACAATTTCTTCAGGTGTCGACATGTGGACTTAGAATATTTTTCTGCATTATTTAATACTTCTTCACCTGCACATGTCAACTTAAAACAACATCAAATACACCTTGATGTATATCATTGAGCTAAGTTGGGCTTCTTCAAATCAGGTACACATTTTCCAATGTACCCAACAATCTCCCCCTATTTGGAGAAGTCATAACCCTATAGCCAATGATATACACCATTTATAAAAAGTATAAACTGATGATATATGACATAACAGGAATACTTAATATAAACAAAACATAAAAACAATCCATCACAGAATGAACATTATATGATGACAAACAACATTTTGTTTATAACTTGATAATGTTTGAATACAGAGAATTACATTTAATGATTTAATCAAAACATTACAAAATACTTTGAAAAAATTAAGACTGATCAGGCTCTTTAATGACAATCCCTTTGCCAGATAGAACTTGAGCCTTCACAGGAGCTTCAGAATCTTCAGCTGGCTTCTTGCCTTTTAGATCAGCCTTCTTCTTTGCTTCTTCCTTGAGCCTTTGCCTTTAAAAATAATGAAAGGGCTTTGGGAAGTACTTGCTTGGCTCCTGAGCATCTGGAGGCAGCCTACCCAGCTTGGCTTTTCTTCTAAACTGTACAATGGCCTCTTGCCTGGCTTCATACTTCTGCCATTCCATCTCATTGTACCACTTGCCTCTTTCCTGCACTTGGTCTTTGACAGCCTTCCATGTAGTGAGTATTATATTTCTGGAAGTAGGACTCCACTGCTCAAAGTCTGGCTTAAGTTCAGCCTGCTCTCTAAACCTTTTCTTAGATAGAAGAGCATCTTGCTGGTCTTTCAAAGTAGCCTCAGGCTTATCAACCTTTCCAATAACAATATTAGTAACCTCCTTTGGAGGACTATACATTCCTTGAACCTGCTGATCAATCATATCATAATCTGGAGGGGGGTAAATGACTTGGGCAACCTCAGGTTGATTGCCTTCAAGTAGACTTGTTTGTATTCCTGACTCAGCCACCATAGCATCATCACACAATGGGGGATATACCAATGTTGCTCGAATACTATTGGTCACCCATTTGGTGTGCTCTGAGCCTGCATGAACTAGCATCCTCTCCCCCTTTATGGCTTCTCTAGAAACATGATCTCTGAGATCTTCCTTTTGAAATCTGATTTGGCCATCCAGATAATTCACACACTCTTTAAAAAATGGTTTTAACTTTAGAAGCTTGTCAGATATTTCATTTTGAGAGGTAGTGATTGCAGTCTTAACAGAAGCAATAGCAGCTTGAAAGTTCTTATCAAATTCTTCCATTTCTTTTGCTCTATCTACAGGCAGGTCTGGAACAATCTTTTTCAATTCCTCTATGATCTCATGATGAGATTCAATTAAATTGTCATTCATTCTTAACTGATTTTCCAAGACATAGCTTTGCTTTAAAGCAATGTCATCCACCTTAGGGATGATAGTCTGCTGTTGTTTTGCCAGATATACCACAGCATTACCTCCCTTATGGAAGCAATCTGTCTTTTCCTTCTTATGCATATTGACCTCAAACCTAATTGATTTTATATCTTGAGCTAAGTCAAATTGCAGGGACTTTTTGTTCTCATCAACATATTTTTCTATAGCCACTCTGTGTTCATCCAATTTCACTTGTAAATCTACTAAAAACTTGTTGTAATCAAAGTCAGAAGGAGTGTGATGTGCTGTAGACTGTAGAGCCTGCTTATAGCTCTTGCTCCTTCTCTGGAAGACCATAAGTTTTCTCTTTTTAGCCACCCTGGCTTCTTCAGTCTCTGAATCAGAAGTACTATCAATTTGAACTCTTTCTTTGGGAGGAGGAGAAACAGCTGCTTCAGTGCCATGTTGTACAGTCTCAATATGCACTGGCTCCCTCTCAATTTCTTGCTCCACTTCCAGGCTATCAGTAATTATTTCATCATTTGGGAATAACTCCTCCAGAGTATATTCCTTCTGGGCTTGATCATTTACAGTATTCAAATTTTGAGATTGATCAATTGGAGCATCTTCTAGCACTTGCTCCCCCTGGACCTGTGCAGAATTAGAAATATTAGAAATCTCTTTTGTAGGAAAATACACCAGCTCCCCCTGCACCTGTACCTGGTCATGAGTAGATACAGTTTGTGTAGGAGAATAAACTTGCTGAGCTGGTATACTTACTTCTTCTTCTTGAACTGCAGGTATTGTGGCATCCTGAACTTGTGTAGATGCAAGCTGATCTTCAACCTCTAGTCTTACTTGCTCTTCTTGTGGATGCCCAGTACTGGTAGCATGACCTGGGGATTTCTCAGGTGAATCCTGCCTTTCCACTTCAGGCATCTCTTTGGTCAGCACCCTATCCCATCTGGAGAACAATCTCATGTCCATCCTTCTCATGTGATTAATTTTAGTTCCAGGTTGTTGTTGCATAACCTCAGGAATCTCCTTACTTAGGTATATACTCATTATCCTAGCCAGATTTGGCTTCTTGATCCCTTCCTTAATCTTTTCAAAGATTACAGATGACCAATCCGTTGGAATTGTAAACACAATCCTGGTCATTAGGCTGAACATATAGGCAGAAATCCTATCATGTCCACCTGACTTGCACAGAATAACTTTTCCTACCACTTCTGACAGAAACTTGCCCTGTTGATTCATTCCTTTCCGATTGAACGCAGCTCCAATTTTTATGGTGGATTCCAATCCACACCATTGAAGAGCCTCCCTAGCTTTAGAAGCAGGGACATCCTCTTCATTCTCAATTGTAGGTAAGTGCAGAGTCGTTCTTAACTTACTTGGTGTAATCTCCACAGGTGACCCATGAACTGTGGATTTTATCGCATGACGTTCAGAGTCTACAGATGCAGAGGTAAAGAACTCGTGCACCTCCTTCTTCCATATCTTTGATGGTTCGGAGACCAGAAATTCTAAGCCTGAGTCGGAGAGGAGAGAGATAACCCCAAGAACATCTGGAGGGGCAGCTGCAAAGGCCTGGCGCACCAACTCATATCCTTCATTCACATTGTCTTCAATCTTTGGCGCCATTGATCAGTCGAGAAAGCTTGAAAGATGAGAGAAAGAGAGAGAGAGGGAGAATGTCGACACAGGGTTTCGAAAACCTTGTAAGCGTGTCGACAGAATGAGTTTTTGACCTATTTATACCTTCTGTTTAAAGAAGATCAAAAGTCGCCAAAAACAGACTATAAGTGTCGACACAGATGGATTGTGTCGACACAAGCTTCTATTGTCTCGACTACATGTTCGTCTACTATGTGCCGACACCAATTTGCGGTTATGTCGACACCAGAGATATATATTAGAGCATCAGAAATTCTGTGTCGACTCTTAGTATAAGTGTCGACACAAAATCTGTAAGTGTCGACACCACTTTCCTGGTGAAGTCGACACTACATTTCTGGATAAGTCGACATTAAGTTTCTTAAGTGTCGACACATATTTTCTGTGTCGACACAATGTCTCTGACTTGTCGACATTACTATCCTGAGTCGACACATTATTATTGAATGTGTCGACACCATCTTACTTAGCCAATTTCTGTTTGTACAACACAACTTATATGTACTACAAAGTACTTTATACTACTTCAATGTGTCTTAATATCACTTGAATGTCTTGTTACCTCTTCAACTTCATTGTTGATGATTTTGTGATTACACTAATCAATGGTTAACATACCTAATTCAATTTTGAATTTATTGAATTTGGTCTCATCTAGGGGCTTAGTAAACACATCTGCTATTTGATAATCTATTTTCACAAATTCCAATGAGATGTCTTCTTTTTCTACATGTTCTCTAAGAAAATGGTATTTTATTTCTATATGCTTAGTTCTACTATGAGAAACAGGATTATTAGCAATAGAAATTGCACTCTTAGAATCACACAAAAGAGGTGTTCTACTTACTTGAATACCATAATCCTTAAGCTGATGCTGCATCCATAATAGCTGTGCACAGCAGCTTCCAACAGCAACATACTCAGACTCAGCTGTGGAAATTGCCACACTGGTCTGCTTCTTACTACTTCATGATATTAGTCTTCCTCCCAGGAATTGACAAGTACCTGTAGTACTCTTTCTATCCTCTCTACATCCTGCAAAATCTGCATCTGAATAGCCTGTTAGTTGAAAATCTCTATTCCTAGGGTACCAAAGACCTAGATTAGGTGTGCCCTTAAGATATCTCAGAATCCTTTTGACTGCAGTATAATGAGATTCTTTAGGGCAGGCTTGGTACCTAGCACAGACACATGTAGCATATATAATATCTGGTCTACTAGCAGTGAGATATAGTAGTGAGCCAACTATCCCTCTATACAAAGTCTCATCAATAGGTTTACCTGCATCATCTTTGCATATAGGCATACTTGTTCCCATAGGAGTTCTCATGGTGGAGGATGACTCCATACCATATTTCTTAATCAATTCTTTGGTGAACTTAGACTGTGATATGGACAAGCCATCATCAGTCTGTCTTACTTGGAGTCCCAAGAAGAATTTCAGTTCCCCCATACTGCTCATCTCAAACTTCCCTTGCATAAGTTTGGCAAACTTTTTACAAAGGTTGTTTTCAGTAGATCCAAAGATTATGTCATCAACATAGATCTGTACTAAGATGATCTTGCCTTTGGATTCCCTAAGGAATAGAGTTTTGTCAATTTTTCCTCTTGAGAATTTATTCTCAATAAGGAAAGTAGACAGGGTTTCATACCAAGCCCTTGGGGCTTGCTTTAACCCATATAGAGCTTTCCTAAGCTTATAAACAAAATCAGGTTTAAGAGGATCTACAAAACCTGATGGTTGCTCTACATATACTTCTTCTTTAAGATCACCATTCAGAAATGCTGACTTCACATCCATCGTGTATACTTTGAAGTCTTGATAGGCTGCATAGGCAAGGAATATTCTGATTGCCTCCAGCCTTGCTACAGGAGCAAAGGTTTGATCAAAGTCAATCCCTTCTTCCTGCCTGTATCCTTTTGCAACCAATCTTGCTTTATTCTTAACTATTATTCCACTTTCATCTAGCTTGTTCCTATATATCCATTTTGTGCCAATTATGTTGTGGCCTCTTGGTTTAGGAACAAGCTCCCAGACATTGCACCTTCTGAATTGATTCAGCTCCTCTTGCATGGCATCAATCCAGTGCTGGTCTTGGATAGCTTCTTCAAACTTCTTAGGCTCCATTTGTGACAGGAAACTTGAATGTAGAACTGTGTTTTGATTTCTGCTTCTAGTTTGCACCCCCTGTCTTGAATCACCTATTATCTGATCAGCTGGATGATCTCTCAAATGTCTTGTAGCTGGTGGAAGATTCCCTTCTGGTTGAACATCTCCAGCTCCTTCATTTAGCTGAATCTCTTGGTTTTCATCAGCTTCTATAGTGTCTTGTTCTCCCCCTGGACAGAAGCCTTCATTTTCCAATGCCCCATCTTCCTTTGATCCTTCAGTAATGGAGAGCTTGTCCATACTTTTGCTTATACCTGTTGAGTCATTTGATCTACAAGACAACTCACAGTTGATTAATCTTGTTTCATCAAACACAACATGCACAGATTCTTCAACAACTTGAGTAGTCAAGTTGAAGACTCTATAGGCCTTACTATTAGTGTTGTAGCCAACAAATATCCCATCCTGGGATTTGGCAGCAAACTTAGTCAAATATGACTTGCCATTATTAAGTATATAACACTTGCAACCAAAGATCCTAAAGTAAGATAGATTTGGTTTTCTGCCTTTCACAATCTCATAGGGAGTCATTTTGTGGCTTTTGGTGATAGTAGCCCTATTGATCACATGACAAGCAGTGTTAACTGCCTCAGCCCAAAAATATTCTGGGAGAGAGGTGTCACTCAACAGAGTTCTACCTGCTTCAATTAATGTTCTATTCTTTCTTTCAGCAATTCCATTTTGCTGAGGTGTTCTAGGTGAGGAGAACTCTTGGAAAATCCCAAAGTCTTTACACAATTTTGTTATGCTTTCAGATTGAAACTCAGTACCATGGTCACTTCTGATTTTGACCACTGTACTATTCAGTTCATTCTGAATTTGCTTTACAAAATTAAGTAATACACCTGGGGTTTCAGATTTTTGTCTCAGAAAGAACACCCATGTAAATCTAGAATAGTCATCTACAACCACAAAAGTGTAGACCTTCCTACCTAGACTATGAACTGGCATAGGACAAAAAAGATCCATATGCAAGAGTTATAAGCACCTCACAGAATCCTTGTTTTCAAGGCTTTGAAAGGAGGATTTTGTCTGCTTGCCCTTTTGACAAGATGAGCATATCCCTTCCTTTATACACTTAACTTGAGGTCCATTCCTCACTAACTCTTTGCTAAAGAGTTGGCCAATTGTCTTGTAGTTTAGATGAGCCAATCTCTTGTGCCACTTAACACAATGAGAGGCATTGTCATCAGCTACAAGACAGATGGGAGAAGCCTTATTCTCACATTCAAAATTAAGACAATATACATTTCTCTTCCTATACCCAGTCAATATGATCTTTTGATCACTTGACCTTTTGATATGACATCCATCTTTAACAAATGAAATGTCATATCCTAAATCACTTAGCTGGCTTATGCTTATTAGATTATGCTTCAAACCTTTTACATAAGCCACTTGAGTGATAGTGATTCGGTTAGAAGAAATGTTACCAAACCCTTTGATGACTCCTTTTTCAGATCCACCAAAGATCACTTTAGGTCCATCTTTGACAGATGAATACTCCTTCAACAGCCCCTTTGTTCCAGTCATGTGCCTGGAACAACCACTATCCAAGTACCATATAGGGGCATGGTTACTTGGATTCACCTGCAACACAGAATTACTTACCCTTAGAACCCAAGTAAGTCTTGGGTCCTTGGTTCAGGTTAGCATAAATAAAGCTACCATAACCTCTTCTAATAGGTAGACTATTGTTCTTTATAACACTTGGGTTATACCAGCAGTCTAGTGCAAAATGGCCTCTCTTGCCACAGCACCAACACTCAAACTTATTGTATCTAGATCTAGATACATCCTTGTCAGAAGAATTTCTGTTCATTGCTGGTGCTTCAGCAACTTCACCTACTGATTTCTTAAAACCATTGGGTTTATGACCATAGGTAGGTCTGCTTGCATTTACACCCTTGTTCTTCAGAACATTAGTCTTAATATGACCTTGAATATCTTCATTATCATATTTGTTAGAAGGCACTTTCACCTTACTAAACTTTATGGGGACTGAAAGGTTTAGTGGCTGAGTAGGAGCTTTGCCTTTCCTCTTGAATCTGCCAGCCCTGAAGTTACCTTTGAATCCTAATACAGCCTTACCCTTTTGAGTGACAAATTCATCTATCAAGGGTAAGACAGATTTTGGCTTAGAGTAACTAGCCACTAAATCCCTTTCAATTCTAAGTCTGGCCTCCAGACTCTTCACTTGATCATTAGTATAATTAATTGTGCCCATCTGAATAATAGTTATATTCTTCAGCTTGGCAATTTCATTTAATTTTTGATCAATAACTTTCTCTAACTCAGTTGTAGCAACCCTTAGTTCAGCAATTTCCTGAGCCTGAGATTTAACCAGGTTCTTGCTTTTCTTAAGGGCCTGCAACAGGTCCCCATACTTGTCTATCAATTGATAGACATCTCCTTCAGATTCAGATGCATCTACATCTGTTGATGCAGATGTAGCTGATTCTTCACTTGTACAACAAACAGATGTAATAGAAGGACATTGTACCTTATTATGACCAGACTGATTCTGGCATATGTCCTCTTCTGATCCTGCCATCAGCCCCATACACTGATGATCCTTTTGTTCATTGATGGAGTCTAGCAACTGCAAAAACTCCTCTTCTTCAGATGCAGCATATAGTCCAATATATGCTTCAGCTTCAGATTCTGACTCTGAAGTTGACTGGTCTGTTAGACTCTTATCTTTCTTTGCAACAAAGGATTTCTCCTTCTTGCCTTTCTGATAAGTCTTCTTTTTGTCTGAAGATTCCTTTCTCTTATCAGGACAGTCAGCCACTACATGTCCAGGCCTATTGCAACAATATCAGACAATCTTTGAAGTAGTGGCTTTGTTGGGCTTTGATCTGCTCTTCTCTTTCCTTGATGACCTTTTCTTCTGATAATAGTCATCAACTTGCTGTGATGTGGATGGCCTAGACTTCCATTGCTTCTTTTTCAAGAACCTCTGGAATTGCCTTGTTAATGCAGCAAAGTCTGCATCTGAATCACAGCTTTCTGAACCCTTATCTGAATTTTCAGAACTATCTTCTGCAACTTCCTTAGGAGGAGATGGTGATTTCCTCCTATTCTTTCTAGTGGCTTCTGTATTGAATGCCACAGTCTTTTCTCTATGCTCTCCTCTTGAATTCTTTTCCTCCTCCTTCCTCACCATAAGTTGCATTTCATAGGATAGCAACTTTCCAAACAAGGTGGGAGGAGATATCTCTGCCAATTTAGCCACTTCTCTTATGGCATAGATCTTTGTGTCGCAATCCTTTGTTAAGGATCTCAAGAATTTGTCATTCAGTTCATAAGTACTGAAGACTCTTCCATAGGACATAAGCTCATTCACAATTCTATAGAATTTCTTGTAGCACTCAGTTATGCTATCAGATTTTCCTTGTCTAAAACTTTCATACTCCTGATTGAGCATAGATTTCCTGTCCTGCCTCACTTCTTCAGATCCCTCCATGTAGACAATCAATGTGTCCCACATCTCTTTGGAGGTCTTGCAGTGAATCAGATTCTGAAATGATGAATCATCTATGGCACTAACAATAATGTTCTGAGCTCTTTTATCCATGGTTGCCAAGATGATTTCATCCTTGGTCATTTCTGAATAACTCTTTGGAGTTTAGATATTTGCATCAAGAACTGATACCTTCATTGGAATGAAGGGGCCTTCCTGTACTGTGATGTAAATCCTTGGGTCAGATGCTTCCATAAACAGTCTGACTCTTTCTTTCCAAATTCCAAAAATTTCTTTCTTGCATATGGGTAATTTCATAGACCCTAGCTCCTTATGATTCTCACCAGAACCCATCTTTTTGAATCTTGATTCTGCCTATCAGATCTACCTCAGACTGTTAAGTCCTTTTTGAGGAACCTCCCTCTGATACCACTTGATAGTTTTACTTTCAAGACAACCTAAACACCTAGAGGGGGGGTGAATAGGTTCTAATTTCTTGTTTATACTTCTAGGCAGAATTCAATTACAAATTAAGATATCTAGCACAGCATTCACAGATAATTAAGCATCACAGATTGCATAATGTTTTATAGTGGTTCCCCAAGGTCTGGGTACATCCACTTTCCCCCTTCACCTATCTAGCAATATGCTAGATTCGGCCAAACTTCCACTATACTCAGATCCTCAGATCCTACAGCTCAGAACCAGGATAGGTTCCTACAACTCAGGCTCAACAGCCCTACCTCAGCCTTGCCTCAAGGCCTACCACTCAGAGAATAATCTTCTCCTACACTCAGGCAAATAGCCCTACCACTCAGAGATCACATCTCCTACACTCAGCCTTTATAACACAGGCTTACAACTCAGATCTGTGTAAACAGATCCTACAGAAATTTAGAAAAGATATTTTGATGTCTTGCCTTTGTTGAGAGAGAAGAGGACAAGACACTTCTTGATCAGCTGATGAAATCAACTGAATCTGAGCTTTCTTCAAAGCTTCTTGAATCTGAACTTAGCTGAGTTGATTTCCAAACAGCTTCTTGAGAAACCACTGATGGCTTCCTTCTTCTTCTTCAAGATGACTGGATCCCTCTCTATCCAACACCTTTTCTGATACTTCAGACTTCTTCTTAGATTTTCTGATGAAGATCTTCTTTAGAGCTTAGCACTTTCTTGAATTGAAACTTCAATAGGATCGTAATCCTTTTGTTTCTTCTTCTTGGATCTTCTTCAGTTATGTTTCTTAGCTTGGCTGTTTTTAATTCCTTCTGAATGTGTCTATATATAGACTTTCTTCATGGTAACCGGCTGATCCGGTTTCTAACTGTTTTCTGACAGGTCTGACAGCTTCAGTTAAACGGTGGCAACCCATAGCTGTCAAGTCTTCAAACAGTTCCTGTACCTTAGCCTTGGACAGCAAAATGTCGAGACAATCTGTTAGAAAGTGTCGAGACCAATCTGTCTATCTGTGTCGACACAAGTGACTTTGGTGTCGACACAGTATTTGATGATGTCGACTGAGTTGCCTTTAAGTTGACGCAGCTTCTTCAGAAAATAACTTAGTCTAGACTCTGCAGTGTGTCGACACAAGTCCTGTGTGTCGACACAGTTGTTGTAGATTCAGAACTCAGTATGTGTCGACTCAGCCTTCTGGTGTCGACACAAGCAATCTTCAATTCTGCCAAAATGTGTCGACTCAGTCTTCTGGTGTCGACACAAGCATAGTCGACTTCTGCCAATATGTGTCGACTCAGTCTTCTGGTGTCGACACATCCACCCAGTGTCGACACAGTTGTGGTCGACTATCTTCTTCTGTGAGTGGACTATCTTTCTCTGGTCGACTATCTTTCACTCGTCGACAAACTTTCTCTGGTCGACTATCTTTCACGGTGTTGACTAACTTTCTCTGGTCGACTCTCTTTCACGGTGTCGACACTGCTTCCCAGTGCTGAGGTCGACGATTTTCTTTATGTGTCGACACTGCTTCCCAGTGTCGAGATAGTTGAAGTCGACTATTTTCTTTATGTGTCGACACTGCTTCCCAGTGTCGACATAAATGTGGTCGACTATCTTTCTCTGTGTCGACACTGATATTCTGAAGTGTCGACACAAATATTCTGAAGTGTCGACACAATTTCTTCAGTTGTCGACATGTGGACTTAGAATATTTTTCTGCATTATTTAATACTTCTTCACCTGCACATGTCAACTTAAAACAACATCAAATACACCTTGATGTATATCATTGAGCTAAGTTGGGCTTCTTCAAATCAGGTACACATTTTCCAATGTACCCAACACAACACCAATTTCAAACAGAAATAATCTAAAATTCACTGTCGCCTGGCGACACTGAATGTCGTCTGGTGACATCTTCAATAGTCCAATTCAGCTCGAAACCATCAGAAATTCCTGTTGTCAACATCACTAGTATCCTCTTGATCTTCTGCCAAACTTTGCCCACTGCTTCGTGTCTGGCGAGGTCAGCGAGTTGACGATCGTGGAGGCTCCACAACTGGATTCTCCCATTCGGCCGCCTCTGCCGGAGTTAGTTTCAACTTCAGGCTCTTGGTTAGAAATTTAAAGAATTTCTAAATCCCCGAAAAATTCTTCTTAACTTCCCTCTTGTGTTCTTAAAACGACTCTCGTAAGTCATCAGGTTCGTCTTTCGCTTCAAGTCTTCAGGAGAAAATTATCCAAACGGTGCCTTTGACCTAAATGGACCGGCTTTTATATTTTCGCACTGTCATCGATCGGCGATATCCGATATTGCTAGGCGACAGTAAAAATTTATATTTATGATACTCTGCCTTGATTTTTTCAGGTTTAGGCGTGGTACAATGTATATTCTATAATTTTGAGTATCTATAATATTGTTCACTTATTCAAACTTCAAATATCATATTCTATATACATCTCTCCTAATGTATTATACTTATGAAATTATTTACGCATGCCTCTAAGTATGAGAAATATTTTAGTTATGATAATGTTCACTCACCCATAATTGTGAAAATCTACTTATGACTTCACCTTACTACATATGTGAATTGGGAATGTTCTACCATAACCCCTAGATTTCATGCTAACACTATTACTTTATCCTAGTTTTCTTTGCACAATTCATATTTGATTATCCTATATTGTCATACAAGTGAATTTGTAATCCTTTGTCAAGCAGAAAGAAAAATTTTCTTATTTAACAATAAAAAAATTCTACGACTTTGTTAATGTGTTGCAAAATAAAAAGAAAAAAAACAAAAGATGACAAGGAACCTCCACCAAGCACTACTTACCCTCTTGATAAGTCATAATAAATATTATGAGGTTGAGCACCTTGGTAAGAATTATAAAGTGTCTTGTGAAACCTTTATATGGATATTACTTTAATGTTTGTGCTCTGAATTCTTGGGTACATGTATAGCTAGTTATGTATATTTCAATATTATGTTGTTTTTTTTCACATTCCACGTGCTCACATATTTGTACTGATTCTCATTTTGTGCTTTCATTAATCTATCACATGTACACAACATTATCTTCTCTAAAATTTCTTCACATGAGAATTGGACCGCAAATGATTCTATACTATCTTCACTAGAGTATGTGTCTATGTTATAATTGGATGAAATTAACAATGTTAGTGTTCACTCCTACTCTTCATTACTATACATTATTTCATATGCTTTATACTTGTTTCTTTATTTATCATTTTTCCTATTTTTTTCTTCCGCATCACTCTGCTATTTCTTTTAACAATACCAAAAGGGGGAGAATTTAATGAGAAATCATTTATAATCATGATTGATTTTGATTTTTAATTTAACTAACTTCTTAAATTAAAAATAAAATACATTGGTTCAATTTACTTAGCTTTAGGGGGAGTACACATGTAGGGGGAGTGTTACATCCAAGAGGAGTTTTGTGCACATACAAATGCTTAGTCTTGCTAATCATTTTAACTAAGTCTTGCTAATCATATTTACTAACACTTTATAGATCGTTCATGATTTCTTTCTAAGTGGATTTGTTATTATCAAAAGGGGGAGATTGTTGGAGCTTCCTTTCTTCTTGGTTTGCTAATAACAAATCTCGTTTGTATTATATCATAAGGTGTTTATGATGTGCAGATATCACAGGTCTAACACAAATAGCATTTGGGCTTTGATTTGGGTAAGAATTGAGGATCTAAGGCATTGTCGCCCTACGACATCCAGTATCGCCACCCGACGATAGTGGACCAAACAGTGTGGCATTGAGTGAACTCAACACACTCAATGCCTACATGCAATTACTATCGTTGTCGCCCGATGACATCGATATCGCCCAGCGACAGTGCATGATTGGACAAGATCGATCTGGGATGCGAAAATGGCGAATATGTTGGACACGTGTCAGCAGGATAAGATGTCGCTGATCGGCGACAGCAAATGTCGTCAGGCGATATCCCTAAAATATAAAAATGACTTATTTTTCAATGGAGATCACGAATTACAGAAGTTGGAGTGTTCCTTCCCGTACAACTGATCTAGAGAGCTCAAACATTAAGAATTACTCCATTCTCCGAAGAAGGTTCAAGCGCAAAAGATCGACGGCTCGTACACAACATTAGAAACAACTTTGGCAAGGATTTATCAGCATCTTTAGCATTTCGTTTAGAGGGAGTTTTAATTCTGAAGTTTACATTTTGCTTTGTTCTTTATTTCCATTGTAATCGGGATAGGAAATCGCCGTCTTGTGAGTGGCGTCTAAGTCCTTGCGTGGCTTAGGAGAGAATCGTCGCCATATGAGTGGCATCCAAGTCCTTGTGCAGCTTAGGGAGAAATCACTGCCTTGTGTGCAACATCTAGATTAGGGTTATATCTAGGGAGAGGCTAGTAGCAATCTCTAGGGAGAGATTCGCTTTAGCATGTCAGTTCTTGTAGAAGGACCGGCGAAATAAAAAGTTTGTTATATTTTTAATAAACCTTAGTCTCTATCTTCATAGAGATTTGTTGTATTCATCTTTATTGCTTTTGAAATAAAATACTGTCATTTTCATTCATATACATAGTTGATGTGCTTTGTTCTCGCATGGAAGACCGAATTTTTGGAGATATATATAACGGCCTTATTGTCGCATAACATGGGTAGAGGATGGTTGTAGACCTCTCTTAAGTCAAGAATGAGAGCCTGTAACCACTTTAATTCACACGTGGTCGACGCCATACTTCGATATTCCACCTCTGCACTAGACCTAGAGATGACAGACTATTTCATGCTCTACCAGCTCACAAGGTCCCCCCCCCCCCACAAATGTGTAAAAGCCCGATGTGGACTTGCGATCTCCTTTGTCATCAACATAACTAGAATTTGAGTACGCTTCAATCTTTAAATGACCATTCTTCTGATAAAGTAGCCCTTTTCCTGGCACCGCTTTAATATATTCAAATATCCTCATAGCAGATTATAGATAACATTC
Source organism: Platanthera zijinensis (assembly GCA_039513925.1). Lineage (NCBI taxonomy): Eukaryota > Viridiplantae > Streptophyta > Magnoliopsida > Asparagales > Orchidaceae > Platanthera > Platanthera zijinensis. The sequence goes on from CM077098.1 coordinate 35,286,856, forward strand.
CCTAGGAGCTTGCATGAACTGGCTAACCTTGCCTACAGTGTAGGAGATGTCGGGTTTGGTTACCGTGAGGTAAATGAGTTTGCCGACTAGACGTTTGTACCTCGTAACATCTGATAGAGGAGTAGAGTCATCTATCCAGGTTTTAGCTTCTCCAGTGGCCATGGGGCATCGAGCAGGTTTAGCCCCAGTCAACCCTGTCTCCTTTAGAAGATCAAGAGCTTACTTATGTTAGGAGAGGACCAAAGAGTTGGTCTTTCGAGAGATTTATATACCCAAGAAGTACATTGGAGAGCCCATATCCTTCGAGGTAAGGTGTTGACGGAGATGTTTCTTTGTCTATGCTACCCCAGCCTGGTCATCACCAGTGGGAAGAATATCGTCCTCATATATGACAAGAAACACCGGACCCATAGAGGTTTTGTGAATAAATAATGAGTGATTGGTAGAGCTCCTTGTGAAACTAACGGTTGTTACAATGCCGCTGAATGTATCAAACCACGCCCGATGGCTTTGCTTTAGGCCATAGATAGCCTTCTTCAGCCTGCATACGCGTGTCTCCCCCTGAGAAACATACCCAGGAGGTTGCTCCATATAGACATCCTCTTGTAGATCACCAGAGAGGAAGGCATTTTTGACATCTAGTTGATAAATGGGCCAATCCTTATTAACCGCCACTGATAGGAGAACCCGGATAGTACTGAGACGAGCAACGGGAGAGAAAGTGTCAAAATAATCAACACCATAGGTTTGAGTGAAGCCTTTAGCGACCAGACGTGCCTTGTATCGATCTACACTACCATCAGGATAGAACTTCACAATAAATCCCAAATACAGCCCACCACATCTGTGCACAAAGGAGGAGGAACAAGTGTCCATGCACCGCGCTCAATGAGGGTGGAAATTTTTCATCCATGGCCGCCTTCCAATGAGGAATAGTAAGGGCTTCCTGGTAGATGCGGGGAGTGGTAGTGGCAGAGATAGCCAACGCAAAAGTCCTGCGAGAAGGAGTAAGACGAGCATAGGAAACAAAAGCAGCAAGAGAGTGTTGGGTACCTGTCCACACCCCTTTAAGAAGAGCAATGGAAATATCTAGGTCAGCATGTTGCTCAATATCCGGTGCATCCGTGTCGGAGAGAGCTGGCCTGGGAGTAGAGAGAGATGGCTGCGGAGAAGAGGAAGAAAGTAGAGGCGTAGAGAGAGGAGGAGGAGACATTGGACACGGCGGAGGAGATGAAATCTCGGTATGTGTATAGGGGACGGAGGGGTTGGTAGGAGAAGCAAGAACATCAGGAAGAAAGGAGTAGTCACGAGAGAAATAGGACACATTTTTGAAGAAGGTTACGTCTGCGTAGACGAACTGCTTGTGAAGTGTAACGCCCCGAAACTCAAAAGAGGAACGGATAACGTTAGGCCAAGTTGGAGCCTGATTAGGTTCACACGGCCTGTAAAACGAGCGGGTCGAAGGCCATGTCGTGCCTGAGGTCGACGAAATATAGTCGACAATCTTCAGATTCAAGCTAGGTCGGGCATATGGCCTGTGACACGGGCGTGTCAAGGGTCGTGTCCTGCTCTGTGTTATGTCGGGCTGTATCGAGTGAGTTACACGGCCTGGGATACGGGCGTGTCCAAAGGCGTGTCTGGCACACGGCCTATGACACGGGCGTATCACATGGTCGTGTCCTGTTCGGGATGCGATGGTTTCAATGTCGATTGGGGCACACGGCCTATGACACGGGCGTGTCCATATTTGACACGGGCGTGTCCTAAGCCGTGTCAGAGGCCGTGTCTTGTTCTGTGTTTACTGGATTACGACGAGTGTGTAACACGACCTATGACACGGGCGTGTCACAAGCCGTGTTCATCCCAGGAAATTTTTTTTCAGGGCGAATCGCGGCCGTTCATTTCCTTCAAATAGGATCCGATGGCTCAGCCTTTCCCCTGCTGGTATATGGCCGAGAGATGATGGTTTAACCCTCATTTCTTTTCACCCATTCTCTTTCTAAAGGGTTTGAGAGAGGGGAGAGCAAGGAAGAAGGTGAAGGAGGATTTCAGCCGCCGGTGGAGCTTTAGAGCCCCGATTCTCAAGCCGAGTCTAGATCTGTTGAGGCGAGGCCATTGCGGTGCTTTTCATCCGTCTAGATATCCATGGCGCTAAAGCGAACTGTAAGGGTATCGATTCTCTTCTTGGACATGTGAAGTCCTCTTCCTTTTTGCATAGGAAACTCCCTCCTGCGATTGAGCGGTGAGTGCGAGGTATTCCTTTGGGTGGACAAGAATAGTCCCTGTTATTCTGCATATAGTGTCAAGAATCAAAGTACGGACATTGGCTTGGAGTGTGAAGCCTACCAAGACAAGTTGGTCTTGATCGGTGATTTTTTCATTATGCTTGTAGTGTCAGAGAAGACTCCGTGCCGTTAGCTTTTATGGTTTTCTACGTGGTATATTGCAACAGAGAGCCTTGGGGACTAACTCCAAGGTGCACCCGGAAAACTTGGTAGAAGCATGATGCTGCCATCTTGGTGGCCTGGGAGCCAACATGCATATAACTAGGTTATGTAAAATTTGTGTGATCGATTTGGGACTCAGGGAAGCTTATCCCGCGACTATAGCTTAAATTAACGTGGCGGTGTGATCAACGGGTTATGTGGAACCGTACACGCTCTATGTGGTTCGGTTAAAGCGACCTAAGGTACGTGGTACTTACCGTTGGCATAGATGGAGGGTCTTAGGCTTAGGCCGGAAAGACTACAATGCTTACGAGGTTTGCCATCCTGGGGGCAATGGTGGACTGCGGAACGGACCGGGTTTGGACCGGGTTCACCGAGTAAGTGCCCTGAGAGCACGAGGTGTTAGGCCGTCCGTGCCTACACCTGTGATGAAGTGTGATGTTATTGTACTTTCACTATATTGTTTGGCTATGCTACTAAAATGCAGGGAAGGATCACCGCCACCCAAATCCGGGGTGGGATCGTTATAATTTGGTCAGCTTTAGCTGACCGTTGCTTTTGTTTTCCACTGCTGTGGTGGAATGTTAATTGCCGGTGATGTGGAGCCTAGTGGCAAGTAGCGAACTGAAGCCCATGTTGCTGAGCCGTCCCTCGAAGGCCAATGTGAACGTTTACTTTTATACTCATGTGTGACTGGCCTGTGTGCCGATATTGGGAAGACACTTATTGTTTAAAGTAATCTCTTGTAAGTTCATAAGGCCAAGTACTTTGTGTATTTGTATGCTCATTCCTACTTTGGATTTTTAGTGGACATTCTTGATGTGCCTTGGGTTCTTTTTTTTGCATCATTTAAAATGCTTCAGCTAGAATGTGCTCTGTGTAGGATGTGTGTTATTGGAAGGATGGTTTCATTTAGTAACCCTTCGGTCTTTCTGTGGTATATGGCGTCGGGCCCCGGCCGAACCTACTGCTATATGCCATGTGACGGATAGGGGTGTTATAATTTGGTATCAGACTACCGGTTTCGGTCTTGCTTATTCAAATTCGTAGGCGAATTCATTTAAGGCGTGGTGAGCACATGTATGTGCGTCATCGTTATAACATAAAAAGAACCCATGAATGTCCACTTAGGAATGAAAATACACATGTTTGAGGAACCTGCGTGTTCCTATAATTGTTTTTTGCAATTTTGTTCTGTCACTTAATGGTGTTTGTAAGTTTATAGGTTACCAGGAGTGGTGCAGGGCCTTCAGAACACCCGCATTCTGAGGCAAGTAGTGTACCGAATGATGTGCCTACAACCCCTCCTTCGGCAGAAACTATAAGATTGGTGGCTTAAGCGGCATTTGCAATGATAAATGCCCAGCCAGGAAGGCAAATGCAGTAGCCTGCCCCAACAGGGGAGCAGGTATCGCTTCAAGCGAAAGAACCTAGAAGGGTTGAACAAGTGGTGGTAGAGCCGTTGATACCTAGAAGAGCGACCGAAAAGCAGCTCAAACATGTTATGGGCTTTAATCCTCCGGTGTTCTCGGGGACTGGAACCCCATCCCAAGCTGAGGATTGGCTCTCCCGAGTAAAGAGAGTCTTGACGGCTATGAAAACGGAGGAGTGGCTGATAAGTAAAGTTTGTTTTAAAGAAGATAGATTTGGTTTTATATAATCTTTTACGTATATAAGTCTATTTCTTTTTTACTTTCTTATATCCTGTGGATTAAGGCAAGAGTACCTATCGCATAGGAGTATAGTATTTTGTAGAAAATATCAAGGTCGTATTTTTCCTAGGATCGGTGTTAATTATTCTACTTTTTAGAACGGACTATTATTTTATCGAACGAACGGAGTGGAGTTTATAATTAAAAACAAAAGATAGAAAAAATATATATACGTGATTTCATTAAGATAAGGACTTAGAAGGTAGTCCTTGATATTAGAATTACTTTGAGAGAATATTAATTCAGCTATTAAAGAACAACTTTATTTCTTTAATACCTAACTTAACGAGAGGGTCCCTATGGTAGCATCACTGACTCGAAAGTATGACCGGGGAGGCTTGCGTTTAAAACGGGATAATGTAAATGTAGTGTCTCTTCGCCTGGTATATGATCAATTAACAGAAAACCCTAGTTAGGATAACTAGAAAGTAGAGTTGAAATAGTTGAAAATAATATCCAGCCCAGAGCTCATCTTGACCAAGTGCTAAGGGTTCTTAGCCTCTTCTCAGGATGGGGGCGGTATAAAGTACAGAAAATAATATCTTCCTATCTATCTTTATCCAGGACTTAAGCTTTCGCTTCGCCTTTCAATTGGGATAGGGTAGTAAAAGCTAAAATTTTGCAGAGCTTTCACACTATCTTAATCCAGGTCATAGGCTTTCGCCTCGCCCTTCATTCGGGATAGATTGAAATAATAAGGTTTTTGAAAATAGTTTTGAAAGCAGTTTCACGCTATCTTAATCCAGGACATAAGCAGAGCTTCGCCTTTCATTCGGGATAGTATGAAACAAGGGAAAGTTAAACTGAAAATAAAGCAGTAAAGTACTCAAAATTGAAATTGCAAGAGTCTATTTTATAAAGTCCGAAAAATTATTACAACTTTCTTAAAAGCTGAAAAGAAAGTTAAAATATTACAACTTACAGAACTTTAAAATACTTGAAAGCTATTACCAGTTCCTTGTCAGAGAGCTAGGGAGTCCTAACAGTTCTTAAGGAAGCTGCTAGTGTTCGAATAATTCTACTCTACCCTGCCCTCCTATTTATAGAAAAAAATTTCAAGTGACACGCCCCCTAACACGGGCGTGTTGGGTAGGGCGTGACACGGTCACAGGCGTGACTTCAAGCATGTTGGGATAGGTGTCGAGGTGGTTGGAACTTCAGATAGAATTTGAGAATGTCACGGGCGTGACTGATGATGTCACGGGCGTGACTGGTAGCTAATTTATCAAGCGGCACGGGGCGTGGCGACAGCGCGACAGCTTTTTGGCATTCTGGATAGAACTTAAATAGGGCACGGGCGTGTTGATTTTGTCACGGGCGTGTTCATCTGTCACGGGCGTGTTCGTCAATTTCCCGATTTCCCTGGGTAAAAACAATAACTAAAAAAAGGATTAAAAAGGGCTGTCACACCCTAGGTCACTGGCGTGACTATGGGCGTGACCTAAGAAAAAATTGCAAAATTTTAGAAAAACTTAGAAAAACATAAAAAATGAAATATAACAAAAATAATCATTTATATATATATATAAACTAAGGTTTTATTTATAAATATGCAAAATTAATACTATACAAAATTGTATATTTTTATACTCATCAGTGGCAGAAGACTACTAGTGTGAGGATTGCTATCAACCCCAAAAGGCAAGTGTACCTATCGAATTATAGTACCAAGGTCGTATTTAAACTCGGGGTTGTCAAGTACTGCTACTCACGCTTTTAATATTATCCTATCGAAAGACTGTTGGGTGATTTGGAGAAATTAAAAATTAAACTAGAGATGAAATTAAGACAAAAACCAAGGATAAAAAGATAGCATTCGATTAATGATTCACCATGAAATGAGACGAGAAGGATAAAAAAATATAGATTTAAATTTGCTAACTAAACTCGACTGTGACGGATCCGATATTAGGAAGTAATCTCGCTAGAGCATTAAATCCTCTAACTTATAGACGTTTTGACCGAAATCTCTTTACAAGTCAAAATGGGTTAATGTCACATTACCGAAGTGACCCGCACTATTGGATTTGACTCCAATCCGGAGGATATATGTCATCCTATCTCTAGGGTTGCGTTCAAATCCTTCCTACTTTGAGTGTTCTTTCAAACCAACGAGTCTCTCGACTTCAATGGAATGAGATAAAATGCCTACTACCGTATACCGTAAATATGGATTCGACACGAGAAAGATCAAAGAGGGATCTAGAATAAATTAGACAAAAATAAAACTAAGAAATAAAAAGAAACCTTATCTCACTTCATGGATCCTCACGATCGAATGCTAAGAGAAATTAGCTACGCATAATTGAAAAAGAAACCACAATAATAGAAAAGAAATCCATTTTCATTAATAGTTAAAAGGAGGTTTACAATGAGAAGAACAAGACAATATTATTCTAGTAAAGCAACAATTACAACAAGGAAAGAAAATTATAACAAGAAAGAAATATTTTGCTAGAACAAAATCTTAACTAACTTAAACAAAATTTAACTCACAAAAACTTCTCTAACAAAAACTTTCTAACTCTTCAAGCTTAACCCTTCAACATGAGGCATGGGCTTCCTTTTATAGGAGAGGAGGAAGATTCTAGATGAAGATGGATATGAGGGGACATGGGGGTGGCCGGCCATGCATGGTGAGGAGGGTTCATGCATTGAATTAATGAAGGGAGAGAGAAAAATTGGGGGTTCATTGTATTTCATTTATGGGAATGATAAAAGAGAATGTAAAGTAGAGAGGGGGGTGAATATAGAATAAAGAGGGGAAAAGAGAAAGGGGCCAGCCATGCATAATGGGGAGGTGAATGCACGTGGAAATTAATGAGGAGAGAGAGAGAGGTGGCCGGTCAACATGGAGAAAAATACATGAATGAGAAGGTGCATGCATGCAAAGCAAGGGCCTCGCATGGGCTTGATGAAGTGGGATTTGAAGAGGGCTCGGGTAGGAGTCAAGGGAAGGGGTCGGGCTGCTCTTGGACTGCATGAGTAGTGTGCTCGGGCTGCTTGGTGGGCTGCTCCAAATGGAAGGCTCGGGCTAGCTTTATGTGGGGTGGCCGAGTTGCCAATGATTGCATGTTGCATGAAATAGAAGCTGCAAGGTGGGGCTCAGGTTTGTCTTCATGTAGGCTTAAATGGTTGCATCCAATGGAGGCTTGACTTGAGCTTGGGCTTGAACCTACAAATAAAGCAAAACAAACATTAGTCAATCTTTTAATGACATAACATAGATAAACATAAGACATAGAACATAAAACAATAAAAGTGAAATTACATAAAACATATAAATAAAACTATGAATTTTTATTATTATAACATAACAAAATATTAAAATAAAATAACAACATAACAAGCATAATAATACATAAAACTATAATAAAACCTAAGAATTATGAATACTAAACTACCCTAAAAGGGATGATTAAAACTAGTCATCAAATTCCCCCATGCTAGAGTATTTGCTTGCCCTCAAGTAAATGAAAATAAAAAATAGGGGAGAGAAATAAAAGTAAACAAGCAATTTAGATTTCATAGATTAAGAAAACAAAATTGTGAAAAATTAAACTATCCTAATGTTCATGTTAACAACTAGTGGGGTGAGAAGTGCACAATAGAAAACTTGAAAATGGAAACCTAAAAATTTCATTAGAACATAAAGAAGAATTGCACATTTCTAAATTCCTAAAACAAGGCATCCAAAATAAATGAAAATAAGAACGACAAGAGTAGAAATTCTAAATAAATGGCGCATTGACGAACTACTAGGTTGCTAGAATAATGATTAACCCTAAATCACCTCAAGATAACCTCAAAAGAAATCCATCAATGATGGTGGCCATAGGCTTGTCCGTTCACACTCTCTCCACTACGCAAATTTACATCTAAAGATCAAAAGGACTTAAAATAGGCATTAAGACTTGGCTTAGGTAAATAATTAGGAATTGAAAATCAAGGATAAATGTGATGGTTAAAACACACGAAACCAAGGTTGAGCTCTAAATAAACATAAAAATGATAAAAATGAGAAGTGACAAGTATGTCATTTCTCCAATTCAAACTACAAAACAAGGCCATAAAATTTTTTGTACTTTTCAAAATTTTGCCACAAATAAACTTTTTCTCTCTTTTTTGTGTTTTCTTTTTTTGATTTGATAACGTTTTGATAATAACTTTTTTTTTCTTTCATAAAAGAAAGCTCCAAATGAAAACTTTAAATATTCCTTTTCATTTTAAAAGATAACCCAACCAAATAATATTTTAAGCTCATAGTCTAGTGTGGAATTAGGAAGGGCATTTTGGCTTTGGTGAAATAATGAAATGAAAGGTGGAGCTAAAAACAAAGAAACATGGAAAAAGGCCCAAAAATTGTTTTGCAATGGTGAAATTTTTGGTGGGCAAGAAAGGTTCAAACGAGTCAAAGGGTGGCCTAAATCATTTCTAAAGTACGTAAAAATGACGCAAATGTTTCGAGAGTAGCTAGGGACAAGTTATAGACCCCAAGAAAGTATTACCCCACAAATGAAAAAGTGATAACATTACCTAGCAACCATTCGTACGCAACTAACCGAATAAATAGAAAAAAAGTACAAATTGCTAACTTACCACGAAAAAGACAGATGCTTATATTTAAGAACAAGAAATTAGTAAAACTAAGCTATGTTAAAATGATTAATTTAGAAAACAAATTCAAAGAAATCTACATAGAACTACAAAACTGCACGGGCCTACACATCACTAGAAGAAACATAAAAATAGAGATAGAAAATACTTTTTGATTTTGATTTTTCAAATAGATTCTAGAAATTTTTTTGGATTTTTTTTTGGGGTTTTGTATTTTCTAGTTTTTTTATATTTTTGATATAGTTAAATAAAAATAATACTCCTAAAAGTCTTAATATAACTATACTATTTTTTTTAAAACATTTTTTTTTGAAAGAAAAGAAGAAAGAAGACAACTAAACCCTCCCTCATGCTTAGATTCTTCATTGTCCTCAATGAAAGAAAACTAAAAAGAGAAGGGGACGGAGAAGGAGAGAAAAATGCAGTAAAGTAAATTAAATAAAAAGAACAGGACTTCCCCGGGTTTGTGAGATTAAGGCGGACGTCGCTCCCCCATGCTTGCTTTTTAACACACTTGATCATCAGCAGGTTTGAGTTGATCCATCTTGAAATCAGCAACGTTGGAGCGGCAATCACGAACTTGTATTGTTGGGCCATCGGGAGGAAGATCAAAATAAAAATAAAAGCAGAAAATACTTGGGCAGGCTCCCAAGAATGTTCTTTATTTTACAATAAAAAGTCTGAAGAATAATAAAAGTCTCATAATAATAATAAATACAACAATAAAAAAAGTTCCAAATGCAAATAAACATTTAAGAGTCAAGAATAAGATTCTCCTTTGCAGGAGACAAATAATCATTAGAAAAATATAGCTTAAGTCTATGCCCATTTACTTTAAAATCACCCTTATCCGGGTGCGAGAGTAACACAGTTCCATAAGAGTAAACCTGTTTAACTGTAAACGGTCCAGACCATCTAGATTTAAGTTTGTCAGGAAAAAGACGTAAGTGGGAATTGAAAAGAAGAACTTGATCACCAGGTTTAAATGTTTTATGGTGGCCCAAGTTCTTATCATGATAGATTTTCATTTCAAGGTCGGGTGGTTTACCAAAATAGTTTTTCAAATTTTTGTCTTTTTTAGAAGTAAAATTCTCAAGATTCTTTTGTTTAAAACATGGTTCATTTTCAAAAATGGTTTGCACGGACATAACCGTGCCTTCGAAATCATTTGAAGAAATTCTAGAAAAAGAAGAGGAAAATCATTTAATGAGACATTGGAAAGATAAAGAGAAGAGTCATCATTTAAATCATCAAGAAAAAAACAAGAGTCATCATTTTTAAAGAGTTTTTCATTGATTCATTAATAGAAAACGTGACCTCATCATCTCCCACACAAAGAAAGAGTTTTCCGTTACTCACATCAATGACTGCTCGAGCGGTTGCTAGGAAGGGACGACCAAGGATAAGAGGGACATCGACGTCCTCTTCAATATCAAGAATGACAAAATCCACCGGGAAGATGAATTTGCCGACCTTCACTAGCACATCCTCAACAACACCTAACAGATACTTAATTGATCGATCGGCTAATTGGATACTCATGTGCATAGGGCCGAGAGTGCCCAATCTTAGCTTTTTAAATAATGAGAATGACATCAAGTTGATGCTCGCACCTAGGTCCGCTAACGCATGTTTTATAAAAAGGTCACCAAAAACACAAGGAATTGAAAAACTACCCGGATCGTTTATTTTTTTTTGGAAGATTAGCATTTTTAACGACCGCCGAGCACTCTTCATTTAACGTTACGTGAGAAAAAATTTCCAATTTCTTTTTGTTTGTTAACAAATCCTTAAGATATTTTGCAAACTTAGGCATTTGGCTAATCGCTTCATGAAACGGCAAATTAATATGAATTTATTTAAACATTTCAAGAAAGCGTTGATATTGATCATCTAGTTTTTCCTTCCTAAGCTTAGCGGGATAAGGAGGTAGCGGAAATTCTTTTATAATTATTGGAGCATCATTTTGAAAAATATCATTTTCTTTTTGAAAAATAAACTTATCTTTTTCAAAATTAGATTTATCTTTATCTTCTTTAGAATTTTCATCATTTGTTTCCGTAACGATAATTTTTTCAGCAGTAGGAGAGGCAATCACCTCTGGCTCTTCCCTTATGGTGGGATTGTGAATAACTTTACCGCTCCGAAGGGAAATTTCTTTCGCGTGCTCCCTTGGGTTGGGTTCAGTATTTGAAGGAAGTGAGCCAGGTGGCCTCTCGGAGATAACCTTAGCGAGTTGGCCGACCGTATTTTCTAGATTTTTCATCGACCCTGTAAGATTTCTAATGGTAGCATCGTTCGAGCTTATATATCTAAAAAGTATTTCCTTTAAAGATGGAGGTTTTTGAAAATTTTGGTTTTGAGGTGGTAGTGGTGTAAAATTGTGTGGTGGACGTACGACATTAGCATTATTACTCCAAGAAAAATTAGGATGGTTACGCCATCCAGGGTGATAAGAATTCGTAGCAGCATTAAAACCAGGAGGAGCAGAAAAATTCGCAGAATTGTTTTGAACAGGCCTGGGTATGTTCCCCAGATAATCTACCTGCTTGGCAGCAGCAACATTCGATATTTAATGTACCTGAGGGGCGGAGGCATCAGTCATCTCCGAAATCTTCTTGTTCAGCATCTCCACTTGCAGTGCCAGTTGGGATACAGAGTCCACTTCATAGAGACTTGAAGGTTTATTTGGGCGAGTCCTAGGCGAGTCCTAGGCGAGTTCCACTGATAGGTGTTCATCGACATGTCCTCTATAATCTCAAGAGCGGCTTCCGGAGTTTTGCGGTCAAAAGAACCAGTGGAAGCAACATCTATCATTTGCTCAGTCTCTTGATTTAGCCCATTATAAAATTTCTGAACCTGTAACCATACAGGCAGAGCATGATGAGGGCATCTTCTCAAAATTTCTTTGAACCTCTCCCAAGTGTCATAGAGGGTATCAGAAGCAATTTGAGAATAAGAAGTTATATCATTTCTTAATTTAGCAGTTTTAGCTGGAGGGAAATATCTAACAATAAATTTATCGACTAAAATGTTCCAAGTAGTGATTGAACCTCTTGGAAGAGAACTCAACCACTATTTGGCTTTTATCCGTAAGGAGAGGAGAAAGAGTCTTAGCTTAATAGCGTCGTCTGAGACACCATTAATTTTAAAGGTGTCACAGATCTCCAGAAAACTAGCAATATGTAAGTTCGGATCTTCATCTTGTAATCCGTCGAACTGTACATATTGCTGCACCATTTGTATGATGATTGACTTAAGCTCAAAATTATAATTCGGAATCGCAGGTCGAACAATACTTGTTTCAGTCCCCTCAAGGTTGGGTCAAGTATAATCGTACATGGTCCTTTGCTGAGCCATTCCTGGGTTGGGATCTCCCATTTCAGAATTAAAATTACAATCACCGTTGGAATCCTCAACCGTTGTTTGAGAAGTGGAAGCCCCGAATCGCAAGTTTCTCCGAAAGGAGCGTTCGATTTCTGGGTCCAAATCAACAAGTAGCGACGGATTCGTGCGGGTCATGCACTAAAAAAATGAAGGAGAATGGAAATAGAAACTTGAAGAAGAAAATGATAAAGATATAATTTTTTTTGGTTTTTTTGTAGAAGTAATAGCGAAAGCATTTTCCTAATATTTACGAAAAAGGTCCCCGACAACGACGCAAAAAACTTGGTGTGAGGATTGCTATCAACCCGAAAAGATAAGTGTACCTATCGAATTGTAGTACCAAGGTCGTATTTAAACTCAGGGCTGTCAAGTACTGCTGCTCACGCTTCTACTATTATCCTACCGAAAGACTGTTGGGTGATTTGGAGAAATTAAAAATTAAACTATAGATGAAATTAAGATGAAAACCAAGGATAAAAGGCTAGAATTCGATCAATGATTCACCATGAAATGAGACGAGAAGGATAAAAAATATATAGATTTAAATTTGCTAACTAAACTCAACCGTGACAGATCCGATATTAGGAATAATCTCGCTAGAGCATAAAATCCCCTTACTTATAGATGTTTTGACCGAAATCTCTTTACAAGTAAAAATGGCCTAAAGTCACATTATCGAAGTGACCCGCACTATTGGATTTGACTCCAATCCGGAGGATTTATGTCATCCTATCTCTAGGGTTGCGTTCAACTCCTACCTTCTTTGAGTGATCTTTCAAACCAATGAGTCTCTCGACTTCTATGGAATGAGATCAAATGCCTACTACCGTATACCGAAAATACGGAGTCGACACGAGAAAGATAAAAGAGAGATCGAGAATAAATTAGGCAAAAATAAAACTAAGAAATAAAAAGAAACCTCATCTCACTTCATGGATCCTCACGATCGAATGCTAAGAGAAATTAGCTACGCAAAATTGAAAAAGAAACCACAATAAGAGAAAAGAAATCCATTTTCATTAATAGTTAAAGGGAGGTTCACAATGAAAAGAACAAGACAATGTTATTCTACTAAAGCAACAATTACAACAAGGAAAGAAAATTACAACAAGAAAGAAAAATTACGCTAGAACAAAATCTTAACTAACTTAAACAAAATTTAACTCACAAAAACTTCTCTAACAAAAACTTTCTAACTCTTCAAGCTTAACCCTTCAACATGAGGCATGGGCTTCCTATTATAAGAGAGGAGGAAGATTCTAGATGAAGATGGATATGAGGGGACAAGGGGGGTGGCCGGCCATGTATGGTGGGGAGGGTTCATGCATGGAATTAATGAAGGAAGGGAGACAAATGGGGGCTTCATTGTATTTAATTTATGGGAATGATAAAAGAGAATGTAAAGTAGAGAGGGGGGTGAATATGGAATAAAGAGGGGAAAAGAGAAAGGGCCCGACCAAGCATAATGGGGAGGTGAATGCATGTGGAAATTAATGAGGAGAGAGAGAGGTGGCTGACCAATATGGAGAAAATTGCATGAATGAGAAGGTGCATGCATGTAAAGCAAGGGCCTCACATGGGCTTGATGAAGTGGCCTTTGAAGAGGGCTCGGGTAGGAGTCAAGGGAAGGGGTCGGACTGCTCTTGGACTGCATGAGTAGTGGGCACGGGCTACTTGGTGGGCTGCTCAAAATGGAAGGCTCGGGCTAGCTTTATGTGGGGTGGCCGAGTTGCGAATGATTGCATGTTGCATGAACTAGAGGCTGCAAGGTGGAGCTCGGGTTGGTCTTCATGTAGGCTTGAATGATTGCATCATATGGAGGCTAGACTTGAGCTTGGGCTTGAACCTACAAATAAAGCAAAACAAACATTAGTCAATTTTTTTATGGCATAACATAGATAAACATAAGACATAGACCATAAAACAATAAAAGTGAAAATACATAAAACATATAAATAAAACTATGAATTTTTATTATTATAACATAACAAAACATTAAAATAAAATAACAACATAACAAGCATAATAATACATAAAACAATAATAAAACCTAAGAATTATTAATACTAAACTACCCCAAAAGGGATGACTAAAACTAGTCATCAACTACCATAGCCACTTTCCTGTTGGATGGAGAGGCGAGGTTGTGGTGGGATGGTTTAGTGCTACATCACTTGGGTGGAAGGCAACTCATGGACGTCTCGATGGAGGAATTTTTTAGACTATTCTTGGCTAGGTACCTTCCCTCGACTCAAAGGATCGCGATGGAGAATGAGTTCCAGAGGTTGACACAAGAAGACAGTAGCATGGACGAGTACCTCCACAAATTTACATGGTTGGGCGGTATTCTAGCTCTACGTTTGCTGATGAGGAGCATAAGACAAACCGGTTCTATGAAGTTTTGTGTGATGACCTAAGGCTACTACTCTCGGGACCTATGACGCAGTGCTTCCTAACCCTGGTCAATACGGCCCGGTCGTTGGAGAAAGATCTGAAGAATGTACAAGCGAAGAAAGACTTTAGTGCAAAGAAGACGGAGTTCAAGGTGCCGACTTACTCAAAGTCTGGGTTTCGTAAGTTTTATAAGAAGGCTAGGACTTCGGGTCCAACCCCTTCTTCTTGTGTATCTGGGATGACTACTATCCGAACCCCGGGCACATGTTATAACTGTGGGAAGCTAGGAAACTTTGTCCGCGATTGCTGGAGCGGACATCCAAAGTCCGAGAAGAAACCTGGAGCAACCTATGAGGAGAAGGGCAAGGCGGTGGAGTCAACTGCATTACACTATTCTCCAGCCCAACCTAAAGTTTATAACCTTGGCCAGCAAGATGCCATAAAGCAAGCTAACGTGGTGACAGGTACGGTTTAAATTTATAGCAGATTAGCTTTAAATACTTGTTACCTTGCGCATGTTAGCTTATCACTGCTTGTGCTAGGCTTTGTTTTGATTTTTGATAATCCGGCGAGAGCACTGTTCGATACGGGAGCTTCGCACTCCTTTTTGTCCAAAGGATTTGTATCGCGCATCGGAGTATCTTCTTCGATGGCAAAGGACAAATTGGATGTGTTGTTGCCTAATGTGTGTTCAATGCGCGCGAATAGTGTTTGTTGCGTAAAGATACGGATTGGGAGTCAAGAGTTTGACTTGCAACCATCGCTACTTCCGTTAGTGGAGTTCGACGTGATATTTTGTATGGACTAGCTCTCGGAGCAGCAGGCATACATTGATTGCAACCGCAAGGAGGTCAAATTGGGGACTGATCGTGAGACGACATTTACAGGCTTGAAAGGGTCGAGCAAGACTTTTATGTCTGCTCTTCAGGTGGGTAAGGTAGTTCGTGCTGGTGCAGAGCTGTTCTTCACACTAGTGGAGGCTTCAAAGCCTAAGCCTGATTTGGATAGTATCCCGGTTGTATCTGAGAATCCTGACGTGTTCCCTAGCAATCTCCCTTGAGCCCCACCTCAGCGAGAGATCGACTTCTTTATTGAGCTAGTGCCAGGTGCCAAACCTGCGACACGCTCTCCGTATCGGTTAGCGCCTAAGGAGATGGCGGAACTAAAAGTTCAACTTCAAGAGCTGTTGGAATAGGGTTATGTGCATCCAATTTTGTCGCCTTGGAGCGCACCGGTCCGCTTTGTAAAGAAGAAGGGCAGAAGCTTGCGACTTTGTATTGATTACTGAGAGCTGAATAAGTTAACGGAGAAGAATAAGTATCCGATCCCAAGGATTGACGATCTGTTCGATCAGTTAGTTGGGTAATCGGTATACTCGAAATTGGATCTTAAGTCCGGATATTATCAGTTGAGGATAAGAGA
Source organism: Platanthera zijinensis (assembly GCA_039513925.1). Taxonomy (NCBI): domain Eukaryota; kingdom Viridiplantae; phylum Streptophyta; class Magnoliopsida; order Asparagales; family Orchidaceae; genus Platanthera; species Platanthera zijinensis. The sequence goes on from CM077098.1 coordinate 35,302,835, forward strand.
AAGTGACATCCCCAAGACAGCTTTCAGCACGCGGTATCGACATTATGAGTTCACTGTCATGCCGTTTGGGCTAACTAATGCGTCGTCCGTGTTTATGGATCTGATGAACAGAACATTCATAGAGTACCTGGACCACTTCGTGATAGTCTTTATCGACGATATATTGGTGTACTCGCAATGTGAGGAGGATCACTTTAAGCATCTGCATTTGGTGTTGGAGACGCTGAGGAGGAACCAACTGTACGCCAAGTTCTTTAAATGCGAGTTTTTGTTGTCCTTGGTAGCGTTCCTTGGTCACATAGTTAGTGGAGAGGGAATTGCAGTGGATCCAGCTAAGTTGGTCTATATATGGGAGTGTCCTGTGTTGTCTTTGGTAGCGGAAGTCCGGAGTTTTCTGGGGATTACCAGCTATTACAGGCGATTCGTAGAGAATTTCTCGCGGATAGCGTTACCCCTCACGACTTTGATAAGGAAAGATCGAAAGTTTTTTTGGATGCCTGAGTGCGCACAGGCTTTCGAAGAACTGAAAAGTCGTTTACCACAAAGCTTATTCTATGTTCGCCGAGTGGGACCGAAGGATTTGAGATCTACAGTGATGCTTCAGACAGTGGTTTGGATTGTGTTCTACTATAGCATGGGAGTGTAATAGCTTATATCTCGCGTCAGCTGAAGGTACAAGAGAGGAATTATCCGGTCCATGACTTGGAGTTAGCGGTCGTGATATTTGCCCTGAAGCTATGGAGGCACTACCTGTATGGTGTGAAGGTCGATATCTATACCGGCAACAAGAGCCTGAAGTACTTGTTGGACAAATTAGACCTAAACATGCGGCAGCAGAGGTGGATGAAGTTCCTGGGGGTATACACCTTCAAGATACACTATGTGCCTGGGAAAGGCAATGTGGTTGCTGATGCATTGAGTCGCAGGGCTCCCGCGCAGCCCAACTGGTTGTCGATACATGATGAGCGTTTGATTTGTGATTTGGAGACATTGGAGATCTCTTATGTTGACAAGCACACTAGTGCCGAAGCACAACTGAACTGGACAGAGGTACAGTATTACCTTGCTGATAGGATTCGGTATGCTCTGGATTAGGATAACATCATGAAGCAGTTTATGTATAAGGCTTTGGATGGGTCAAATTCCTAATTTAATGTCAAGGATGGAATGTTATGGAAGGACAGTCGTTTGTGCGTCCCAAGTATGGGTAAAATATGGGAGGAATTGATGTACGAGGCTCATCATACTAAGTACTCGATTTACCCGGGGAGCACAAAGATGTATAGAGATATGAAAAAGATGTTCTGGTAGGCAGGACTTAAGAAGGACATGGCACTTTATGTGGCAAAGTGTCGAACGTGTGCCTTGGTGAAGACGGAATGCCAGAAGCCTGGAGGTTTCTTGAAGTCTTTACCTATCCCGGAGTGGAAGTTTGAAGATATATCAATGGATTTTGTGCATGGGTTACCAAGGTCACAGAAGGGAAATGACGCCATCTAGGTGATTGTAGATAAATTGACGAAAGTGTCGCACTTCATTCCAAATAGGAAGGATGATTTGGTGGATAAACTAGCAAAACTCTATATAGATAACATCGTTCGACTGCACGGTGTACCCCGCAGCGTATTGAGTGACCGAGATGGATGTCTCACTTCCAATGACTTGAGGTTAGTGCATCAAATGCTGGGAACCAAGCTGAGTTTTAGCACGGCCTTTTATCCGTAGACGGATGGTCAGACCGAGAGGCTCCACAGGACGATGGAGGACATGCTTCATATGTGCGTCTTGGATTTCAGAAAGCGGTGGAAAGATCACCTGTACTTGGTGGAGTTTGCTTATAACAATAGATACCAAGCGAGTATTCAAATGGCGCCCTTCGAGGCCCAATACGATAGAAAATGTCGCACGTCGTTGTCATGGTTGGAAACGGGTGAGTCAAAGCTGTACAAACGACAAGAAATGGAAGAAACCACCTCATTGGTACAAGCTATACGAGAACGAATTGCTGATTGCTCAAGACAGGCAGGCCAAATACTATAATGCCAAGCATAGGAACGTTGAGTTCACTATTGGTGACTTGGTATATTTGAAGATTAAGCTGTTCAAGGGTGTTTCACGGGTATAAAGCTTGAAGAACTAAGCCCGAGGTACCTTGGATCGTTTGAGATTCTAGAGTTAATTGGTGAAGAACCTTATCGACTGAAGCTATCAGTGGAATTGAGTGGTCTACACGACGAAGGGCGGTGCAAGAGCCTTCACAAGTTTTTGTGGTCGATCAAGTACCTGTTGATAATTAGGTTGACGATGAAGGTCAAGCCCATTCACATTGAGGACTTTGAAGTCAGGCGACTTCGTAACAAAGACATCAGGACGGTCAAAGTCCGATGAAACAACTGCGGTCATGAAGAGCTTTTGTGGGAGCGAGAGAAGACCATGCTTGAGGAGTATCCCGAGTTATTTCAATCAGGTACCGTTAAATTTTGTGTACCTTTCTATTCTATAATTTCGGGACGAATTTCTTTTAAGAGAGACAGAATTGTAACGCCCCGAAACTCAAAAGAGGAACGGATAGCGTTTTAAGGCCTAGTTGGAGCCTAATTAGGTTCATAAGGCCTATGACACGGGCATGTCCAGGGCCGTGTCGTGCCTGTGGTCGACAAAATGCAGGTCAGGCACACGGCCTGTGGCATGGGCGTGTCAAGGGCCGTGTCCTGCTCTATGTAATGTCGGGTTGTGTCGAGTGAGTTACATGGTCTGGGACACGGGCATGTCCAAAGGCGTGTCTGGCACACGGCCTGTGACACGGGCGTGTCACGTGGTCGTGTCCTGTTCGGGATACAATGATTTTAATGTCGATTGGGGCACACGGCCTATTATACGGGCGTGTCCATGTTTGACACGGGCGTGTCCCAAGCCGTGTCAGAGGCCTTGTCCTATTCTGTGTTTACTGGATTACGGCGAGTGTGGAAAATGGCCTATGACACGGGCGTGTCACAAGCCATTTTTGGCCGAGGAAAGTTATTTTCAGGGCGAATCATGGCCATTCTTTTCCTTCAAATAGGATCTGATGGCTCAGCCTTTCCCCTACTGGTATATGGCCGGGAGATGAGGGTTTAACCCTCATTTCTATTCACCCATTCTCTTTCTAAACGGTTAAAGAGAGGGGAGAGAAAGGAAGAAGGTGAAGGAGGAATCCGGCCATTAGTGGAGCTTCAGAATCCCGATTCTCGAGCCCAGTCCAGATCTGTGGAGGCGAGGTCGTTGCGGTGCTTTTCATCTATCTAGATATCCATGGCGCCAAAGCAAACCGCAAGGGTAATGATTCTCTTCTTGGACATGTGAAGTCCTCTTCCTTTTTGCATAGGAAACTCCCTCCCACAAGTGAGCGGTGAGTGCGAGGTATTCCCTCGGGTGGACATGAATAGTCCCCATTGTTCTGCATATAGAGTCCGGAATCGAAGTACGGACATAGGCATGGTGTGTAAAGCGTACCCGGACAAGTTTGTCTTGATCGGTGATGTTTTCATTATGCTTGTAGTGCCGGAGAAGACTCCGTGTCGTTTGCTTTTCGGGTTTTCTATGTGGTAGATTGCAACAGGGCGCCTTGGGTACAAACTCCAAGGTGCACCCGGAAAACTTTGCAGAAGCGTGATGCTGCCATCTTGGTGGCTTAGGAGCCAACATGCACATAATTTAGTTATGTAAAATTTGTGTGATCGATTTGGGACTCGGGTAAGCTTGACCCGCGCCTATGGCTTAAATTGACGTGGCGGTGTGAGTAACGGGTTAGGTGGAACCGTACCCGCTCTATGTGGTTTGGTTAAAGCGACCTAAGGTACGCGGTACTTACCATTTGCATAGATGGAGGGTCTTAGGCTTAGGCTGGAAAGACTATAATTCTCACGAGGTTTGCTGTCCTGGGGGCGGTGGTGGACTGCGGAACGGACCCGGTTCGGACCGGGTTCACCGTGTAAGTGCCCTAAGAGCACGGGGTGCGAGGCTGTCCATGCCTACACCTGTGGTGAAGTGTGCTATTGTTATACTTTCACTATATTGTTTGGCTATGCTACTAAAATGCAGGGACGGAGCACTGCCACCCCAAATCCGGGGTGGGGTCGTTATAATTTGGTCAGCTTTAGCTGACCGTTGCTTTTGTTTGCCACCGCTGCGGTGGAATGTTAATTGCAGGTGTTGCGGAGCCTAGTGGCAAATAGCGGGCTGAAGCCCATGTTGCTGAGCCAGCCCTCGAAGGACAATACGAATGTTTACTTTTATACTCATGTGTGACCGAACTGTATGCCGATGTTTGGAAGACACTTATTATTTAAAGTAAACTCTTGTAAGGCCAAGTACTTTGTGTATTTGTACGTTCATTCCTACTTTGGGTTTTTAGTGGACATTCATGTTGTGGCTTGGGTTCTTTTCTTTGCAACATTTAAAATGCTTCCGCTAGAATGTGCTCTGTGTAGGACGTGTGTTATTTGAAGGATGGTTTAATTTTATAACCCTTCGGTCTGTCTGTGGTATATGGCATCGGGCCCCGGTCGGACCTACTGCTATATGTCATGTGACGGATGGGGGTGCTACACAAAGAACGAGGTCAAAACAATAATAACCTTTCTAAGTTGTAGAGTAACCTAGAAAGACACATTTGGTGACACGTGGGAAGAGTTTGTCACGGGTGGCGGAGGGAGCGTGCACAAAGTCCATGCACCCAAAGATACGTAGAGGGAGAGGAAACAGATCCTTGCGCGGATAGAGAATGGAGAATGGGATTTGACCGTGGAGAACCGTGGAGGGAACGCAATTGATGAGATAGCAGGAGATTAGAACGACATAGCCCCAATAGGTGCGAGAAACATGTATCTGTGTCACCAGAGTGTGAGCGACATCAAGGAGGTGACGGTTTTTACATTCCGCACACCATTTTGTTGTGAGGTATAAACACAGCTAGTTTGATGAACAATCCCATTTTACATATAGAAAGAAAAAACTCATGACTCAGATATTCTTTGGCGTTATCAGAGCGAAAGATTTTAATAGAGACATCCAACTGAGCTTTAATCATAAAATAAAAAGATGTCCATACAGAGAATATCTCGGAGCAATCTTTTAAAACATACACCCGCGTATAGCGAGAGAAATCATCAATAAATGTTACAAAATATAAACTACCCTGATCTATTGTGAAGGTATGAGCAGGACCCCAGACATCGGAGTGAACGAGCTCAAACGGACGGGAAGATCCACAGCCTTGCTTTGGTGGGAAGGAGAAGCGGTGATGTTTGCCAAGATAACATGCGTCACCACTGAGAAGAGAACTGTGTGGGGGAGGGTGGACAGAAGCTGACGAAGAAACCATGGAGGAGGATGACCAATGCGAAGATGTCATTGCAGAAGGTCTATAGAAGAGTATGAGAAGGCGGACAAAGTGGAAACATTATTGAGGAAGTAGAGGCCGCCACTCTCAGTCCCAGTAGCAATCGTCTGTTGGGAACCAGGATCCTGAAAAGAACACGAAATAGGAGTGAATGTAATGGAATACTGTAGTTGCTTGCAAAGAGAAGTAACAGATAATAAATTACAAGTAAACTTTGGCACGTAGAGAGTATCCTCCAAGAAAAGAGACGAAGTGACTTGAATCACTCTCGTCCCACTGACTAGTGAGGGAGAGTCATTTGCAATAAAGATAGGGAGCAACCAATAATGTGTTTCTAGGAGAGAAAAACACTAAGGATCGCTGGTCATATGATTGGTAGCGCCAATGTCGATCAGAAATTTACCTTGAGTATTGACGTGGGCACTACCTAAAGACGTGACCACAGAAGCGGACTGATTTGAAGAGGAGGTGGAAGTGTCCCCAGAGGGGAGAAGATGTGGATGTTTCATCCAGCAGCGATCAACCGTATGGCTAGTGCAGCCACAGTGTGAGCAGAGAAAGTGGGAAGGACTATGCCCGCCGGATTGGTGGTTGCGGCCACCAGAGCCACTCCACTAAGTCTGGTGAGCATAGTTGTCTGGTTGAGGAGAGGAGGATAACAACGGACGTTGAAGCAGAGAGGTAATCGCGGTGATGCGGGCAGCAGTGGCATCCAAGGTAGGAGAGTCCGTTTAGCCAAGGATCTGTTGACGGATCATGTCATAAGACTCAGGAAGTCATAGAAGATAGCACACAACCTGAAGCTCCTGGAGGTGCTTTTGTTACTCAGCCAGATCCGCGGAGAAGGGGCGATTCTGGAGAATCTCAACTCTGAGATTTGAACCTATTTGTAGGCAGCAGCATGGGACATGGAGGGACGGGAAAAGAGGTCCGCATACAGAGTATAAATGCGAGACATCTGATCCCTTTTGAGAAGAGAGCAGCAAGATGAAGCCACACAGCCTTAACTGTTTCATCATGATGGATGATAGGGAGGCACTCATCAAAAAGGCTGTTAGCTATCCAAGTTCGAACTAGAGCGTCGCTAGCATCTTAATCATCATAGAGATCAGACTCTGGAGGAGGAGGGTCATCGGTGAGATGATGGCATTTGCATTGTGAGCAAAGAAGAAAGGTGAAGGAGAAACTCCAGTCTAGGTAGTTGGAACCGATGAGTTTGGAAATGGTGCCAAGGTTGCCCGAAGGAGTGGGAGGAGGAGGTGGGTGGGCTACGGGAGTAGTAGTGGTAGAGGTATCAGAGAGGGCCATAGAAGAGAAGAGAGCAGAAACAAGGCCGCAAAGGCAGGTCGCGCGAACAAGAAAAAGAGACCGCACGAATAAAAGAGACCACACGAACAGAAGACATACCACACGAACAAAGAGAAGAGACAAGGTAGCGAAGACAGGTCATAACCGAGACAGATCGCGTAAAGATAGGCCGTGCAAACAAAGAGAAGAGACCGTGCGAAGACAGGTCGTGAAAAGACACATCGCGCACAGACAGTTCGCGCGAAATAGAGGAGAAAAGAACGCTCGAAGACAGGTCGCGCGAAGACAAACCGCAAAGATAGGTCGCGCGAACAGAGACTTATCGCGCGAACAAATAACAGACAGATCACGCAAACAGAATTAGGAGGAAAAGATCGAGTCCTCTGATACCATGTGCGGACAAGAAAGAAAAAGCCGGAAATTTGGAATAACAGAAATTTTTATTATCCAAAAAAGTAAGTATTATAAAGGTATAGCCTCCCTTTATAGAATGGAGGAGATGGGAGAGATTATAAAAAACAATGTGGGACAAATAAGTAATGTTACAAGCAGCTATACAAAAAAATAGACCACACAAGCCGCGCGGTAAGACGAATAGGCTAACCACCCGGCAAATATTATAAAGAGAAGAGAAGCATCTAGGAGAGACCGCTAGACCGCCCGATTATTAAGTCGTCTGCGTCAAACCGCCAGATCGCCCAATCTCCAATCGGCAACATTGTTGGAACCCTATTACTTATTTGGGCTAGGATTACTATTAGGATGTTTAGTTTAACCCATTTTATATAGTCTAGGGTCATAGGTTTATTTGCAGGGTTGTTGCCTCAAAAGAATTCCAGCAGAAATACAGTTAATCAAATGCAGAATTCTGGTCGACAAAAGCTGAGCGCAATTTGACGATCGCCGAGCTCAGCTCGACGAACTCAGAGTTTTAACTCTGAGTTTAGCTCGATGAACTTTGAGCTCCGGTCGATGAACTCCGATCTCTACTTATAAACTCAGCTCGACAAAAGTCAAGCTCAGCTTGACGAACTCTGAGATCAGGTCGACAAATAAGAAGATTCAGTTCGACAAAATCCAGACTCAGGTCAACGAAATGCTTGCTGAGTTCGACTAATTCTCTACAGTATTTTAGGCAATTTTATTTACAGCAGGCAGAATAGTTTCAGGCTTAATTTTTGGCTGATTATATTCTGAAGGCAGAATAATTTCAAAGGCTTAATTACAGATAGCTATGACTCTGAAATTTAATACCAAATATTCTAATGAATATAGTCGTTTAGAGGCTGCATTAAATATGGATTTATCACAGAGTTTAAGGCTGATCTATTTTCAAGGCAGTTACCATTCTCGAGAAATCCCTCAGACATTTCAGAATCGGCTAATTCAAATGTTTGAATTCTTCTCTACATCATATATATATGTACAGAAGATTGCTGCCTAAAGGTTACAGACTAAGGTTGCTCACTTAGATTTACTGACTTAGAGACTTGTAGATCAACATACTCTCACAGAATTTGATCTTCAGTTTTTGCTTGTGCAAAGTCTTCATCTCTCGGATACAAGAAGGCCAACACCCTAAAGAAAGGACTCTCTCTCCTGATCATAAACTCTACTCAAATCAGAGGGAGCTTTTTGCTTCATCATCCACTAGTCTTCTCAGAGATTCTTGACAGAGAAGACACCATCATTCTTTTGTTTATTTTCATAAATTGTGTACATGGTTCTTAACTCTCTTCAAAAGTTACCTTTTTGGTTTCTAAGTCTCCTGATCAAAAGACATAAGTTCGTTTTTGGGCACCTGATTAAAAGCTCAACGGGTTACTAGATCTCCCTTAGAAAAATAGATCTTGTGGTGGCAGGGCACCTGAGCAAAAACCTGTGGTGGGAGGGAACCTGATCTAAAACCTATAGTGGATTCCTACCAGGGTGGTAGAAGAGGGATGTACCCAGGTTTATTGGAGAACCACTATAAAATTCCTTGTGTCGTCTGTGATTGTTATTCTTTTTATTTGTGTGCTGTGATTGTATATTTATGTATATATATATAACCTACTTTAAATCCGCTATAAAAATAAATTAAAGTTTTTAAAATACACTATTCACCCCCCTCTAGTGTAAAGTAGATCTATCCCTCACTTTCAATTGGTATCAGAGGTCGGTTCTTTGGTTTTTCAGGCTAACACCTGAACCATAAGACCTGATATATTTTACTTTTACCTAGAAATCTATCATGGCACAAAATAAGGAATATTCAAGCACTATACCTCCTGTGTGCAACCTAAATAAGTTTGCACTATGGAAGGCAAGGATTAGGCTGTACATGAACTTTATGATGAAGATATCTAAAATTCCATCATGACAGGTCCACCTCTACTAGTGGCAACAATAAGTACAAGTGTTGTTCCACCTTCAGAATGGACAGAAGCATAGAAGAAAGCAAAGATTGTTCATGTCAAAGCTATGAACATCTTAGCTCAAATTATGTCAGATGACATTTTCTAGAAGGTTGGTGAATGCTCTTCAGCAAGGGACATCTGGAACTCTCTAAACACAATGGTTGTTTGATCTGATGATGAGAGAAAGGACAGAAGATCCAACTTGATCTCTCAATATGAAAATTTCAATAAGGGAGAATTTTAATCAGTTGCTGAGATGTATATAAGACTCAGTCTCATTATCAATAAGATAAAAACCCTAGAGAAGGACATCATAGTGACAGAAGTCAATGATAAGATCCTCATGTGTTTCCCTAGTACATGAGATTCAAAGATCTGGCCAATCAAGGAAGCTAGAAGTTTAAATGAGATTACCACAGAGACCTTGTTGGGCAAGCTCAAGTCTTATGAGCAGCTCATCAAAACTAGAGAAGCTGAACAGAATTCTTCACCCCCAGGAAGGAAAGATAAAAGTATAGCTTTCCAAGCTACTGAGGAAGAAGAAAAATCTACAGGGAATGAAGATCTTATAGGTCTCTTGACTAAGAGATTCTATAAAATAGCAAGGAAAGACTTCAGGAGAAGATCTTCCAGAAATGAAGACAAACCAAGGTATGATAGGAGACCAACTAAAGAAATTGTGTGTTATGGTTGTAGGAAGCCAAGACAGATTCTTTCGGAGTGTCCTGATAATCAAAAGAAGGACAAGAAGAAAGAAAAGGACTCTAAGAAGAACTTCAACAAACCTACTTCCAGTAAACACAAGAAGAAGGAGGGAGGATTTGTTGCTGAAACTTGGAGTGATAAATTATCTGAATCTTCATCTAGCACAAGTGAAGATGAAGATAAAGAAAAGCTAAGGAAGTCTGCTTGATGGCAATGAATGCATAAGGCAGCAATTCTGAGTCTGAATCAGAATCTGAAGAAGATCAAGTAATCTCCTCATTTGATTTTACTTTAGATTAATTTAAAACAGATTCTAAATTATTATGTAATGACTTAATAAAATCTAAGAAGGAAATAAAACTTCTTAGAGAGAAACTAACTTAATTTGACAATATTTCCTTAGAAAACCATGAACTTAAAGAAAATTTAAAAATTGCTAATGAACAAATATGTTCCTTAGAAAACAAGCTAAATGAGGCTAAAAGTTTGAAGAATATCTTAATGGGAGAAGCATCAAACTGGGTAATATCACAAGCACAGTCAATGTCAGGCTCAATGGCAAACTAGGCTTGGGAGCTTCATCAAGTCAACATCATCTTATTCAGAAAAATATTTTATCAACCCCTATAAACTTCATATCAGCTAAAGGAAAAGAAGTTCTACAAATTACAGATAAAATTACTAAAGTTCCACAAAAGAATAAATCAAAGAAAAATATAAATTCACAGAAAATCATGTTCAACAAAATTCGTCGAACCAAGATCGACGAAATCAGTATTTTTCATCGAACGACGATCGGCGAACTCTGAACCTAGAATTTGGGTATAATTACTCAACAGCTGGTGCTCGACGAAATCAATATGATTCGTCGAATAGAGATCGACGAATGTGGAATACAGAAAATGAATACTATCATTCTGTGAACCGAGCTCGACGAATTTATTACTATTCGTCGAACGAAGCTCGATGAAATAATTATAATTCGTCGAACCCTATTTCCTCAAACAGAAATTTTACTTATATTAAAAACAATAATCAAAAACAAAATTGAAAAACCCCTTTACTCAATGGATCATCCCTCCTAGGTGATATCATCCACTTGGTTAAAAAGATCAACCAGACAGTTCTTACATTTCCAATTATCATTATAAAAGAAAATTAGGACCCAAGGTAATCTGGGTGAAGAACATCTAATTTGTTTTTATGCAGGTAAAGAACTATCCTACCACAGAGGAACAATGGTATCTGGATAGTGGTTACTCAAAACATATGACAGGATGCAAAGAAAATCTAAAAGATTTTAAAGCTAAGCTTGGACCTAAAGTAATCTTTGGAGACTCCAATTGTGGCCAGACAGAAGGCTATGGAAAAGTCAAAGTTGGAGCAGTTACCTTCAAGAAGGTAGCCTATGTGAATGGTCTCAAGCATAACCACATCTCCATAAGTCAATTATGTGATGAAGGTTATCAGGTAACCTTTAAGAAGTCTTTATGTTCAATTACTTCAGACAAAAATAAAATTGTTTTAAATGGAATTAGACAAAGTAACATTTACTTAATTAATTTTAATTCTGCTAATTTAGAAATTTGCCGGTTTAATCAAATTAATAAAACAAATGACTTGTGGCATAAAAGGTTAGGACATGTAAACCTTATGACAATTGCTAAACTATCTGAGGACAACCTTGTTAGAGGACTATCTTCTGGTTCTTACAAGAAGGAAGGACTCAGCAGGGCTTTTCAATTAGGCAAACAAACTAAAAATAGATTTAAATTCATTTCTAAAAGTGTTTCACCCAGGATTTTGTATTTGCTACATATGGACCTTTTTGGACCTACTGTAGTACAAAGTTTGGGAGGAAAGTCATATATCTTAGTTATTGTAGATGATTTCACTAGAGAGCGGCAAGATGAAGCCACGCATCCTTGACTATTTCATCATGACGGATGACATGGAGGCACTCATCAGAAAGGTTGTTAGGTTGCCAAGTGAAAACTAGAGCGTCGCTAGCATCTTAATCATCAAAGAGATCGGACTCAAGAGGAGGAGGGTCCTCGGTAAGATGATGGCATTTGCGTTGTGAGTGAATAATAAAGGTGAAGGAGACACTCCAGTCTGGGTAGTTGGAACCGATGAGTTTGGAAATGGTGCCAAGGTTTCCCGAAGGAGTGGGAGGAGGAGGGTGGGCTACGGGAGTAGTAGTGGTAGAGGTATCGGAGAGGACCATAGAAGAGAAGAGAGTGGAAATAAGGCCGCGAAGGTAGGTCGTGTGAACAAGGAGAAGAGACCGCGCGAATAGAAGAGACCACACGAATAGAAGACAGACCATGCAAACAAAGAGAAGAGACAAGGTTGCAAAGACAGGTCGCGCAGAGATAGTTCGCGCAAAGACAGGTCGTGCGAACAAAGATAAGAGACCTCACAAAGACAGGTCGCGCCAAGACATATGGCACACAGACATGTCGAGCGAAATAGAAGAGAATAGAACGCTCAAAGATAGGTCGCGCGATGACAAACCGCAAAGATAGGTCGCACGAACAGAGACATGTCACGTGAACAAAGAGGAGACAGGTCGCGCGAACAAAATCAAGAGGAAACGATCGAGTCCTCTGATACCATGTGCGTACAAGAATGAAAAAGCCGGAAATTTGGAATAACATGAATTTTTATTATCCAAAAAAGTATGTATTACAAAGGTATAGCCTCTCTTTATAGAATGAAGAAGAGGGGAGAGATTACTAATAAGCAATGTGGGACAAATAAGTAATGTTACAAGAGGCTATACAAAAAAAATAGACCGCACAAGCCGTCTAGTCAGGCGAATAGGCTAGAAAAATAGGCTAACCGCTCGACAACTACTATAAAGAGAAGAGAAGGCTCTAGGAGAGACAACTAGACTGTTCGGTTATCAAGTCGTCTGCGTCAAACCGCCAGACCGCCCGGTCTTAAATCAACAACATTGTTGGAACCCTATTACTGATTTGGGCTAGGATTACTATTAAGATGTTTAGTTTGACCCATTTTGTATAGTCTAGGGTCATAGGTTTATCTCTAGGGTTGTTTCCTCGAAAGAATTCTAGCAGAAATGCAGTTAGCTGAATGCAGAATTCAGGTCGACAAAAGCTGAGCGCAGTTCGACGATCACCGAGCTCAGCTCAACGAACTCAGAGTTTTAACTCTGAGTTTAGCTCGACGAAATTTGAGCTCCGGTCGACGAACTCCGATCTCTACTCAGGAACTCAGCTCGACGAAAGTCAAGCTCAGCTCGACAAACTCTGAGCTCAGGTCGATGAATAAGAAGATTCAGTCCGACAAACTCCAAACTCAGGTCGATGAAATGCTTGTTGAGTTCAACTAATTCTCTGCAGTGTTTTAGGAAGTTTTATTTATAGCAGGAAGAATAGTTTCAGGCTTAATTTCAGGCTGATTATATTCTGAAGTTAGAATAATTTCAAAGTCTTAATTACATACAACTATGACTCTGATATTTAATGCCAAATATTCTAACGAATATAGTCGTTTAGAGGCAGCATTAAATATGAATTTATCACAGTGTTTAAGGTTGATCTATTTTCACGGCAGTTACCATTCTCAGGGAAATCTCTCAGACATTTCAGAATCGACTAATTCAAATGTTTTAATTCTTCTCTACATCATATATATATATATATATATATATATATATATATATATACAGAAGATTGTTGCCTAAAGGTTACAGACTAAGGTTGCTCACTTAGATTTACTGACTTAGAGACTTGCAGATCAACATACTCTCACAGAATTAGATCTTCAGTCTCTGCTTGTGCAAAGTCTTCATCTCTCAGATACAAGAAGGCCTACACCTGAAGAAAGGACTCTCTCTCCTGATCATAAACTCTACTCAAATCAGGGGGAGCTTTTTGCTTCAACATCCACTAGTCTTCTCAGAGATTCTTGACAGAGAAGATACCATCATTCTTTTTGTTTATTTTCATAAACTGTGTACAGGATTCTTAACTACCTTCAAAAGTTACCCTTTTGGTTTCTAAGTCTCCTGATCAAAAGACTTAAGTTGGTTTTTGGGCACCTGATTAAAAGCTCAAAGGGTTGCTAGATCTCCCTTAGATAAATAGATCTTGTGGTGGTAGGGCACCTAAGAAAAAACCTGTGGTGGCAGGACACCTGATCAAAAACTTGTAGTGGATTCCTAAAAGGGTGGTAGAAGAGTGGATGTACCCAGGTTTATTGGGTAACAATTATAAAATTCCTTAGTCGTCTGTGATTGTTATTCTTTTTATTTGTGTGTTGTGATTGTATATATATATATATATATCACCTACTTTAAATCTGCTATAAAAATAAATTAAAGTTTTTAAAATACATTATTCACCCCCCTCTAGTGTAAAGAATATCTATCCCTCGCTTTCAAACATCTTGGCTACCAAGCCGCTGGAGAGAAGCCGCCAGACCACCCAGCATCCTAGCCGCCAAAGGAAACCGCCATACCGCCTGGTCTCCAAACCGCCAGACTCAATCCGCCAGACCGCCCAGTCTCCATACTGCAAAAAAGTGTTTAGTTTGATTTATAAAAAATTAGTTTTGATTTCTCCACTTATTTTATCAAGTAAACTTTGCTTTAAAAAATTTGGTAACCCTTATTCACCCCCCTCTAAGGGCGACTCACAATCCAATAGTAGCTTGTACTTTGTCACCTTCATTGATGATTTATCTGGGTGTACTTGGTTGTATCTCTTGAAAGAGCGTTCTGAATTTTACTCTGTGTTTACCTCTTTTATAATGAGATCTTCACACAATTTAATTTGCCTATTCAAGTTCTTCGTACTAATAATGTGAAGGAATATATCAGTCGTCAATTTTCAGATTTTTGTACGAGCCACAGTTTGGTTCATCAAATTACTTTCCCCTATACCTCTCAACAGAATGGTGTTGCTGAACGCAAGAATCGTCATCTCCTGGCTGTTGCTCGCAACCTTCTCTTACAAATGAATGTTTCTCAGTCTTATTGGGGGTCATGTTGTTATTCTCTCCTGCTATCTCATAAACCATATTTCCTCGTCTATTATTTAGGGCAAGACTCCATTCTTTATTTTGTACCCCGGGGCCGAGCCATTTCCTTTACCTCTTAATGTTTTGGGGTGTACGACGTTTGGCCACATACCTTCTCTTAGTCGTGACAAACTTTCTCCCTGATCTGTTAAATGCATATTCCTTGGTTATTGTCTGACCCAAAAGGGATATCGTTGTTTTGATCCTCTTCTCTACAAATAGTATGTCTATGCTGATGTCACCTTCTTTGAGGATACACCATATTTTTCTCCTGCTTCTTCTCTCTTGCCCTCTGATACCTCCTCTTCAATGCCTATTGTCTCGGCACCTGTGCCAGACCCAGTTCTTTCCACCACTATTCCTGTTATACTGTCTCCTTCTCTCGAGACTGGATCTTTGCCCTTGGAGCCTTCTATGCCTGTTCCTGAGCCTCTTCCCTCTTTTGATAGTAGATCTGATCCTACAGACAAGAGTGATATTGATCTTCTCATTGCCTTGTGAAAGGGTGTATTCCAATGCACTAAGCATCCTATTGAAGATATTATCTCATATGCTCGGCTTTCTCTTGTTGTCTATCTAGTACTTGGATAGTAGGTGTTCCAAGCACATGACTGGAACAAGGATCCATCTGAAATAATTCAATCTAGTGAAAAATGGACCTAAAGTTATTTTTGGAGGTTAAGATAGAGGAATGACTAAAGGATATGGTAAGATCACCAATGGCATAGTCATTATCTCAAAAGTAGCTTATGTGGAAAGATTGTAACACAATCTAATTAGCATATGTCAACTCTGTGATCTAGGCTATGTCATTGTTTTCCATAATGATAAGTGCCTCATTAAAAATTCAATTGATCAAGAAATCATTCTAACTAGCACTAAGAGTGGGAATATTTATTGTCTTAACTTTCTTTGTTAAGATTCTAAGTCTTCAATTTTCCTTGTAGCAAATGAGAAAGACTCTTACTATGTGTAATGGTATGTGTAATGGCACAAGAGGCTTGCTCATTTGAACTATAAGGCTATTAGTAAACTCTTCAGTGAAGGGTTGGTCAGAAATGGACATAACTGGAAATGCATCAAAGAGGTCATTTGACATGCTTGCCAAAAGGGCGAGCAAACAAAGGCCACCTTCAAGAGATTTAGGTCCAAGGATTCTGAAAGGTGTCTCTACCTTCTTCATGTGGACTTATTTTGTCCTATACCAATTCATAGTCTAGGTAGGAAAGTCTATACTTTTGTGATAGTTGATGATTACTCCAGATTTGCTTGGGTATTCTTTCTAAAGAAAAAGTGATACCTTGGATAGCTTTGTGACCTTTGTCAAGCAAATTCAGAATGAAAAAGGTTACACTGTGGTTAAAATTAGAAGTGACCATGGCACAAACTTTCAGTCTGAATGCATGACAAAATTCTATAAAGAGAAAGGTATCTTTCAAGAATATTCCTCTCCACGAACACCCCAGCAAAATGGTATTATTGAAAGGAAAAACAAAACTCTCATTGAGGCTAGAAGAACCATGCTGAGTGACACTTCTCTCCCAGAATATTTTTGTGATGAGGGATTTAACGCAGCATATCATGTCCAAAATAAGGCCCCAATCAACAAATATCACAAGAAGATACTCTATGGGCTAATGAAGGGCAAAAAATCAAATTTAACCTATTTAAAATTTTTAGAAGCAAACATTTTGTGCTTAATAATGAGAAGTCTTATTTGACCAAATTTACTAAAAAATCATATGAAGGCATTTTTGTTAGGTATAACAACCATAGCAAAGCCTATAGGATTTTTAACTTGAGAAATCGGGTTGTAGAAGAATCAATAAAAGTAATATTTGATGAAACTTCCATGATTCACAATGAGCTACTAAGCTATTCTAATACTGTATGTGCAGAGTTTAGAATAGAAAAACTAAGCATAGAAGACACCACTCCATCAGATCAAGAAAATGAAGATGGTGTACTCATCCTAGAAGGACTAGCTAAAATGCAGATAGGGGAAGAACCCCAGCCCACTAAAGCTGAAAATAAAGGAGCTGGAGATAGATTTCTAGTGACTGTTAGACATTTAAGAGACCATCCCAAAGATTTAATACTTAGGTATATAAGTCGAGGTGTGACCACCAGGAGCAGAAATATTAATGTAGTTATGTACTCAAGTTTCCTATCTTAGATAGAGCCTAAGATGTTTGAAGAATCCAATATAGACCAATTTTGGATAGTGGTCATGCAAGAAAAACTGTATCAGTTCAAAAAATGTAATGACTGGAAGCTGGTTCCCAGACCTCAAGAACATAATATCATAGGGACTAAATGGATATATAGAAACAAGCTAGTTGAAAATAGTGTTATAATTAAGAATAAAGCTAGGTTGTTTGCAAAAGAATACAGATAAGAAGAAGGTATTGACTTTGATCAAACATTTGCAGCAGTAGCTAGACTTGAAGCTATAAGACTATTCTTTGCATATGCTGCCTACAAATAATTTAAGGTCTACTAAATGGATATGAAGTAAGCCTTCCTTAATGGTGACCTAAAAGAAGAGGTCTATGTTGAGCAGCCATCAGGTTTTATCAATTCAACTTTTCTTAATCATGTATTTCATTTAATAAAAGCTTTATATGGGTTAAAACAAGCCCCAAGGGCTTGTTATGATACTCTGTCTAGTTTTCTCATTGAGAACAAATTCTCAAGAGGAAATATAGACAAGACATTATTTCTAAGGAAAGTTAAGAGTTAGATTATACAAGTCCTAATTTATGTTGATGACATAATTTTTTGATCTACTGATGATCGACTATGTAAAAAGTTTACTAAACTTATATAAGGGCAATTTGAGATGAGCAGTATGGGTAAAATCAAGTATTTCTTGGGCCTCCAAGTTAAGTAATCTGAGGATGGACTATTCATCTCTCAGACTAAGTTCACAGAGGAGTTAATTAAGAAATTCTAGATAGAGAGTACCTCTACCATGAAAACTCTTATGGGATCAAGTATGTCACTAGACAAAGATGAGAGTGGTAATCCAACTAATGAAACCTTATACATGGGCATAATTGGATCCCTCTTATATTTGACTGCTAGTAGACCAGAAATTATGTTTGCTACATGTGTTTGTGCTAGGTACTAGACATGCCCTAAAAAATCTCACTACTTAGCTACAAAGAGAATTTTGAGATATCTCAAGGACACTCCAAGTCTAGGCCTATGTTACTTTAGGAATGATGATTTTGAACTAATAGACTATTCAGATGAAGATTTTATAGGTTGCAAAGAGGATAGAAACAACACATCTTGTACTTGCTAGTTTTTAGGGAGAAGGCTGGAATCTTGTAGCAGTAAAAAGCAAACAAATGTAGCAATCACCACTATAGAATCTGAATACATCTCAGCGAGGAGCTATTGTGCACAGCTCTTGTAGATCCAGCATTAACTTCAAGACTATAGTATTCAGCTAAGTAAAACCCCAATGTTATGTGACTCATCTAGTGTTATCTCAATATCAAAAAATCATGTGTCACACAACAGGACTAAGCATATTGAAATAAGATATTACTTCATAAGATAATAAGTTGAGAAAGAAGACATCAGCCTTGAGTTTGTCCCAATAAATAGATAAGAGACTGACATCTTCATTAAGCATCTTGATGAAGCAAAATTTAATTTTTTTCAAGTTTGAATTAGGTATGTTAAACATGAGTTGATTAGAAAATTTTGAATATAATAAGTCATTCTTGTAATGGGAAATATAAATCTCTATATGTACTTTTTGGGGGCTAACCATTTTGCAGGAGAAATTAGAGAAGAGAGGGTTAGCTGACTTGGCGTCAAGAAGAACACACTTGGCAAAAAGAAAATAACTTTTGGCGTCGAGTGAAAATCTTTGGCATTGAATGGACTCAACGCTAATGTTCTGACAGGTTAGAAAACTTCAAATTAATCAGATTAAATCAAGGCCATCCAACAAAAGTGTTAATAACCCTAAGGTACATGCATCCTCTCCTTCTCGAATAGAGTAGACTATAAATAGAACATCTGCCTAAAATAAAATCTACACTTTGATTGCCCTTTCAAAAATTCTGCATCCCGAACCCTAAATATCTCGCACCATTCTCTACTCCTCATTCAATTTCTTTGAATCAATGCCTCCTAAGGGTATTGACTCCCAGTTTGAGGGAAGTGAACTTGTTTGCAATGGATTGAAAGAAGCTCCTGAAGAGATTCAAATTGTTATACATCTTTTGTCGACCATTGAACTAGAATTTTTATTATCAGAACCCTCTGCCATCTGGAAAAGGGAGGTACTAAAGTTATTTCAGAATGCCAAAGTGGACCCATCCTCCACAAAAATCAAGACCTCCATAAATGTAGAAAAGCATAAGATCATTGCAAGGAAGATAAGCAAGGCACTAAAGCTACCCAAGTTTTGTTCCAGTGAAAAGGAAGATGAGATGTATGGAGAAGATGTGAAGACTGCTTTCAAATGGTGTGGTCTTTCCAATGATATCTATGCCACCTTAAAAAGGAAAGACATGAATCTAAAGGGAAAGATCTTAACATATATTATTGGAAAAGCTCAGCAATGCAAGACTATTCTCATGATAAAATCTCCATAAAGATGTTTTAGTTAATGGCTAGAGTGATTCTTTCTAAGAAGACTAATTGGGGTAAGGTACGTAGTGTTTGACAAGGTGATTGAGAGCATCCCTGTGCCTAATATGGGAAGTATTGTGTTACTGTTCCTCCTCAAATCTGTACCAGAGATTTTTAACACGTGGTTGGGTGCAAAGATTAACCATATGAGGAAAATGGACATAAAGATGCTTGATAGATGGGATAGGATGCTTACAAAACACCCTCTGCAGTTAAAAATAAGAAGGAAAAGGAAAGTTGAGTTAGTTATAGAAGAAAGCTCCAGCTGTGGGTCTGCAGACAACATGAGCACTCAACCTCATGACCCTCAGCTGTCTAGTTCAGGTGATTCCAAGAGAAGATATGTGAGTGCTCAAGTATCAATCTCATATGACCTTTCTGCAAAGAATATTACTAAGGAAGTTTCTCCTACTGCCTTTGAAGGGGACATAGTTGTGGAACATGTTGAAGACCACATGCCAACTGATATGGACAAGATTAGTATTGATGTTAAGGGGAGACCCTAGAAGAGGGTGAAACTATGGAGGGGGAGATAAAAATAGTTAGTACTATTGTTAAGGGGGAGACTCACCCTGAGCTCCCTACTCAAGAGGTTGAAGCTGGAGTAGAAGAATCTTAAAATGAGGAAAAAGGAGATGATGTCATGTCCCTTATTGAGAATCATGAGAAGGAGGAGTCCATCCATGATGATGAACATCAATATTACTCCTCTGAATATGAAGTGGTTGATTCTCAAGTAAGGAGAGAGATAAGGAAGAGAAATGAAGAGATTAACTATCTAGTATCTGCTCAATTGAATGATGTATTTCCCACCTCCTTTTTGTCATAGCTAGGACGGTTATTTAATGAGCAAAGAATAAAAATAGAGATGTATGTGGATGACTCTATCAAAGACCTAAGGAGGGATCTAACTACTGAGATTTCTACCATCAAATTTTAAGTCAACATGTTGAGAGATAACATAGTTAAATTATTCATGAGAGTTGCTCATATTGCAGACTACACTACACATGAACTTGATCAAGTTCAAAAGGTACAGGTAGAAATCATTCAAAACCAATGCATCACGACTCAAAATATGGAGATGGTTCATACTGTAACAAAAACCAAAATGGAAGAGCACAAAAAAATTATTGAAAGAAGAATGGATGCTTGCACACAATTCTTAGATGATCATATGTTGGAAGTAAAGAATCACATTACGATTGGTATAAACTATCGGGATAAGAAGTTAACCTCCTCCAAGGAATTCCTAAGCAATCTAATAACAGAAGAAGTCATAAAGGGGGAGAGATCATTGATAAAAGCAAGTGGAGAACATGCTATCAGGCCTCCAATGTGATCAGGGAAGCATTGGGACTTTCTGCCATCCAATATGATTATTTTGTCATTCCTGAGCATGAAGTTCCTGATGTTGAAGCTGCATTAAGCCCTACCACTCAAAATCTATCAAAGGGCAAATAAGTTGTTGATGATGAAGAGGATGTGAGGCTGCGGAAGAAGAGGCACAAAGAAGAGCTAGAAGAAAGGTCAGATTATATTCAATGGTGCCCAACCTTCAGGATAATCATTTTGGTTGCCTTGAATAAATTCAAAGACAAGTCAGAAAGAGGCAAACCAAACAACTCTCAGAAATGGGCCAAGTATGAGAAGCAGGATGAGATAAAGATGTAGTTCAGAAAAGAGAATCATGCTGGAAGTCTACTAGTGGATGCCCTAGAACCTTACAGATACCATCCTAATCCCTACAACTACTTTGAAAGACAAAGACATAAAAAGAAGGAGGTTGTAAAGAAGGCAGCAAAGAAATCTAGGCAGGGCATTGTAATTAAGGAACCTGAATCTAAGCAATGTTTAAAAGTTATAGGTTCTGAAGGGATTTTGAATGTATAATGTTTATTGCAGGAATGCTTAAAATTTTTTCATTAATCATATTTGACATATTCTATCATACTTATCTGAGTGTCTAAGTTTAGTTAGTAGAATAATGTTATATGTTATGAAATAGTGTATATTATTGACTAGGATTCAGAATTCTTCAAATATGGGGAGATTGTTGGAAATATTGACAACAATTTCATAGATTTGAAGAGGCCCATAAGTCAATAATGTACACAAATATGTATTTGATATTTCTCTAAGTTAAAATATGCAGGTAATTAGTAGTTATTTGATAAAATAGCTTGGGATTATTAGAAATTCAATTGGAAATAAGTCAGCACACACTAGAGTGAAGAATATTTGCTAAAGTAGAAAAGCGTCGAGTCATCTCACATCACTCGATGCTAAAGGTTTAAATGCACTAATTGAATGTTATTCACTTAAAGCCATAATTGAGAGGCAGAAAATCTAAGTACAAAAGTGTTAAGTGAAGGTCATTCAGTCAATGCCTCAGTGGAGAAGCAAAAAATCTATCCAAATGAAAAAAGCGTCGAGACATAAGATATCACTCAACACAAAATTAGAATGCATTTAGTTAATTTCAGTCACTAGACGCCTCTACAAAAATTCAAGTATCTGACTAAGGTAAATGGCTTCACATCAATCCCAATCTCTCAATGCCTCTAGAGGAGCACATATGTTTTTTTTCTAAGTCAAAAGGGATCAAAACATTCTAATAACATCATGCAAAATTCAAATTGACATCAATTATGCACTAAAAGACGGAAACCACCGCATTTTTCTGATACACATTTTTGGGAAGGTATAATTAATAAAGCTGGCCATACCACATTCCAAAAAGAGATTACAACCATTTCTTTTGGTCGGATATAAAAGTCAGGGTCTGGAACTATTTCTGAGACCTTTGTTTTGCATATCTCTCTAAAGCCTATTCAAGAAAGGTGCTTCCTCCCTTGCCAGACCACGAAGGGGTGGATTCCCCTCGACCGTGACCCCCGCAAGGGGTCAACCAACCTTGGACGCCCGTAAAGGGGTGGACACCTTTTGATAGCCCCGTCGTAGGAGGCCTCAGATGTGACCCCCACCAAAGGGGCACCCACCCTATGGACGCCTCGATGCGGGAATCCTCGGCTATACCCCCCCCCACAATGAGGGCGGCTTACCAAGTGAAGGGAGTCTCGACCGCGATGTCTACCAAAGGGGAGGCCTTTTAGTGGCTGCCCCGATACAGATGACCTAGACTGTAGCCCCTGCACAGGCCGCAGCCCCTGGTTGGCCACAGGCTACCACACCCGAGGCTACCCTAGAAGAGAGAGCTAGCCCTTGGCCACCCAGGCCAAGGGGAGGCCTTGTCCGGCCATACTAAGATCAGCTGTGCCTTCCCTATCGCTCGATGTGGGGGCTACGGGCGGACACTGCCTTGGCTGTTGACCTCAGCCCGTCGGTCCCCCTAGGGGGGCTTTTTTCTGGGCCAAGGGCGGGATTATCTTTTCCCTAAAAGTGGAGATCCGTGTGCCCATATCTGAGTGTTTCTATTGGTTCGTCCGATAGTTACTGGGCAAAATTACTAGATCGTACCCATAAAAGTCTATAAATAGACCCACTTTCTACATTAACAGGATCCTTTTTTTGGTTCACTAACTCTGGCCGTTTTCATCTCTTTCTCTCTCTACGCACTCTCTCTCTTTATAGGTCATTCACCTATAAGGAACTTGGCCACACACCATGTAGGCAGACGGAGTTTGCTGAAAGCAAGTCGAGAGTTTAGAAGCATATGGACTCCCAGTTATCGACCAAGTCACTGGTTGTTCGTAAGGTGTAAAAGTGAATGACTAAGCCTCAAGGCGTCGCCAGAATGGGCCCAGGAAGAAGACAATCGAGTCGGTCAGTCCCCTCGAAGGCGAAAAGAGCGAGATTCCCTGAAGAGCACGGGGATCCTGTATCGCTCATTGCTTTCCTTAAATCTCTCGTCCCTAAGAATGTAATGAGGAGCGGTCTGTTTCCCTCGTCTTTTTTTGAACATTTTATAACGAACTCTGGATTAGTGGAAATTTGGCCGATAGCGAATCGACCGCATGGTTTTCACCTCGATTGCGGGTTTTCCACGTAATCAAATCTCTCTTGTACAAGTCAGGAAACCTTTGACTGTTTGCACGCTCAATCGCTCTGTGGGCTAAGAGAGTTCAAGAGGCCCAGACTACCATGAGCTTTGAGCGGACCGCAACAAATTTTAAATTTCATAAGAATCTTTTTTAAAAAACTACAAAATATCAAATAAGCTCTCTCATATAAATTTTGAATATGCAAATGATATTGGCTAACATGGGGTAAAATTTGCATAGAAGAAGTTACTTTGTTTGGGAAATGATGAATTTTATGCTCTCATTTCCATCTTTTTAATTTTCTTCTTTTTTTAAATATCTCAAATGTATATGTTTATGAGTGATGGATTTTATCTTTTTATCTCCATGTCATATAATCTTTTACTAATTTGGATGTATATGTTTAGGAATGATGAATTTTATTCTCCCATTACATGAAATATAATCTTTTAACTTTTTTTAAATGTCAAACAAATAGTAAAAGTTCGGGGAAAGGCTAGAGTTTGAAAGCTACAAATTTCCAAAGATAAATATATTTTGAAAGCATAAAAAATAATTTTGAGCAATTTTAAGAATCCATGAGCTACAATTAGTATAAGAAAAATCTAGAGATTTTAAGCATAATTTCTAAAAAATTGAATTATGATATTTAAAAAAAGAAAATAAAATTAAAACACATTTTAAGCAAATCAAGATAATGAAAAATTTCTTAAGTCAAACTCATCTAAAAATTAAAACTAACAAATTTTGAAGAGACAAATAAAATAAAGAAATATATAAAAGAAAACTCTTAAAAAGCCTATAAATCAAACTCATAAATAAAATTAGTTTATTTAAATAAAGATTGGAGGATATTCATATTACAAAATTTATTTTATTAAAAACTCTTTTTAAAACGAGTTTTTAATGCTTTTTTCAAAAAAAAATTTGATATTTTACTAAAATAAAATATAAAACAAACATGAATATTTTTTAAATTTCTTGGACTTCCTAAAGGCTACCCAATGTCGGGCTCGCAAGGTACTAAACTATTTTGTGGATGAAAATCCAACATGGCTCTTTCACAAGAAATTAGATTTTAAAATTTTTTATGTATTTTGAACGATTTGTATATTTTTTGGATTTTTATAAAAATAACAATAAGAGATCCCATCGCAATACTTAAAAATAAACATTGTCCTCAATGCTTATAAGTCAATTAGTAGGGAGGAAAACTAATAAAGAAAATGCAAAAAAATTAAATTGCATGAAAAATAAGATAACCAAGGGTGCCTCCCAAGAACGCTTCCTTTTTCATATTTTTAAGCTAGACGGTTATTGTTAACTAAAATGTAAATAAAAATAAAAGTACACATGCAACTCTCTTAATTCATGATGTGGTGAATGTGCCGAAGTCCATCGTCCGACTGCTTCTCCGCTTAAATGTAAATTATTCTTTTGACCTTAGCTTAGAAATATAAATCCAAATCATCGATACATACCTGCGTTGATTTGAATTTTTGTAGATGAGTGGCAAATGATTCGTTGAAAAAGTTTGATTACAACGGCTCATCTACTACAAGAAAATCGTTAGGATAAGAAGAATAAAAAAGAAGTGTGTCAGAAATAATTTCACTATGAGGTTCTTATGAAAGAAAATGATTAGACTCCGATTATTTATTTTCTAAAATAAAATTTTCATTTGAAAATTCTGGCGAATAACAAAGAGAAATAAATTCATTAGACACAAAATGTTCATGAATTTCATTTTCAACATAAATTAAAGAATTTTGTGAAAAATTCATGACATAAAAGAAGTGTCAGGAGGAGTAGGGGAAGAAACTAATTCTTCTGCTATTTCGTCTAGCGTGCCCTGAACATTAATAAATTTTTTGTAAAACAAATTTTTTTTTATCTTTGGAATAAGAAACTATGGGATTAAATGAAGAATAATGTTCCCCCATAATTATATTATTGGAAGATGAAAAATTAACACTAAAATAAAAATTACCTTTTTCTAAATTTTGGGGGCTAAGATATAATTGAGTTTGACAAAATTCCCCAAAATTAGGTGAAGAGGCTTACGGTACAAAAAAAGAAGAATAAAAATTTGAATTTAAAGAATTATCTTCATTGCTTTGATTACTATCCGGGTGATCTTGTCATCAAGATTAAACCACATGGAGTTAGAAGAAAATTTAAATAAATCAGAAAAAATATCCGCATGGAAATTAGAAAAATACTTTCACCTATGTCAGAAAAATAATTTAAATGAAAATTTGAAAATTGTTTTCATTAAAAACAAAAAAATTATATCTTGAAAATTTGAAAAATTATTATCACAAGAATTACTAAAAGTGTTTTCATGAGAAAATTTTTGAACATAAAAATGATAATAACATGCTTCACTTTTATGAGAAGCACCACAAAAATTAAAAAAAATTGACTTTTTGTGCGGCTTCCAAAAGATATGCTAATTACTTTTACTCACATAAATTAATATTATTTTATCGGAGTATCAAAATAGAAATTTTATAAAGAAATATAAAAGAGAAAATGGGAAAGAGAGCATTTAACCGGGAATTCTTTTTAAGTAAAATAAATCATTAATCACAAAGTCAAAAACAAAGATTGAGAATAATTCGACCATGGAGGTTCACAAATCATGATAGAGCCTCTCTAGAGAGAACTACCAACTAACCTTAGGTTGATCGATTAAGACCCCTCGGCCAGTCAAAACCCCTAAGCTTGCTTTCAGCGGTGAACACCACTGTTGGATTTGACTCCAATCCAAAAGATTTATGCCATTCTCTCTCGAGGAGTGCATGCAATTCCTTCCACCAATGAGCAATCTACTTGTAATCACAGATCTCTGGATCAAGAATTTATCATCATACGTCGACAGTACAAAATCAATAAATGCAAATCAAAAGCGAATCATAATTATTTAAATCCAAAGCTATAAAAATGAGATTGCAAAATAAAAAAAATTAAAAGCCCATCCAATCAAATGACATGAAATTAGCTATGCATAATTGAAATAAAAATAACACTTTTATAAAAAGGAAATGAAGAGTACATTTGTATGAAAGTAAAACTAATCTAGGAATTGAAAGGACAAAAAACATTTGCATGTGACCTGGTGGTACTATGGATTTTTCAAGGAAAACTTTAACATTTTCTTTAAATACGACTGTGAGCTCCAAATTGCTATTGGCAGCCCCAAATTTCCTTAAAACATAAAAGAAAGTTAATTAGATAAATACTAATATAAAAATGGTTAAAAGATTAATAATTATTACCAAAATACTAAACTAAAATAATGATAAATAATGTATTATCAACAACAAAAGTAACAACCATATCAACCGGGCATCTCATGCTAATAATAAGCTCCTGAGCTCTATCTAACCATTCTTCCATCTGAGCTGATGTCTTAGTACCCTTGGAAGATGGAGGAGACAATCTCCTGAATATACTCATCCAGCCTGTCTAAAGCACTTGTAACTGAGCAATCCTCTATTTTAAAGAAGCACAGAATGTCTCAAGGATAGCTGAGAGAGTATATCCCATTTTCGTCTGATGGAAAGGAGTAGCAGTAGTGGGCTTGACTACAGGTGTAGGTGGAACAAGCTCAAGATGTACAGGGGGTTGTGGATCTCCTGGAATACTATTGGGTCTCGAAGCACAATTACCCAAATGGGGGCATCCGGGATCTATGGGATTACTGAAAGGTTAGGTTTCACATGAAGGTTAATGACAAAACTACTAGCAATTTTTGTGAAAAATATACTATAATTCTGTGATCAACTTACCGACCCACCAGCTTCTGCGAAGTTCATCCTTGAACTCGAAGAATTTGGGCAAGCTTATGCTTGCAACTTCTATTCTCAGAGATTAGTATGATAAAGCTAGAAGTTCAAACAACTTTTAGTTGATCCTAATCGTAGATTATAACAAATGTAAAATCTCTCTCCCAAAATACTAGAGAGCAGATTTTATGCCCAATGCAAAAGTCACGTGAAGATACCATACTGCATGGTTACCAATCACCACGTGATGCTAACCTTGCCGACAAAATATCATTGTCCACATCATAGTATAAGTAAAAGTACAAATGTATAGTGGAAGCCTAAATAAGATGTAGTACCGGAAAAAACAAATAATGCCATTACAGATACACACATACCAGTCTCAAGAAGAAAGTAGTAAAGTCCAAAACACAGGGCTACATAGATAATTATCAACAATGCAACATAAGTAAAGTTAGTCTTGAATGATAATCTCTATGACATTCACAACCACTAGAATATTAGACGAATCAATAGAAGAGACTGGTAATGCTGGTAGTGCGAGCATCGTCTAAATATCTCTCCCCGTACCTTAGTATGGGTTGAACCTCTAAGGAGGCTACCGCTGCTGGCTTACT
Source organism: Platanthera zijinensis (assembly GCA_039513925.1). Lineage (NCBI taxonomy): Eukaryota > Viridiplantae > Streptophyta > Magnoliopsida > Asparagales > Orchidaceae > Platanthera > Platanthera zijinensis. The sequence continues at coordinate 35,330,744 of CM077098.1, forward strand.
AGTCCCTGCTCCTGTTATGTTTAATTTTAAAATATTAATTATCAATAACTAAGTAAATTTTCTTGCCCCTCGATGAACCTTATGGCACAAGGAAATTAGGGGCAAATAACTTTTAAATTATCAAACACCAGATTATACTATTTATTCAGGTTAACAAATTCCAAGTATGAACATAATAAATAAAAAGTAACTTACCATATGAGAGAACCCATACTAACTTACATAAAAAGGGGTCCAAGGTGATTGCATAAAACATATAACTTATCTTATTACAACACTCATACACTTAATAAGATAAGGGTCTAAGATGATAATATATTAATAAAAATAATGTAAGCTACCAAATAAAATAGATGAGAGTATTATGCGACCAACAAGTTTAATCTTTCTCCATTTTAGATATCATAATGTACACATTATTTATGATTTTTGCCGAAACCAGCAATTTACTAAGTATGTAGCGACCCTTCATGCCAAGTCATAGAGGCAATATGACAATAACGGTATAGTTACCATTGCTTTTAGAGAAGTAACAAACAACTCATCCTAGGCCCTTGTGTATGTGTTAAACATATATTATGTTGGAGTAAATGACAAAGTCAAATGTACAATACTACAAATAACTCCAGTTACATGAATGCAGAGCCTACCGAGGTAGAATGCTTTAGGAAGTACCTAAGAATTACCACAAGGCTCGCTGTTTTTTAGAATCACCCGTCAAACACTCGGTTAGTGTGCACTATTCGAGAGAGATGGAGGGACCCGCCAAAAAATGTTAACGTCTACCACAATTATGATAGGGACTCTTGCATGCACATAACCTTACACTACAAGATAAGGATATATCTTAATCATGGATGTTATTATAACATGAGTACTAAGCATGGTAATCATGAGATGAACATAACATCATTTCTATTAAGTAAGTTGTAGCAGAAGTGATTAACAAACGGTCTGTTTTATTAAAAATCACGCCCTCTCATAGTTGAATAATTTATACTACAATAATATTACTTATATCTAGGGAGCTGGTTGATGAATAAGCGGAGTTCCTAGACAAGGACCTATTGAATTTAAACTATAATGTTTAAGTTTACTATAGTTGGAATGACTTAATCCTATCTTATTTCGATCGTACTAAAGTGGTCAAGCCCGTTATACATTAAATGTTAGGAATTGATGAATTAAACAAGATGATTGATTGATCACTGCTATCCACGCTTACCTGACATACCCAAGTCATTAGGTTTAAACTTGTAGTTTGAGATAGGACAATGTCATGGTAATAAGGAGGAGTAATTACGAGACTTAACTATAACAAGATATCATGTGAATTAGATGATGGGTAGTAAGATTAAAGATATATGAGAAGATAAAGATTAAATCGCTATGTTGTAACATCGAAAGTATGATAACTTTAGGAATTTGCAAGAAATTAGCAGACAATATATTGAAGATTTATACCTTAGGTATAAATCTACAGACTTGATTCATTTAGCATCAAGGACCGGAATATATACATGTGATGACATTATAGTCACGGTTAGCAAGATTCATGACTATGAAAAATGGATTTTGGATTATCTAGTGTAATTACGGCGAAATGGCACAAAAATTAATGGGTATTAGTGATAATCTCCAAATTTTCCCGAGTACACCCTCTTAAATTTTGAGGATGATGATGGGTCACTAGATGAAGTGATCATTCCCGTTAATTAATAAGATTGGATAACTCGTAAAGTTGAGTTGATTGATTACTCGGCCGTACTCAAAGGAATAAGAACTTGATTGTGTAGAGGAAGTTTATAGAGTCATTGTCTATACTAACAAATAAGAAATCAAATTACCGGAAGAAAATTGTGTTTATCAGAATGTGTATTTCCCCGGAATAAAGAAAGATGTTATGGATACTGTGATGTACGGTGAGGTTTGTTGGCTGGAGAAGGTCAAGTGCCCAAAATGAACGTGTTGGATCGAGATGGACGATTTATGTCCAAGGAGATAAGATCAGTCCAGGATTATCTGGGATCTCGATCGATATTAAACACAGCTCTCTACCCTCATATGGAAGGGCAGACAAAGCGTACCACTCTGACACTAAAGGATCTTTTATGCTTATGCATTTTGAATAATGGAGAACCATGGGAGAGACTGTTGCCGCTAATCGAGCTCTCTTATAACAACAATCACAAGTCCAGCACAGACATGACCTTTATGAGGCATTATATGGATGGAGGTGCATAACTCCACTATCTTGGATCTAGGATGAGGATCTAAAGGTACTCAGCTCAAAATTTATGGAGAACACTGATACCCAGGCATGACTTATATATGATAGGATGTTGAAGGCCCAGAGCAGACCGACCAAGTATTATGATGCACGACATTTTCAAGTAGAGTTCCAGGTTGGAGAGCGGGGGTTTTTGAAGATGCATTTGATGCATGGATTCTTGCGGGTACGTGGCCGGAAGAAGCTCAGTACGAGGTATATGGGGCCCTACAGGATCCTAGAACGGATCGTCCCATTGGCTTACCAACTAAAGCTACCGCAGGAGTTAGCAGGTTTGCACGATGTCTTCCATGTCTCCTCTCTTAGAAAGGATCTACTATGGCTAGAGCAGTAGATTCCTAGTATAGATGGCTCGACAGCTTCTGATCGATCGGTCCGCTTAGAGCCGGTCAAGATAGATGGTACAGTAGTGCGAGTCTTGCTGCGCAATGTTGGGTATTGTATCCACAAAAACCTATATTTGTATGAAGTTTCCCTTAAACTAAGATGAATTAAGTTGTATTTGATGCCCTGTTTGAGTTATGTGTTTGCATGATATAATTTCCAAGTGTAGACCAATGTTAGTCTACATTGAGTCACCAAACAAAGGACCATAAAATGTAATCCCTCATTGTGTGATCCATGGTGTTGACTCATGTGTATACTCTCTATTAGGACACACTTCATTTTCGAAGCACTAAAGTTATAGGAGAAAGACTAGTTGCTGAATTCCTTAAAGAAAGAAAATTTTCAGAAAGCTAAAATTTTCTAAGTGTTTTTCTTGAGAAGTAACCAAAGTACTCGAGTAGAATGTTAGCCAGTTCTCGAGTAAGCTAAGTTAAGTACTCGAGTAACTGAAGTAGTTCTCGAGAATACTTAATGTTTGTTCTCGAGAAGCAATGGAGTACTCGAGTAACACTTTCCTTATTCTCGAGTTATCTGAAAAGTCTAGCTCAGAAGTTTTCTAAGTCTAATACTCGAGAAGCTTAGGACATTACTAGAGTAGTACAAGACTTTGTCTCAAGTAACAGAAGTCTAGCACTCGAGAAGTATAACTTGTTCTCGAGTATTGAAGCACTTGTTCTCGAGAAGTATAACTAGTTCTCGAGAAGTCAGTTTCTATTACTCGAGTAGCCAGAAAATTTCCAAGATTTTCTCTAAGTATTGTTCTCGAGAAGCTTATACTCTTTTCTTGAGAAGCTAAAGTAATTACTCGAGTAGTATATTATCCACTCGAGTAATGAAGATTTTTTTTCCTGAAATTTTTCATTAAGTCTGACGGACATGATTTTAAACTTAATCTTAATGATTATTGGTCCACGTGTACAGTCTTTATGATTATGACCATTAGGCTTGTCCTATAAAAGGTCTAATCAAATCGACTAACCTTAAGAAGGAGAACCTGATAAAATAAGTATTCGGAATCGTTTAAACATTCTAAATTGGGAAAAGCCACCGCTCTTCATCGACGATCTCGTCGCCGCTTCTTCTTCGATTCTAGTGATTCAGAGCAAGTAGAGATCAACAGATCAAGATGTTTTTATTTATACAGATCCATCTCTTTATCGTGCTGATACAAAGGCACCATTTGGGGGACTTATTTTCACCGGTCAAGCGGTTGAAACCGCATGAACCGGACCTTAATTAAGTCCCGGTTCATGCGGTCGCAACCGCTTGACCGGTGAAAATAATTCCCACCAAATGGAGCCAAAGTCTTCAGATCCAGAGATTTTTGCTTGTATTCTTCAATCTATTTCTGATAAAGCTTCAAAGTTCAAGAAAGAATAAAGGCTAAAGATTCAGATCTGAGATAATTTTGTTTGTATATTTTTGTTTACAACATCTTTAATGTTGTATGAGATTTTGTCTCCGAGTGTTATAGGAAGTTTTTCTTCTGAGTGTAGATCCTGTTTTGAGTATCGAGTTATAGGGGCGTTGCTCCGAGTTGTAGGATTGGTTTTCAATCCAAGGTAATAGTGAAGTAGCCGAGTCTAGCGTGTTGCTAGATCGTTGAGGTGGAGAGTGGACGTACCCAAGATTGGGGAACCACTATAGATCTTGTTTTCTCTGTGATTCGTTTGCTTATTTTTTGCGCTTCGTTCGTTCAATTTTTATTCCGCAAAAAGACGCAGACCTCACCTATTCACCCCCTCTAGGTGATTTAGGTAGACAACTAAAAACATCAATTGGTATTAGAGGGAGTTTGTTCATCAAAAAGGTTAACACCTTGAACAAATCTCCTCCAAGTTGTCTTTAGAGGATTTAAGCATGGACAGAGCCAAGGATTTTGCTAAGCTTCTATTATGCACAAAGAATAATTTTGCTATGTGAAAAGTGAGAATAAAGTTCTTCATGGAAGTTGTAGATCCAAGGATCTTTATGATTGTGGAAGAAGGTCCTCATGTTCCAATGATAGCCTCCACCATTGACCCAACTAAGCAAGTTCCAAAGAAGCTTATGGATCTTGATAAAGATGAAATTGCACTTGTCTCCTTAGACAAGAAAGACAAAAATATCATCGCAAGTACAGTCGATGATTTTATACTGCAGAACCTGATTCACTACCAATCCGCCAAGGAAATATGGCAGTCTCTTATCATCTTGATGGAAGGCACTGAAGAGGTTAGGGATGACAAAATATCCCTCCAAAACCAGAAATATGAAGCATTCTGACAAGGTCCCAATGACTCTATTACAAATACCTTTGAAAGTTTCTTCAAGATTCTCAACATCTTAAGAGTCTATGGTCGGGTCTTTACCAATGGAGAACTAAATGATAAGTTCCTGAGATCCATAACTAAGGAATGTGATAACAAAGTCTGTGTTATCCGAGAGTTTGACAAGCTAGCAGAGACTGACCTACAAAATCTCTTCGGAAAGCTTATCTCATATGAATTGCAAATAAACTCAAGAAAAGCCGAAGAAGAGAAGAGCCGGTCTTCATCCAAGGAGAAGTTTGTCTCTCTAAAGGCAGACATCTCAAGGAATTCAAAAGCTGCATCTCCTACCCCCGCATAGGAAGAGAGTGATGAAGAAGCCTCAGAGCAAAGTACCTCAGGCTCAGAACTATTTGAAGGAGATTTTTCTCTTCTTTCAAGATAGTTCAAGAAATTCTTGAACAAGAAGAAACAATGGAGAGGCAAAGATGCCTCGTCGAGAAGATCACGCACGATGGTGATCGTTATAAGAAAAGCTCAAGTAGCCAAGACAGGTATCACTCTAAACAGAACAAACACATTTCTTTTGACATTGTGTGTTATTGTTGCAATAATATAGGACACGTCATAGCTGACTGCCCTCACAAGAAGAAGGAGGGTGGAAGAAGAGAGGGAAAAAAACTTCTTATAATAAGAAGAAGACTGATAGAAGCCTGGTAGCCAAGAAGGGCAAGACCCTCAGTGACATAGACTCATCTGAGTCTAGTGATAAGGAGGAAGCTTACTTTGGGCTCATGACACATACAAATGAAGAAGAAGAACCCCAGTTTACTAGGAAGGTAAATCTGCATACCTCTCTCTCTAAATCAGATGCTTTTGACCATGATCATGAGGACTGTTCGTCTGATGATGAATCTAAACTCATGATTAAGTATAAAGAGTTGATCAAAGCCATGAAAAATGTCATAGAGTCACAAGATCTCAAGCTAAGGATATAAAATCTCTTAAGGCTGAGGAGAGCAGTCTGAGGGAGGAAGTCATGATGATGGACTCACTCAGAAAGAACTTCCATAATGCGATGGAAGAATATGATAAAGCTCTCGAGCACTTAAACTTGAAGGAGGAGATCATCTAAAAGTTGGAAGAATAACTTGTGGCTGAAATGAAACTTGTTGAAAGTTTCTCCAAGCCCAAGACAGTCCTTCTACTAGTGGCTAAATTCTCTGCTTAAAGTAAAGGTGCTGACTTAGGTCATGTGGTTGCTCCTAGTAAATCTTCTAGGTGAAATAAAGCCCATAGAAGAAATAAGGCTGCCAAGAAGGCTCTAGCCAAGGAGAAGGGGAAAGTTCCTCAAGAACAAAATCATTTCAAAAAGGTTATCTTTCCAATGAACGAGTTTGATCTTGACTCGTCCTACGATCACTTTGCTAGGCCTACTTATGTAGAGACCAAGTCTCGGTACCAAGGATGGACTCGTCCCCAAAACTTTTGCGAGAGTGTCTTCAAGGAACCTTATGAGGAGATCACTCTTTAGAGCAACGGACCTTATAATCATGGTCACAACATCAAGAAAGCTCCAAAAGCCAAACCCATTGTGGAAAAGCCTATTATGGAGAAGTAATCATGTGAGTGCCATCACCATGAAACTTCTACCTCCAAATCTACTGCCCCTGCTAGACCACACTCTCAAAAGGCTAAGTAGGATAACCTTAGGAAAAGATATAATAGATTTGACTGTTGGTGTTGTGGCAAAATCGGTCACTTTGCCATAGATTGTTGGTTTAATCCCAGATTTTATTAAAATCCTCAAGTTAATAATGTGAGAAAGACCACGCATAATGTTAATATATGTAGGGGGAGTATGCTAACTAGAGACCAAGGGCCCAAACAAGTTTGGGTTCCTAAGGAAACTTGATTCTACTTTTGCAGGAATGTCCAAAGGCCACAAAAAATCCCATCTGGTATTTGGATAGTGGATGCTCTCGGCATATAATCGGGACTAGAAGCCTTCTCCAGAATTATTCTCCAGTCATGAAAGGGCCAAAGGTCATTTTAGAGGTTCTGATAGAGGAATTACAAAAGGATATGGTATGATCACTAATGGTAGCATATCCTTTTCCGATGTAACTTATGTTGAAGGATTGGAACTCAATCTTATAAGCATAAGCCAACTCTGCGATAAAGGATACATCGTAGAATTTCATGCAGATAAGTGTTTCATAAATCGATTGATAATTTAGAAATGATTTTATCAGGCACTCGTAGTAGGAATATATTTTGCTTACATTTTATTTGTATAGACTCTTCTACGCTACTGTGCTTTTTAGCAAAAGATAGTGCGTCTCTTGGTGACCAATAGCACAAGAGATTAGCACATATAAATTTCAAAAATATTAATAAATTATTTTCTCTTAATTTAGTGTGTGATGCCCCAAATGTCAAGTGCATTAAAGATAAACCTTGTCACGCATGTATAAAAGGCAAGCAAATAAGGGCTACTTTTAAAAGCATTATTAGAAAAGATTCTAATAGGTGTTTACACCTACTTCATATGGACTTGCTCGGTCCACTGCAAATTAGAAGTTTGGGAGGTAAGGATTATAGATTGGTTATTATTGATGATTACTCTGCTTTGCGTTGGTGTTATTTCTAAAACACAAGTCAAATACTTTTGATATCTTTACTAATTTTGTCAGGCAGATCGAGAATGAATATAAATATTCCATTGTCAAAATTAGAAGTGGCAATGGAACAAAGTTCAAGTCTGGTCCCATGACAGAATTCTATGAAAGCCTAGGTATCTTTCATGAGTTTTCCTCTCCTTGTACTCCTCAACAGAACGGAGTTACTGAGAGAAGGAATAGAACACTCATAGAGGCTTACAGAACCATGTTGAGTGATGCCTCACTACCAGAATATTTCTAGGCTGAAGCCGTCAACACTGCATACAACGTGCAAAATCGAGCACTCATAAACAAGAACCATAATAAGACACCTTACGAACTACTAAAGGGCAAGAAACCGACTATTCCATATTTTAAAATCTTTGGTAGTAAATGCTTCGTACTTAACAATGGTAAGTATCACACCACTAAATTTAGTGAAAAGAGATTTGAAGGTATTTACGTAGGTTATAGTAGCAATAGTAAGGCATATAGGTTCTTTAATAAGAAAACCTTGGTTGTAGAATAATCTATCAATGTTGTTCTTGATGGGACGAGCTTGCTGTAAGGCAGTTCTTCTTGTGTGTTTATTGAAAATGCTTGTTCAAGAATAAAGGAATTAAACTTGGATGAGCCGACTGAAGAAAAATATCAAAAGTTCATCACGATCACCACTCCAACCCCAATTGGAGAAGATGATCACCATAATGAAGATATCATTCAAGGTGATGAAGTCACTCTAGTGATAGAGGAAGCTCCAGATGTAAGAACCCTAAGGCTCAGACATTTGAAGGATCACCCAATTAATCAAATCATCGAACATCCCCGGGATGGTGTCAGAACTCGTAGAGGTACAACTAATGAAAATTTATATTTAAGTTTCCTCTCGCAGGTTGAACCAAAAAAGTTTGAGGAAGCAAACTCAGATGCATCTTGGATAATGGCAATGGAAGAAGAATTGAATCAATTCAAGTGTTGTCAACTCTAGAAGCTTGTTCCAAGACCAAAAGGTAAGAACGTTATCGGAACAAAGTGGGTCTATAGGAACAAGATGGACGAAGATGGAACAATCATAAAGAACAAGGCCAGACTCGTCGCCAAGGGATACCGACAAGAAGAAGGAATTGACTTCAATCAGACGTATGATCCAATGGCAAGGCTGAAGGAAATCAGGTTGTTCTTAGCATATGTTGCACTTAATGGCTTCACTGTCTATCAGATGAACGTGAAGTCGGCCTTCCATTAATGGTGACATAAAGGAAGAACTATATGTGGAACAACCTCCAGGTTTCGTTTATTCTAACCATCCAGATCATGTTTACCTTTTATTGAAAGCTTTGTATGCTTTGAAACAAGCTCCTCGAGCTTGGTATGTGACGTTGTTTAGCTTTCTTCTTGAAAACAAGTTCACAAAGGAAAGATAGATAAGACATTATTTCTCAGGGAAATAAAAGGAAATATTTTGCTAGTGCAAATCTATGTCGATGACATCATATTTGGCTCTACTGACGACAACCTTTTCAAAAAGTTTTCCAAACTTATGTAAGGGAAGTTTGAAATGAGCAGTATGGGAGAGCTGAAGTATTTCTTAGGACTTCAGGTGAAACAATCTGAAGATGGAATTTTCATCTCTCAGACAAAATTCACCAAGGATTTAATTAAGAAATTCAGAATGGAGAATGCAACCACTATGAGGACTCCAATGGGTTCAGCTATGTCTCTGGACAAGGATTAGAAAGGGAAACCTTTTGATGAAACCAAGTACAAAAGCATAATTGGATCCATGCTCTTTCTTACTGCTAGTAGACCGGACATAATATTTTCAACAAGTGTGCGTGCTATATTTCAAGTGAACTCTAAGGAATCTCACTACGCTGCTGCAAAGCACATTTTGAGATACCATAAAGGTACACCAAATCTTGGCTTATGGTACCCAAGAAGTAATGATAGCAAACTAATTGGTTTTTTAGATACAGATTTTGAAGGTAGCAAAGATGACAGGAAGAGCACTTCCGGGACTTGTCAATTCCTAGGAAGAAGGCTCATCTCCTAGAGCAGCAAAAAGTAGAATTGTGTCGCAATTTCAACAGTCGAGTCAAAGTATATCTATGCAGGCAGTTATTGTGCACAACTACTATAGATAAAGAACCAGTTTGAAGATTACAACATGAAGTTAAAGAACATTCCAATGTTTTGCGACTCATCCAATGCAATTACAATCGCAAACAACCCAGTCTCTCACAGCAGGACAAAGCACATAGAGCTGAGGTATCACTTCATCAGGGAGCATGTGGAGTATGGAGACATCAACCTCCAGTATGTTCCAACTTACAAGCAGGTTGCAGACATCTTTACGAATCTGTTGGATGAGGCCAAGTTCTCGTTCTTCAAAACAGAACTTGGCATGCTCAACAAAGAAGAATGAAGAAGGAGGTCTCACAACAAAGCTCAAGGATCAGGCAACACTTCAAAAATTCAGAAATCTCTAAGTTTTGACTTCATTTCTTGAGTACTATATTGACTACTCGAGTACTGCTCGAGTACCACTCGAGAAACAAGTATGTCTCCCGAGAACTACTTCTCAAGTAATAGTCTGCCTCTCGAGAACTTCTAGTCTACTACTCGAGAAAGAAAGTTACTACTCGAGAACTATATTCTCTGCACTCGAGTAATGCCCTTCCACTCGAGAAGTCTGAAGCAAATTTTCGTCTTCAAGTTCAAATTTCTGATATTCGCACCTGTACTTTATACCGCCTTATTTTCAAGTATGGTACTTTTATTATTTCCTTAATAATCATAAATTAAGACTTATATAAATAGAAAAGTTCGGAAATTCCAAATCACTCGATCTCTAAACCCTTTCTCGAGAGAAAAGAAGGAAACTCTTCGTCTTCTTGCCGCCGTGGAAAACTTGTCGCCGATTCAGCCCTTTCTCTCAAAGCAGACAATTTTCGTTCATCTCTCAAGCAATGGCTCCTCGATCTAAGATTGGGATCGGAAGCGAACTAGTTTTTACAGGAATTGCAGAGCTATCCGATGATTTCCACAATCTTCTACTACTTTTAGAAACCGTCGGACTATCATTCGTCTTAGAGCACCCGTGCAAAGTTCTATTTCCATAGGTTGAAGAATTTTTCCATAACGCTAAGGTTAAGAGAAATGGAAAGCTCCTTAAGACCAGAGTTTGTGGGATTAAGATCAAACTATCTACTCCAGTCATTTCAAAACTTCTTCGACTACCAGTCATAGACGAAAAAGATGACCTAACAGACGAGGACTATGATAGGTCATGTGTTTTCTATGGAATTTCTCTTGGTGTAAACACAATTTGTCGACCTGATCTGAATCCAGAAAGTAAACTTCTCGTGGATATACTTGGAAAAGTACTTCAGTGCAAGACTAGTTCTATCGGCTTCATCACTGCAGATTTTTTTGACATGATGACAGTAGTCATATGCAGGAAGAAATTTCAATTTGGGATGTTGATTTTTGACAAGATCATGGAAAGCATAAAAGCCCCATATTATGCCAGGATTATATCTCTACTACTTCACAAATTCACGCCAAAGGTTTTTGATCTATCCAAAAATACTACCCTACACCATATGAAGAAGTTTTCCATATCTTCTATTCAAAGATGGGAACTCAAGCTGAAGAACCCTGCTCAAGCTACATTTGCTCATGATCACCAAGAGGATGAGGGCAGGACCCCATCTTCCCCTCTAAATCAAGTAGCTTGCACTTCAGGTGAAGCTGCTTAGGGGGAGCCTGCTCCATCAATCCCAGAGGTTAGCCATTCTACTCCTCCTCCAGATGATGCTCCACCTTCTACTACTCCTCCAAATGATGCTCCTCGACGTTTAGGTCATCTTCTTTATCAATCTATGGTAGTCGAAGAAGTTTAGAAACAACTAGAGTAGAAAGTTTGACCTTAATCCCACGAACTCTGGTCTTAAGGATCTTTCCATTTATCTTTACCTTAGCATTCTGGAAGAACACTTCAACCTCCGAAAATAGAATTTTACATGGATGCTCTAAAACGAATGATAGGCCAGCGGTTTCTATAAGTAGTAGAATATTCTAAAAATCATCTGAAAGCTCTGCAATCCCTGTCGAAACTAGTTCACTTCCGATCCCTATCTTGGATGGAGGAGCCATTTATCCAAAGAAGAACGAAAATTCTTGCTTGGAGAGAAAGGGTTGGATCGGCAGCAAGTTGGCGACGTCGACGGGAAGACAAAGAGTTTTTCTTCTTTTCTCTCGAGAAAGGGTTTAGAGATCGAGTGATTTGGAATTTTCCGGACTTTTCTATTTATATAAGTCGTAATTTATGATAATTAAGGAAATAATAAAGTAACATACCTGAAAATAAGGCGGCATAACATCTAGGTGCAAAAATCAGAAATTTGAACTTAAAGACGAAAACTTACTTCAGACTTCGCGTGTGGAAGGGCAGTACTCGAGTGAAGAGACTATAGTTCTCGAGTAGTAACTTGCTTTCTCGAGTAGTAGAGTGGAAGTTCTCGAGAAGTGTTCCGATAGTTCTCGAGAGGCAGACTAGAACTCGAGAAGCAGTTCTCGAGAGATAGACTTGTTTCTCGAGTGGCAGACTTGCCATTATTAAGCACATAACATTTGCTTCCAAAGATCCTGAAGTAGGCTAGGTTTGATTTTCTACCTTTCATGATCTTATAGGGAGTCTTGTTGTGATATTTTTTTTGATGGAAGCTTTGTTCTAAACATGGCATGCTGTGTTGACAGCTTCAGCCTAAAAGTATTCTGGGAGTGAAGTGCCACTCAACATAGTCCTTCTAGCCTCTATTAGAGTTCTATTCTTCCTCTCAGCAATTCTATTTTACTAAGGTGTTCTAGGTGAAGAGTATTCCTGAAAAATCTATTGTTCTTTGCAGAAATCTGTCATGCCTTCAGACTGAAATTTTGTACTATAGTCACTTCTAATTTTTACCACAGTGCATCCTTTTTCATTCTGAATTTGCTTAACAAATGACACAAAGTTGTCAATGGACTCAGAATTTTTCTTTAAAAAGAATACCCAGACAAACCTGGAGTAGTCATCAACTATCATAAAAGTGTATGATTTCCTACCTAGACTGTGAATTGGCACATGACCAAACAAGTCCATGTGTAATAGGTAGAGACACCTTTCAGAGTCTTTGGATCCAATGCTTTTAATGGAGGCCTTTGTTTGCTTACCCTTCTGGTAGGCAGAACAAACACCTTCTTTGGTGCATTTAAACTTGGGACCATTCCTGACCAAATCTTCTGAGAATAGCTTATTGATAGTATTATTGTTCATATGAGCAAGCCTCTTGTGCCATTGCACACAAAGAAAGTCCTTCACATTTGCTACTAGATAGACTGAAGAAACATTATTTAGATAGATTAAATCTATACAATAAATGTTTCCACTCCAAATTCCTGTCAAGACGACCACTTGGTCACTTGAACTTATGATTTGGCACTTATCCTTGTGGAAATCAATGATATAGCCTAGATCATAAAGTTGGCTTATGATGATCAGATTTTGTTGCAATCCTTGCACATATGCTACTTTTGAGATTGTGATTATGCCATTGGAAATATGTCCATAACCTTTGGATACTCCTCTATCTGAACCACCAAATATAACTTTGGGTCCATCTTCTATTAGAGTAAATTCTTTCAAAAGGCTTCTTGTTCCAGTCATATGTTTGGAACACCCACTGTCCAAGTATAAGATTGGCATCTGAATGGTCCTTGGACATACCTGCAAGATAGAATCATTTTACCTTAGAAACCCAAACTAGTTTAGGTCCTTGATTTCTGTTAGCATTTGCTGTATTTCCTATAGCAGGAACAAACTTAATTGGGATAAACTTCTTGACAGGAAGTGTTGTAGAGTTATATCAACAGTCAATAACAAAGTGCCCTATTTTTCCACAACAATAATAGTTAAACCTATTATACCTTCTTGAAAGTGTCTAGTAGTCAACCTAAATCACCTAGAGGGGGTGAATAGGTGAGTTCTGTGTCTTTTAGAGGAATAAAAAATTAGTACAAACAAGCGCGCAGAATCACAGAGAATTTATGGTGGTTCCCCGAGTTAGGTATGTCCACTGTCCCGCCTCGCCTAGCTACTACGAAGGGCTAGATTCGGAAACTTCACCCTTATCTCAGGTTAAAAACAATCTTATAACTCGGAGCCTAAACTCCTACAAACTTGGAGACAACTCTCCTACCACTCGTAGAACAAACTCTCCTACAAACTCAATCCTATAAACAAGGATCTACAACTCGGAGACAAGACCTCTTACAATAGAATAAAAAGTTTTACACAACACACGATTAAAAAATAATCTTCTTCAGATCTAAAATCTTCAGTCTTCTTTTCCTCTAAAAAGTAGAAATTGAAAGACTTGAGTGTTGAAACTGAAAACTCGGTCTCTGTGGAGTTCATCCTTAGGTAAGGGGTGATTGCACACTTACTTCTCCCTCGTGAGCCAAACAACTAAGGAAAAAGAACAGGGAAAGGACCCAAGGGCTCGGCATGGAGGTCCCACCACACAACTAGAAGATCTTAGAGCGCTTCCCCTCCCTAGCCAAATGTCAAACTAAGGGTATCTCAGAAAGCGCAAGAAGACCTGGGCACATGTAAGCGCATGCCTTCTGAGGTACCCCCTTGGGTCTATTTATAGTTCTCTGAAAACGGTCGGCCAACAGCCAACCTCCGTTGTTCCAAACAACTATATGTAGCCAAAAGTTGTCTGCCAACACCGTAACTCAGCTATTCTGAAAAGCTATCTGCACCCCCAACAAGGTTTTCTAGGTAATTTTGCCTCTGGACCCCACAGGGCGAGTTTCTTGGATACGGGGTCAACTAGACAACCTACTGGGCGGACGCAGCCTGGCTACCGCGGCTCGCCTTCTATCTCTAGGCAAGCACGAGCCGGGCCGCCATGGCTCGCCTACCCTATATGGAGGCGGGCCGACGATAAGGTCGCTTAGTGTAACACACCAAAACTCAAAAGGGTGGCGGGTGGCATTTTGAGAAAAATCTGGGATTTGGTAGAGGTGGCACGGCCTGGGACACGGGCGTTTCCCAGGGCGTGTCATGCTCGAGTTCGGCATTGGTCGCATGGTTGAAGATTTTGGAGTCAACGGTCGTCGGGGGGTGTGAAAACGGCCTGGGACACGGGCATGTCCCAGGGCGTGTCTGTCACTCAAAGCTTTCCACTCAACGATCGTTGAGTGAGGGCGCACGGCCTGAGCCCAGGCGTGTTCGGGTCCGACACGGGCGTGTGAAATTTGAGACGGGCGTATAGAATACCCATATCTTACTCGGGTCATTTGGCGAGTTATGCTAAGGCAGCTATACGGCCTGGGACACGGGCGTGTCCCAAGGCGTGTCTAGCACACGGCATATGACACGGGCGTGTCACATGGCCGTGGCATGCTCTGGTTGTTTTGGACCTGTGTCGTTGGAGGAACACGCCCATCTACACGGGCGTGTACTGGGTGACACGGGCGTGTCAAGCCTAACACGGGCGTGTCGAGTGCCCGTGTTCTTTTTGGGATGCGACGGTTTTGATGGCGAATGAGTAACACGGACTTGGACACGGTCGTATTGCAACCCGTGTTCAGCCCAGGTTTTGGAATTTTGGGCTGAATCGCAGCCGTTCGTTTCCTTGCTTTGGGATCTAATGGCTCAGGGATGTCCTGGGTAGGCATTAATCCGGGAATAGGGTTCAAACCCTTATTCCATCTTCATCTTCTCTCTCTAAATCCTAGAGAGAAGGGAGAGCAAGGAGTTTGGAGGAAGAGGAAGATCCGGTCGCCGGAGGAGATTCGGAGCGCCAAATCGCAAACCAAACCCAGATCTGCGGAGGCAAGATCATCGTGGTGCTTTTCATCCGCGTAGTTTTCCATGGCGCCGAGGAAAAATGCTAGGGTAACGATTCTCATCTTGAGCATGTGAAGCTCTTTTTCCTTTGCATGGGAAAACCCTCTCCAGCGAGTATGCGGCGAGTTTGCGGCGTTCCTTGGGGTAGATATGTAAAGTACCCCTTGTTAGAGTATGGAATCGTAGTACCGACATAGGCATGTTGTGTGAAGCCTACCCGGACAAGTTGGTCTGGATCGGTGATGTTGCATTGCTTAGTAGACGGAGAGGACTCTGTGCCATTGATTGTTTTCGGGTTTCTATGGGGTAGATTGCAGCAGGGATCCTTGGGGATTAACCCCAAGGCGCACCCGAAAAACTAGGCGGAAACGCATTTCTGCCATCTTGGTGGCCTGGGAGCCAACCTTGAACATAACTGGGTTATGTGCTTGTGTGATCGAATTTGGGATCCGGGAGAAGCTTGGCCCGCGCGTACGTCTTAAAGTGGCTAGGCGGTGTGAGCAACGAGCAAGTGGAAACGGACCCGAGCTATGTGGTTTGGTGTCAGATACCTGAAAAAGGGACTGGCCATTGGCATGGTCGTGCGAGTCTTAGGCTTAGACCGGAAAGACTAAAAATTCTCACGAGATTTATCGTCCAAGGGGTGGTGGTGAGACCACGGTTATGACCGGGATCACCGAGTTAGTGCCCAGAGAGTACGGGGTGTGTGTCCGTGTGAGCCTGCACTTGTGATGTTGTGCTTATTCTCTATTCTACTTGCTATGCTAACAAGTGCAGGGAAGAAGCTTTGTCGCCCCGAGTTTGGGGGCGGAATCGTTATAATTTGGTCAGCTTTAGCTGACCGTTATTCTTATTTGCAACTGTTGCGGTGATTTGTGCTTGCAGGTGCTGAGGAGCCGAGCGGCAAATAGCGGGCAAAAGCCCAAGTTGCTGAGCCGGCCCTCGAAGGCCTTGTGTGTTTACTTTATTAGTTCATGTGTGGCCATCCTGCGAGTCGAAGTTTGTAAAACACAATTTTATTAAATTGAACTATTGTAAGGCCATAAGGCCAGCACTTTTTGGTACTTTTTATTTCATTCCTGTTTGGTTTGCTAGTGGACATTCATGCTTATTGGTTGGGTTCTTATTGTTGCAACTTAACAAATTACTTCTGCTAGATGCTCTGTATAGGACGTGTGTATTGGTTGAATGGTTTCATTGAGTAATCCACCGGTCTGTCCGTGGTATATGGCATTGGTCCCCGGCCAGACCTACTGCTATATGCTATGTGACGGATAGGGGTGTTACACTTAGGAAGGTGTGGGATGGATGGGCTGGCTCACACAGCTCGTTTGTCTTGCCTTGGCGAGAGTGAGCCAGCCATTTTGACTCACCTGCCTACTGTACTAACGTGGGCCAGTCTCCCTGGCTCCCTCGCCTAGCTGGATGGGCCCACTCGGCAGACACGGGGCTGTACGCAATCCCCTCCCTTTTTGAGCTTGGCAAAGCTCGAAAAGAACCATCCAACCCCGCGTGTTAGGTGAGTTCTTTGTTGTGCCGAAGGGAATCTTTCGGTGGGTCCTACCCATATGCTATAAATATGCCATTGAGCCATCATGAAAAAATCTCGTCTTCCTTCCCTAAACTTCCTTGCGAATCAGTAGCTGAACGATTCCTGTGTCTGAAGATATGCGAGCGCGCCTAGCGACCGCGAGGGAGGGGACACGGGAGCAAGTCCTTGATGTCGCCATATGGCTGGTGCGTGGATCACCCAACCCCCTCTTTAGGCCAAAGAAAGGAAAAATTGTCAGGCGGTCTTCTGCGAATGACGCCCTTGCGTCCAGTTCGACGGCTGGTGTTGAGGTCGCCCATGAGGTATGCGGAACTCCTGTCGGATTCATCACTCTGCTTCTGATTTCTTTTTTGCAGGAGACTCCCTGCGAAGATGGAGGCAATAGAAGGAGACTGGGGCATTCCTCTTCACTGGTAACTGAGCGGGCCGCCAGCCCTTCGGCCCAGGGGCATGCCCCTCCTGCGATTTCTACATTGTCAATCCCCCCTAAGCTAGGGAAATCTTTCGCAGCTCTTGAAGGCGAGCCCTTCCAAGGCCGCTCGGGTCCCTTCTGGCCTCCTGCCGGCGCGGGTGACATGCAAATCCATAATGAGTTTGTATACTTTCTTGCTTTTCTGATCTCTCCTGCTTCTGTAAGCCTTAATGCGGTCTTCTCCTCCTACATCGACATCAGTGGGGGGTACTCACCTCCTACTTCTACGGAACACATCTCAGAATACCTGGGTGTCCTACAAGACATCGAGGGGATGAAGAGGCGAGTGACTCGGTTATTTTAGAAACAATCCCTACTATTATAGGAGGTTTGTGACAGGGTGGACGAGGATAAGGCCAAGGCAAAGGAGTGGTTCACGGTACTGGAGGGCATGAGGTGCCCAGCTGACGGGATGGGATGACTTCTTTGGGGGTGCATATTATGGGAGCGGAGGAACGACTCAGGCACACCACGGAGTAGGTCGACCTGGCCCAGCGGGAATTACTGGCGGTTTGCAAGTACTTATACCCTCGCGTGGCTCCCCGATCCGGGACGCGGGGGCGGGGCAGGTGGAAATGGATCCAGTACTGAGCCACCTGCCCCTTCCTCGCTACCGATCGCTAAGCATGGGTCACACCTATATCATAGGCCAGCTTGTGTGATAGGGCCACAAAATTTTATTCTCTTTTTCTTGGGACATTGAACTCTTGTTTGTAATTATTTGAGATTTTTTGCCCGTTGATGGGCTTATGTTCGCTGCATATTATTTCCATAACTTCACTGCTTAATTTTCTTTAGGCGAGTGCGGACAAGATGCTCTTGCTCGCCTACCCCTTCCTCAGGCAAGCACAAGACTGTTGAACAAGCTCGCCTGCCTAGCCTTGGCAGGAGCGAGCCGGGCATCTGTCGAATGCGAGTCAGAGCAACTCGCCTACCTCTTTTTTCAGGCGCGAGTCGCGGCTTGCCTGCCTCTTGGGCGGACACAAGTGAGTGCAGCTCGCTGTCGAATAACTTTTGTAGTGCAATACTGAGCTGGTAGGAACCTACGGTGGGCTTGGAAGTCGAAATGTTAGGGCAGGTTTTTTCTCTCCGCACATTTCCCGATGACGGGACATTTTCTGGCCTTTTCTCTTCCTATAAATAGGCCATGTCGCCCTTTCTTACCTACCACATTTAAGAATTGCGTCCCTTCTCCACTTCATGTGACTCCATGCTCGCCCGCTCTTTGTGAGAACTACAACATCCCGCTCGGCGATCTGACTGTGAGATGGGTGGTGGCGGCAGTGACGCTGACGGGTGAAGCAAGTGCGCCTGGACCTTCTCCAAACAATCTTTCTCTTATGTCGTCATTACCGAAAGCGAGTTTCTGGACTCAATCGACGACTTCATTCTGCCAGGCTTTATGGCAAGGCGACACGGGGAGGGGGAGAAAATCAATGACCTCTCGGGAGAGGAACTCGCCATCCCCATAACTCACTTCGATGCGGGCCTCCGGCTTCCCCTATGGCCTAAGGTCCGCCAAATACTAAAGTACTTCGGGGTCGTCTTCGGCCAGATGATTCCCAACAATATTGATATCGTGGTCGGGTTCGTCTGCTTCCTGCGGGAAAAGCGGATCGAGTTCAGCCTTGCGGTCTTCCGCAAGCTATTCTCCTTCTGGGCGAACAAGGATGGAACCGCCTACTTCTCCAGCAATCACATCAAAGTACGGGAGACAGTGAATAAAAGCCATAACTGGCTGAAGAAATTTGTCTTCATCAAGGGCGACTTCGGCAACGTCCCCTTCTCACCGATCCAGCTTAGCGAGGTGAGCTACCACCCCTAGCTTGGGGGGGCCATGAAGTCGAGCTGTGCGGGTTCTTGCAAGGGAAGAACTTTGAAGTCGTGTACCTCCGTACGGAACCTGGACAGCCTCGCCCCCGTCCCGCCAGGGGGAGGGAATCTACTCGCCCTTCTTTCTTTTTACTTAGTCCGTTATTTTTTTGTTATAACTCTCTCGGTAGGTGAGCGAGACATTCCCTTGCACCCTCCTTGTTGCAGTATGGATACCGGGTGGTCTGGCGGTCTCACTCTTACAGATTGCAGACCGTACAGTCTGGCGGTTTCTCCAAGTGGTTTGGTAGCTGGGTTGTTGCTGTTTGGTATCCGAGCGATCTGGCAGTTTGTCTTAGGCGACTTGGAGACTGGCATTCTAGTGGTCTCCTATGGCAGCTTGTTCTCTCCTTCTGGTGGTTGCCGAGCTGTTAGCCTATCCGACTAACCGCGTGGCTTATTCGGTCTGTTTTTTGTAAAGCTGCTGATACCTGTAATTATTTAGTCCGACATTGCTCATGTATAATCTCTCCCATCTCCTTCATTCTATAAAAAAGAGGTCATACCTTTTTAATACTTACTTTTTGGATAATAAAAAATTCTGTTATTCTAATTTTTCGGTTTCTATTTGTCTGTTCGCACATGGTATAAGAGGGAGGTTCAATCTTTTCCACCTGATTTAGTGTGCCTCTCTGTCCACACGGTTTGTTCTTCCTTGTCCGTGCGGTTTTCCTGCTCCCTTTCTTTTCGAGACCTGTTTATCGCGATCTCTCCTCTATCTTTTTCCCGCGATCTCTTTTCGCGCAGTTTTCTCCTCTGTTTGCACAAACTCTGTTTGTTCGCGCGACCTCCTTGCCTGTTTTTCTTCGTGCGATCTCCTTTGTTCGCACGACTTCTTTCCCTCTGGTTTGCTCTTCTTCTTGGTCGTGGCTCTTCTGTCCGCTGGTGTATTGATATTGTGACCGCTGCTGTTCTCCTCTTTTTTGTCCGCTGCGGTCTTCCTCGTGTCTGTTGCGGTCTCACCTATTTTCGCGACCTCTTCACTCCTTTCCTTCTCGCCGAAACCTGTTTTCGCGGTTTGCCCTTCTCGCCGCAACCTATTCCTAGTCGTCGTGACTTGTTTCTAGTCGTCGCGACCTGTCTTCTTGCGACCTATTTTCTCAGTTTGCCCTTCTCGTCGTTCTGTGCATAGTCGTTGCGACCTGCTCCTAGTCATTGCGACTTGTCTTCTCGCGACCTGTTTTCGCGGTTTGCCCTTCTCGCCACGACCTGTCCCTAGTCGCTGCGACCTTTTCTTCCTACCACAACTTGGTCTTCTAGCCGCTTGCTGTTGTTCTCGCGTGGTCTCCTCTTGCTGCTCGAGTGGTCTCCCTTCTATGGCTTCCACCTCCTCAAAGTAGTCTGCCTCGGTGGTCACATCTTCCGGTAGTGCCCACATCGTTACTCACAGAAAATGGCTGATTGACTCTGGTGCTACCAGTCATATGACAGGCAATCCTCTGTGTTTTTCTCTCCTAGAAACACATGATCGGTTTCCCCCAGATTTT
This sequence comes from Platanthera zijinensis, assembly GCA_039513925.1. Lineage (NCBI taxonomy): Eukaryota > Viridiplantae > Streptophyta > Magnoliopsida > Asparagales > Orchidaceae > Platanthera > Platanthera zijinensis. The sequence goes on from CM077098.1 coordinate 35,351,616, forward strand.
GTTGCGGACGGCTCTCCATCACCCGTCAATGGGACGGGAGTGGTTCAAATCACTCCGTCTTTTCTCTTGGTGGATACCCTCTATGTTCCCAAGTTCCCTTGCAATTTATAATCGGTTACTTCTTTATGCAAGCACCTACAGTGTTTCGTCATATTCACTCCTACTTCTTGTTCTTTTCAGGATCCAGACTCCCAACAAGTGATTGTTACTGGGACTGAGAGTGGCGGCCTCTAATTCCTCGACAACATTTCTGCTCTATCCTCCTTCTCCTCCTCTTCTACAGATCTTCTCCAATGGCATCTTCGCCTTGGTCATGCTCCTCCATGACTTCTTCTTCAACTTATACCCTAAATACCTCTGCAAAGTCCTCCTCTCAACTGTGAAGCCTATAAGCTCGGCAAGCATCACCGCTCCTCCTTCCCACCAAAACAAAGTCGTGGATCTTCCCGTCCATTTGATTTAATTCACTCTGATATCTAGGGTCCTTCTCCTGTCCTCACCATAGGTCGGGGCAGCTCATATTTTGTAACGTTCATTGATGATTTCTCTCATTATACATGGTTGTATCTCTTAAGGGATCGCTCTCAATTGTTCTCTGTATGGACATCCTTTTATTCCATGATTAAAATGCAGTTTGATGTATCTATTAAGTTCCTTCGCTCTGATAATGCCAAAGAATATCTTAGTCACGATTTTTGTTCCTTCTGTATGCAACATGGGATAATTCATCAAACTAGTTGTGCCTATACCTCACAACAAAATGGCGTGGTTGAATGCAAAAACAATCACCTCCTTGATGTCGCTCACACTTTGATGACACAAATGCAGGTTCCTCGCTCCTATTGGGGCTATGTTGTTCTCATCTCTTACTATCTCATCAATTGCATTCCCTCCACGGTTCTCCATAATCAAACCCCATTCTCCATTCTCTATCCGAGCAAAAATCATTTTCCTCTCCCTCTGCGTATCTTTGGGTGCATGGCTTTTGTGCATGCTCCTTCCATCACTCGTGACAAACTCGCCCCTCGTGCTACCAAATGTGTCTTTCTGGGTTACTCAACTACTCAGAAAGGTTATTGTTTCTTTGACCCTATTCTTCGTAAGCAATTCGTATCCGCGGACGTGACCTTCTTCGAGAATGCGTCCTACTTCTCTTTTTACACCTCTCTTCCTCTTGATCTTTCTGCTTTTCCTATCATCCCCTCCACCATGTATACTCCCATTGAGATTTCTCCACCGTCTACTCCCATCGATATTTCTCCTACCATCCCCTCCACCACGTCTACTCCCATCGAGATTTATCCACCACCGTCTCCTACTCTCTCCCTCTCTCTCCACCTCTGTTGTCTCCCTCCTCTCTACGGCCGTCTCTCTCCGCTCCCAGGATAGCTCTCTCCTCCACAGATGCTCTGGCTACTGAGGAACACATCGACCTAGATATTCCTATTATTCTTCGCAAAGGGGTGTGGACGTGTACCCATCACTCACTGGCTGCTGTTGTTTCTTACGATTGTCTAACTCCTTATCGCAGGGCATTTGCGTTAGCTATCTCTACCACTTCCACTCCCCGCACCTACCAGTAAGCTCTTATTGTTCCTCATTGGAAGACTGCCATGGATGAGGAAATTGCTACCATCACTAAAAGGGGTACATGGACCCTTGTTCCTCCCCCTTTGGGCACTGATGTGGTTGGCTATCGCTGGGTATTTGTTGTGAAGTTCCGTCCAGACAGCAGCGTGGATCGATACAAAGCCCTCCTGGTCGCCAAAGGCTTTATTCAGACTTATGGCATTGATTACTTTGACACCTTCTCTCCCGTTGCTCGTCTCAGCACCATTCAGGTTCTTCTCTCTATGACTATCAATAGGGATTGGCCTATTTACCAGCTGGATGTAAAGAATTCCTTTCTCTATGGTGATCTTCAGGAGGATGTTTACATGGAGCAACCTCCTAGGTAAGTTGCTCAGGGGGAGACACGAGTATGTTGGCTGAAGAAGGCCATCTATGGCCTAAAGTAAAGCCCTCGGGCTTAGATTGACAAGTTTAGCGGCATTATTGCGGCCATCGGTTTTGCAAGAAGTTCTACCGATCACTCCTTATTCATTCGCAAAATCTCCTTGGGTCGGGTGGTTCTTGTTTTATATGTGGATGATATTCTTCTTACTGGCGATGACCAGACTGGGGTAGCTTTGACAAAGAAACACCTCTGTCAACACTGGTCACGATGGATATGGGCTCCCCAAAATACTTTCTGGGGATTGAAATCTCTCGGAAACCGAACTCCTTGGTCCTCTCCCAACGGAAGTATGCTCTTGATTTACTAAAAGAGGCAGGGTTGACTGGTGCTAAACCTGCCCGATGTCCCATGGCTACTGGAGAAGACAAAACTTGGAAAGATGACTCGCCTCCTCTATCCGATATTACGAGGTATCGGCGTCTGGTTAGAAAAATCATTTATCTCACAGTGACCAGACCCGACATCTCCTATGTTGTAGGCAAGGTTAGCCAATTCATGCAAGCTCTTAGGGAGTGCCATCTACAGTCTGCCCTAAGGATATTGGAGTATGTTAAAGCAACGCCAGGGAAGGGACTGCTTTTTCAGAAGAATGGTCACTTGAGGGTTGAAGCGTACTCAGATTCAAGCTATGTTGATGACAAAGGAGACCGCAAGTCAACATCGGGTTTCCGCACGTTTGTTGGAGTAAATCTTGTGAGCTGGAAGAGCAAGAAATAGTCTGTTGTCTCCAGGTCTAGTGCAGAAGCAGAATATCGTAGTATGGCGTCGACCACATGTGATTTAAAGTGGTTACGGGCTCTCATGCTTGACTTAGGAGAGGTCTACAACTATCCTCTTCCTATGTTTTGCGACAATAAGGCCGCGATATACATCTCCAAAAATCCGGTCTTTCATGAGAGAACAAAACACATAGAAGCCGACTATCATTTTATTTGGGAAGAGGTTTTGAAGGAACAGATTTGTACTCCATTAGTCACTTCTGACAACGAGTTGGTGGATATCTTCACAAGTCAGTGTCCACTCCTTTTTTCACATTTATGACAAGCTGGGCATGATTGATATCTATGCTCCAGATTGAGGGGGAGTGTTGCAGTATGGAGACTAGGCGGTCTGGCAGTCTGACTCTGGCGGATTGAAGACCGCGCGGTCTGCTGGTTTCTCCCAGTGGTTTGGTAGTTGGGTTGTTGATGTTTGGTATCCGAGCGGGCTGGCGATTTGTATCAGGCGACTTGGAGACCGGTGGTCTAGTTTTCTCCTATGGCGGCTTGTTCTCTCCTTCTGGTGGTTGCCGATCGGTAAGCCTATCCGTCTAACCGCGCGGCTTGTTCGGTCTGTTTTTTGTAAAGCTGCTTATACTTGTAATTATTTAGTCTCACATTGCTTATGTGTAATCTCTCTCATCTCCTCCATTATATAAAAGGGAGGTCATACCTTTATAATACTAACTTTTTTTGATAATAAAAATTTTTGTTATTCCAATTTTTCGGTTTCTACTTGTATGTTCGCACACTCCTTATGAGAGTGTGAGAGCCGCTTCTAGCGAGCATGCTCATGCTGAGGCGGCAGCTGCCACGCAACGCGAGACCCCATCCCATGCTACCCAAAAGCAGGCCACCCGTGAACAACCTCTGCCACCTCCGCCGCCCAAGAAGCTGAAGACTGCGGGCGGCGCACCTCCCGTAACTCAGGAGAAAGGCAAGGCTCCGGCGGACCAGCCAACCAAAGATCCTACCCCTCCGAGCGCCTCGACCGGTGGCTCCTCAGGCAAGGCGGCCGTCACCTCCAGGTCGCGAGGAGGGGGGCCCGCTGTTAGGTCAGTGCTGAGAGGGAACCACATCTTCAGCCTCGGTGAGCGGCCTTTGGACGAGCTCGGCATTCCCACCCCCCCCCCCCCCGTTAGTTGGATAAGGAGGCGAACCGGGCCTCCATCTCCACCCTGCTACCGAGTTGGTTTGAGCAGGAAGCCATCAGCGGGGAGGCTTATAACTTCTTGTTTGGTCTCTATGTGCGGGAAGACGTCGCAATCTATGATGGCCACGCGAGTTCTTGTTTATGAGAGTGTGCGGGCCCAGCTCCACAGCCTGGAGCTGGCCCACGTAGTGGGTAGGCAGTGCACGCAGCTGGAGCGGAATGCCCCCTCACTCCAAAAACTTGCTTATGAAAAGGAAGAAGCTCACCGTCTCGCCAAGGAGGAAGCGGAGCACTAGAAGAAACGGGCGGACGCGGCCGACGATGTCCTCGCCGGATACCTGGGGGGGTGGTAAGCCCCATGACTCGCACTAATAGCTTTAAGATTGCTTGCCCTTTCCTCAAGCCCTTTTTACCTCTTCTCGCGGGATGCGGCGACGGCTAAGTGCTCAGGTTTCCAGATTGCCACTCTCGAGAAGGAGAAGGAGGTGTTAAAAGCGCGGGAGCAGGAACTGAAAGCCGCAGCAGCTCCTCCGCCGTCCTCCAGTAGCAGCTTCCATCTCTCACATTACACCGAATACGAGCTGGAGGAGATGATACAGAAGAATGTTGCTAAGGCCGCAAAGTACATGCTCCAAACTCTACAGCGGGCAGGCCTCGTCACGAGTGAAGGCGCGGGGATCTCGGCAAGTGAGGTGGTACTGAAGCTATTCCTTCCGGCACCAAAGCCGGGCGACAAGTCCTACCAACCCCTTTAGTAGGGCTTGTTGCCCGAGAGATCGCCTCGCTGAACCCCCCCCCCCCCCACCACCACCACCACCGAGCTTTTTTTGTATTTTTTTATGTTTCAATGTAAACGCAAGCTATGTCCCCAACTTGTAACTTTTCTTTGATCAATGATATATATATGCTCTATTCTGATATGATGTCGTCTTTATCTCTTTCCCTTTCTGCTTCATACTCGCGACCTGGCTCGACTCTCCAGCTCGCTGCCTCCGGGCTCGTGTCCCTTTAGCGAGATCGCGTATTCTATGAGGGCAGATTAGGAGACATAGAGATCTTAAGTAACCGACCTACGAATGGCGACTCGTCTCCTATATCCAAGGATTCTCTATGCTGCTCGTGGCGTAAAGGGGCGAGCCGGCTCGACTCGCACCCGAGTCGCTCGGCATCGCGTGTGATGGGCCCCATGAAGTCACGACGTGGCCTGAGTTCTCACGACCTTGGTCTCTTTTCGGGCGTTGGGCAGTTCTGGTCGGGACATCTAATTCTCTTATATCAGCGGTTAGGATCTTGATGATGTGAGATGAGTGTCAATCGGTCCTTCACTTCGGTCGAGCATTGAGTTCCGAGAGCTCTCCTCGCTGAACCTTAGTCTCGGTTCGCCGACCTGCCAGGGTCTCGGCTCTCCTTTCCTAGCCCTCTTGGGGATTGCTGAGCTTAACTTTTTGTTATCCTCGCGATCTATCTCCGATGTTTGAATGCCTGGGTCCCGGCTTTAGATATCGCCACGTCCACCGAGAATCCCAGCTGTCAGCTAGGTGGAAGCTTGACGGCGGAAGGATCTCAGGACTCAGCCCCAGGGACATAATGACGTCCAACAGGGTTCCCAGCCCTTCCAGCTAGGTGGAATCCTGACAGCGGGAGCATCCTGGGACCTAACGCCAAAGCGAGAGTACCTGCCTTTGGCCAACCTCCGGGCGCTATCACTGGCCCAATCAGCTAGGTGAGATCCTGATGGCGTGTGTTGAGCATCAACCGAACTCATCTCCAGGGTCATGACGTTGTCTAATGGGGATCCCGACGCTGTCAGCTAGGTGGAAGCCTGAGAGCGGGAGCATCCCGGGACCTAACCTTAGAGCGAGAATACTTGTCTTTGGCCAACCTCCCGACGTTACCACCAGACCAATCAGTTAGGTGAGAGCCTGACGGCGGGTGTTAAGCATCAACCGGACTCAGGCCTAGGGTCATAACGATGTCCAATGGGGATCCCATCCCTGCCAGCTAGGCGGAAGCCTGATAGCGGGAGCATCTCGGGACCTAAACCCAGAGCGAGAATGCTTTCCTTTTGCCAACCTTCAGGCGGTACCACCGGCCCAATCAACTAGGTGAGAGCCTGATGGTGAGTGTTGAGCATCAACTGGACTCAGCCCTAGGGTCATAACGACGTCCAATGGGGATCCCAACCCTGCCAGCTAGGTGGAAGCCTGACAGCGGGAGCATCCTGGGACCTAACCCTAGAGCGAGAATACTTTCCTCTATCTAACCTCCGCGCGCTACCACCGGCCCAATCAGCTAGGCGAGAGCCTAACAGCGGGTGTTGAGCATCAACCGAGCTCAGCCCTCTGGGGTCATAACGACGTCACTCGAGGATCCCGACCCTGCCAGCTAGGTGGACGCCTGGCAGCGGGAGCATCTCGGGACCTAACCCCTAGAGCGAGAATACTTTCCTTTGTCTAACCTTCGGGCGCTACCACCGGACCAATCAGCTAGATGAGAGCCTGATGTCGGGTGTTGAGCATCAACTGGGCTCAGCCCTCCGGGCTCATAATGACGTCACTCGAGGATCCCGGCCCTGCCAGCTAGGTGGAAGCCTGGCAGCGGGAGCATCTCGGGACCTAACCCCAAAGAGAGAATACTTACCTTTGCTCTCCAGCCCTGCCAGCTGGGTGGAATCCTGGCAGCCGGAGCATTTCGGGACCCAGCTTCATAAATACTTGTAATAAACTTGATCTGCAAAAAGGTTGGAGCATCAAAAGATTTCATATTCATTGAAGGAATGGACGTACATATTTTTAACGATAGAAACGCTTCAAGTCATCACCAGTCCAAGTGTGACTAAGGGTCTCGCCCTCCACATTTCGAAGATGGTATCCCCCTAACCTTAGAGCTTCCTGGACAATATACGGGCCCTCCCAATTAGGATTGAGCTTCCCCACTAGCGCTGATCTCCCTGTTGCATCCATCTTCTTCAGGACCAAGTCCCCTTCCACAAACTGCTTGACCCTGACATACTTGTCAAAGTACTTTGTAACGCCCCGTTTTTTCAGCGATTATTTTTATTCTCGTTTGGCGTTACGATGACGCGTTTCCGTGGCTTGTGCCATTTATGGAGTGTGGTTTAGCTCCTTAGAACTGAGTGCCCTATTCTGTAGCCTGTTGGCAAGATCTCCCTAGCAAGCCGAGTCGTTTTGGGTGACCCGGTGTGGCCTCTCGGGGGGATGTTGGTGTTTGGCTTTATTTGGGTATAACTCGAGTTCTGTTTGTCGAAAAGTAATTTCGACTTCGCCGTTGTGTTCGTAGCGTGGGTATTTAGCTACGGTGCGAATTTCGTCGAATTCCGAGGTAGTTCAGTTTTCGCGTCGATGTGGTGCTTTATGTAATTTTGTAATTAATTATATAATTATATAATTATATATATATATATATATAGAATAAAACCCCCGATCATCTTCTTCACGCTTGAAACCGCCGGCCCTGTACGAGGAAACGGAGAAACCGCCTACCCTTGCCTTCGGACGCCGATTCCTAGAGCGTTTGTGGACGGAATTCGATTCCGAGAGTGGATTTGGATTGCTCTCGTCAAGACCTTCATTCCTGCGGTAAGAAATTCGATTTTCATGGAGTTCTGGGAGGATTGGAATTTTCGGTTTTGGAAGTTTTCCGCCATTTATGGCCGAGTTTTTGTTTTAGGTGTTGCGGCCGTTTTGATCCGTGCGAAGAGGAGGAAAGCAGTCCAAAGCTTCGCTGTGATTGAGGCAAGTGGTATTCTTGCCCTTGCCAAGTTTTCCTTTTTTTGAATTTTCTTGATGAAATTGAAATCCCGGTTAGCCCAGGTTAGAGGCCTTGTTATTCTAATTTTCTTGCAAACTATAGGGCTTAGTTCTTCCTACTGAACCCCCCTATTTTGTGATGATTGGAATCCAAATTGTCGGCGTGGAGCCGTTGTTTTCCTTTATTTTGATTGTTGCTCTGGTTCGGGTGTAGCCGAGAGGGAGAGTTAGGAGGGGGGGTGTGGTTGCCGATTTTCGTTATGGTATTACTCGAATGATTAGGCATAGTTCGTATGGTAGTGGTGCGCGACGTTGATAGTTGTCTGCTGCTACTGCAGTGGCGTGAGTCGTGTGCGCGTTCCGGTGTCATTCGGGAAATTCCAAACGGTGCAGGTTGACCGCGCACGGTCATCAACCGTTAGGGCGCATGACCACTGATCGTGTGCCTCTGCTCGTGCGCGGCTGTCTTTCAGTTTCCAAAGTTCTGTCTCGGAAAATCGCACGAGCGCTGGCAACAGTGCACACGACCAGTGGTCGTGCGACACTGATCGTGCGCAGTTACTGGTTTTCTGTCAGGTTTTCCAGGTTCGCTTCGCACGATCATCAGCCGATGAGTGCGCACGACCACTGATCGTGCGTCACTGATCGTGCGCTTTGTATATTTTCTGTTGCTAGGCAAATTTAGATGGTTTCGAGTGCGGGAGTTTAGATACTCAAGTGGCAGGCAACTACTCGAGTTCTGGATCTTCTGCCTTGGTCGTTCGACTGTCGTCAAGCTCCGCATTCTTTAGTGGGCTTGTGGGTAGTGGTATTATTTTGGCGGCGAGTGAGGCTAGCTCGCTCAACGCCAAAGTTTAGGTAGGCACTGAGTGGGTTTCACTCAACGCCTAGTCGTGTTGGTTTATTTCAACACCCTTCCTTTACCTTGTATTTCATTTCCGAGTGGATTTCCAGTTGTATTTCTGGGTTTTCTTTGTCGGCCGTTTTCTTTATTTTCCTAAAGGCCGAATCATGGGTCGTGGTTAGTAGTGGTGGTTGTAGCTCTTTATGGGGGTGGAGTTGAGTGATATAGCCAAGGCCACCCATGTTTTCTTGCTCCAGGTACGGGCTGGGCATGTCGGGTGGAAGGTCCCTTGTGTTTTCACGTGTTGACCCTCGAGCTTTTGACTTGGACATGGTGGATTGGGGGACTGCGTTTGCCTTCAATCCGGTTCCTCGTTGTTGTTTTTGCTACTATCACTTCCCACAATTTAGGGTGTTAGAAGTTTCTTCTTTGGTAGTTTGCAACATTCTGGCTCTTGGTAGCCTAGTAGGCCCTGCAGGATGTGGTTCCTGGGCTGGGTCGTTGCTGTTGCTTTGCACGTTGTGCATTTCTTGTGGTCCTATTGTGGACAGTTGTGACTCTTTCTACTGCATGTTTTTCTGTTACTTTGTCCTTTGGTTGACTCTTTCATGCAGTTTTTCTTTGTTTAGCTTGCTGAGGTATTCTGTTTTCTTTTGGAATACCCCAGGTTCTGAGATGTAGCCAGTCTGGTGGCTAGTTGGAGGTGGTGTTGTTGGTGGACTTCTGGACCTTGGAGTTCTGTTTACCTTGTTAGTGAGGTTGTTTTCAGTACTTTCTTACAGACATATATTTGTGCTAGTGGGTTCGTGTCAGGTTGTTGGCGCCCACTGGTAGTTTTTACCTTGTACTAGATATATACTATTGCTGCTACCATTTTCTGGAGATAGTCTACTTGCTCTGAGAAGGTTTTATGCTAGGTTGCTAGTTATTTTTAAACTATAATTGTTATTATAAATAAAGCTCATGGTCAGCATGTTTTATAAAGTGTAATCACTATTTTCCAAATCACGTATAAAGACCGTTTTCTTATATATTATATAAATTAAATGTAGGATCTTGCATAGCATGAGTGGTTCTCTTGGGACCCTTATATGCTCCTTAGGATGTCAAATCTAAATAAAGTATTTTTCCGCAGCGTATTAATATAGTTTTTCATTTGTGGACTAGATGATCCACTGAGCCGAGGGATACGGACTCTAATCATAACTGATTTTCTATTCATTAAGCACATGATTTTCTTGCATAAAGATTGTAGTTGGTTTTGCCTGAACGTCAGCAGTTATCCCCTGCTTGACGTGGCATCATGACGCGTGTTTTCTCTTACTCTGATAATTCTTAATTCAGAGAAAAATGCGGGTTGTGACAGTTGGTATCAGAGGGAGGTTGCTTGACAAGTTAGTTGAGCAACCTTCCTTTGTTCGCTTTTAGTAGTTCTGCATCATGTCATTCACACACCGATATGTCATCAGCACGTCTTGGCAAAAGCACGAACACTACACTCATAGCATAACATGAAGTATACAGGGCATATTATGTAGTATGGGATGCATAATATGTGTTCGTATATGGATCCACCATAGGGGCTACATGTGAGGGTTATGTAGTATGGGATGCATAACCTCACCACATGACTGCGACTAGCATGTTTCTTTTTCGTTGCATGGAAATGTTTGGTATGTTGGAACACCCTATTACTAATTTGGGTAAGGATCACTATGCTTGTCTTAGGAATCCCAGTTGACCTAGTTGTATAGTTGAAAAGGTCAACATTAGAATGAGTCTAGGGCTTAGAACTTAGGTTTGAAGCTGCCCCCAGGATCATTCCAAGATCAAGGTTGAAGAGCTTAGTCTAAGGCAATTTTCGTCGAGCTAAGGTCGACGAATCGTCGAACTCCGTTCGACGCTCTCTGAGCTCATCTTTAATAAAATGTCGAACTCCGGTCGACGATCTTTGAGCTCAGATCGACTATCTGCTTTTGTCTAGCTTCTGCTGAGTCGTCGAACTCCCCTCGACTATCTTCTAGCTCAGTTCGACGATCCCTCCCTAAAGTTATTTCTCAGGTCTCTGAGCTCAGTTCGACGATCGTAGAGCTCAGATCGACATTTTCTGTCTGCTTGTCCATTTAGTCTCTGAGCTCAGTTCGACGATCGTAGAGCTCAGATCGACGTTTTCTTTGGAGAGATCGACGCTTTCAGGAATTCAAATGCTACTGTTCTTTGGAATGTTTTTGAATATTATCAGCATTTATGTCAGAAGATCTCCCAGCCGTTTGTCTTTATTTCTGGAGCAAGTTTCAAGGAATTATTCAGAGAATGTTTGCTGGACTTTCCTCTAGAAGACAAAACTATTTTTGGAAGACATTTATGACTCCCAACGGCTAATTTTGGACAAGGAAACGTCAGAAAATTTTATTCCTTTCTTCTGTGTTATTAAGATTAACAGAACACACAAGAAGAAGATAGTCAGAAATTGACAAGAAAAAAAAAAGTGAACACACAGAATAGAGAATACTGATAGTAGAAGAACAACAGAAGAACTGTGACTCCAAAAATCTTCTTGCTGACTGAAAAGTGTTCACAATCTCATCACTCCAGACACCTTACCTTTAGCCTTCTTGCTGAAACCATCCTGTGCTGGAGATCAAAGTTCTGAAGACTTATCACCCTAGAGCAAAGCTTCTTTTCCTGAACCTTTCTACATCTCAGGGGGAGCTTTGACATAATCAATCCACTTGTGCTTCTCTCATTTGATTGAGAACAGAGAAGACACCCTTCATTCTTATTTTTCTTTTCCTGCTGTAAAAGGGTTCTTGAACTCCCTTCAAAAGTTCTGCCTGGTTCTGAGAGCCTTGTCAAAACTCAGTGGTGGCAAGACACCTTATCAAAAAATCTAGCTTTGGTTTTTGGGCACCTTATCAAAAGCTCATTGGTGTCAGGACACCTGATCAACTCATCCTGAGTGGATTCCTACCAAGGGTGGTAGAAGAGTGGATGTACCCAGGTTTTTGGGGAACCACTATAATTCCTTGTGTCTTCTGGTTTGTTTGTGTGATTTGTTTGCTGTGTGCTGTGCTTTTTACTTCTTAGTTTTTAACTTCTTACTTGCACTCTACACTATATCATAAATTGAATTTTATATGTGCTGTTCATTTCAACTGTGAAAAATTATTTTAAAATACTCTATTCACCCCCCCCCCCCCCTCTAGAGTTGAGATAGATCTTAGCCTCACTTTCAATTGGTATCAGAGCCAGGTTGGTTGCTCATACAGGCTAACACCTGAACCAAAAGATCCTTGATAAGATCAATCTCTTAAGGGGATTATTCTCTCTACATCTTCCTTTTTATTTAAAGACATGGCACAGAACAAAGATTATGCAAGCACCAGACCACCAGTGTGCAACCTTTCTAAGTTTGCACTCTGGAAGGCAAGGATTAGATTATACATGAATTCTATTGATGAAGACATTTTCAATTCTGTCTTGACAGTTTGTCCAACTCCACCAGCAAGCTCAAGTACAAATGCTGTCCCACCTCCTTCTGGAACAGATGTAGATATAAAGAAGTGGAAGACTGCAGATGCTAAGGCTATGAACATCTTAGCCCAAACAATGTCTGATGAAATCTTTCAGAAGGTAGCTGAATGCCACCCAGCCAAAGAAATCTGGGACAAACTCTCTGAAATTGTCTCAGGATCTGCTGATGAAAGGAAAGATAGAAGATCTCATCTGATAAGCCAATATGAGAACTTCAAAAAGGGAGAAGCTAAATCAGTGGCTGACATGTACAATAGACTAAGTCTAATTGTCAATGAGCTAAAAACCCTAGACAAAGAAATCTCACTGACTGAGCTGAATGACAAAATCCTGATGTGCTTCACCAGCACTTGGGATTCAAGAATCTGGCCAATTAAGGATGCCAGAAGTTTAAATGAGATTACTACTGAAGCTCTCTTGGGCAAGCTCAAATCCTATGAGCTGCTCATTAAAAATAGAGAAGAAGAACAAAAGGCTATCTCTCCAGCTACAAGGAAAGAAAAGACCATAGCCTTCAAAGCTGTAGAAGAGGAGCCTGAAGATAAAGCTACAGGAAATGATGAGCTCATAAGTCTACTGGCCAAAAGATTCTACAAGATGGCCAGAAAAGACTTCAGAAAGAAACCATACAAGGGTCATGATAAACCAAGGTATGATAAATCAAATAACAATAAAGAAATCATATGCTTTGGTTGCAGGAAACCAGGCCACATTGTGCCTGACTGCCCAGAAAACAAGAATAAGGACAAAAGGGAAAGAAGAGAAAGAAGAAGAGAAAAGGATTACAAGAAGAATAGCTTAGACAAAGCCTCCTCCAGCAAGAACCAACATACAAGGAAGGGCTTTGTTGCTGAGACATGGAGTGAGACTGAAGAGGAATCTGAAGCCTCATCCAGCTCCAGTGATGATGAGGATGATGCAGATGAAAAATAATTTTGCATGATGGCTATCAATGCATCACAGCAAAACTCTGATGAAGAATCAGATTCAGATTCAGAAAGTCAACCAGATGAGGATCAGGTAATCAACTCTTTTGATTTTAATTCTGAAGACTTCAAAGATGAATTTAAGACACTGTGTCTAGATCTATTAAAATCTGAGAAGGAGATAATCTCTCTCAGGAATCAATTATCTGAGCATAGTGTCCTAAACTCAAAGAACCTCAAACTCTCTGAGGAGTTAGAATGCTGTAGGGAGGAGATAGCTTCACTGAAAAATGAACTATCAAAGGCCAAAAAGTTTGAAGAATCCCTAAATGGGAGAAGTATCAGACTGATGGACATCACAAGCAAAGTGAACTCTAGATTTAATAGCACACTGGGCTTGGGTGCTTCATCCAGCCAACCTATAATTTTGACAACTCCAATCAAGTTTGTCTCTGACAAAGGAAAGGGAGTAATAGAGGTACCCAGGAAGAATGCAGATCTGTCAGAGAAGAACTCAGTTCAACAGATGGCGTCGAGCAGAGCTCGACGATCGTCGAACAGAGCTCGACGATCTAACTACAGATCGTCGACCTCAGCTCGACGATATCCAAACTCTGAACCTCAGCATAATCGATCTTCGAACGGAGATCGACGATCTGACCCAAGATCGTCGACCTCAGTTCGACGATCGTCGAACAAAGTTCAGGCTTGTGAACACATCTTCATTGGCACATTCAGATTCAATCCTAGAAGCTCCACATCCCAAGGCTTTAATCCCTATACTGAATGGATAGTACCTCCTAGGAGATACCATCCTGAAGGTTATAAGGATCAACCTGGAATGTCCTTTATTTCAGAATTCAAGGGATATCAACCTAGGCCCAAGGTTAACTGGGTAAAAAACAAATAAGTTGTTTTTTGTGTAGGTGAAGACCTATCCAGCATCAAACCATCAATGGTATCTGGATAGTGGGTGCTCAAAGCACATGACAGGGGACAAGGACATCTTCACCTCCTTCAAAGCCAAGCTTGGACCCAAAGTAATTTTTGGAGACTCAAGCTTTGGAACTACAAAAGGATATGGTGCAGTCAAAATTGGCCCAGTCACATTCAAGAAGGTGGCATATGTTGAAGGACTCAAGCACAACTTGATAAGTATCAGTCAATTGTGTGATGAAGGATATCAAGTGACCTTCAACAAAGCCATATGCAAAGTCAAGTCAGTGGACAACACAACTGTGTTGACAGGTAACAGAAGAGGTAACATTTACTTAGTGGATTTTCATTCACCAGTGGTAGATATTTGCCTGTTTAATTCCATTTCAAAATCTAATGTTTTATGGCATAAGAGACTAGGGCATATTAACCTTAGAACCATTGCTAAGCTATCTAAAGACAACCTTGTTAAAGGACTACCTTCTGGTCCCTACAAGAAGGAAGGACTTTGCAAGGCTTGTCAATTAGGAAAGCAAACTAAAAGTAGTTTTAAATCAATTAATAAGAGTGATTCACCTAGGATTTTGTACCTGTTGCACATGGATCTTTTTGGACCCATATTTGTGCAAAGCCTAGGAGGGAAGTCCTATACTTTAGTGGTTGTAGATGACTTCTCAAGATTCACTTGGGTATTCTTTCTGAGGAAGAAGTCTGATAACTTCAAGTGTTTGACAGATTTTCTCAAATGCATTCAGATTGAGTTCAACACTCACATTGCCCTGATCAGAAGTGATCATGGGACAGAGTTTGATTCTCTTCTCATGCAAGAGTTCTGTCAGAGTGAAGGGATCAGGCACACTTTCTCAGCTCCTAGAACTCCTCAACAAAATGGGGTAGCTGAAAGGAAAAATAGAACACTAATTGAATCTGCAACTACATTATTGGCAGATGCTCACTTACCTCTGTCCTTTTGGGCTGAGGCAGTGAACACCTCCAACTATGTGTTGAACAGAAGCCTGATACACAAGCTGAAGGGCAAGACTCCTTATGAATTGCTCAAAGGGAAGAAACCTAAAATAGGCTATTTCAAAGTCTTTGGTTGCACTTGTTTTATTCATAAAAATGACAAGAAATATCTAGCAAAATTCCAAGCTAAAGCTGATGAAGGAGTGTTTCTGGGATACTCCATGATCAGCAAGGCATATAGGGTTTATAATAAATCTTCCTGTAAAATTGAAGAATCTGTTCATATTATTTTTGATGAAGCTAACATGTCTTTCAAGGAGAAGAATGCTTCTACCATAGAACCTCTGCAGGTACATTCTCTAGCTGAAGACTTGAACAAACTGCAAGTTGCTGAAAAGAATGAGAGCAGTGATGATGAAGAAGAAGTTCAACATCTTGAAGAAAATCATCCTGAAGAGCCAGTTGCTGCTCCACTAGAGGAGACAACAACACAGGCTGGTGAACAATCAACACTCCCTGTTGACTTAGTAACAACAAGAGATCATCCAATCACCCAAGTAATTGGAGAGATCTCAGCTGGTGTGCAAACTAGAAGTTAGGTCAACCAAAACCTGATGCACACTTGCTTCCTATCTAAAATTGAGCCTCAATCCATTCAAGATGCAGAGCAAGATCCACACTGGATCATTGCAATGCAAGAGGAGTTGCATCAATTTGAAAGGAACAAGGTTTGGGAACTAGTGCCTAAGCCAAAGGATCATCCCATTGTTGGAACAAAGTGGGTATTCAGGAACAAGCTGGATGATCAAGGAGTTATAGTCAGAAATAAGGTAAGGCTAGTTGCTCAAGGGTACTCTCAACAAGAAGGAATAGACTATGATCAGACATTTGCACCAGTTGCAAGGTTGGAAGCCATCAGGATATTCCTAGCCTATGCTGCTCACAAAGGTTTCAAAGTGTATCAAATGGATGTAAAAAGTGCATTTCTCAATGGGGACATCAAAGAGGAAGTCTATGTTAGACAACCTCCAGGTTTTATCTCTCTAACTCACCCTGATTATGTTTACAAATTGCATAAAGCATTATATGGTCTCAAGCAAGCCCCTAGAGCATGGTATGAGACCCTAGCATGCTTTCTTCTGGAAAATGATTTTGTTAGGGGGAGAGTAGACCAAACTCTTTTTATTAGAACCCATAAGTCCCATACCCTGCTAGTGCAAATTTATGTAGATGACATTATTTTTGGTTCTACTGATTCAAAATTGTGCAAAAAGTTTTCCAAGCTTATGCACTCTAAATTTGAAATGAGTAGCATGGGTGAGCTGTCCTTCTTCTTAGGACTGCAAGTCAAGCAACATGCTGAAGGCATATTTATTTCTCAAACCAAGTATGCCAAAGAGCTGGTTAAGAAATTTGGTATGTCTGATGCATCATGTATGAAAACACCCATGCCCTCAAATGCTGTAGTAGATGCTGATGAACATGGGAAACCTGTTGATCAGACAACATATAGAGCAATAATTGGCTCTTTATTGTACCTTACAGCTAGTAGGCCTGATATAATGTTTGCCACATGTATTTGTGCTAGATTCCAAGTTAGCCCTAGAGAGTCACATTTAATCTTAGTTAAGAGAATTCTTAGGTATGTAAAAAGTTGTCCAAATCTAGGTCTCTGGTATCCAAAAGATTCAGCATTTGATTTAACTGGATTCTCAGATGCTGATTATGCTGGATGCAGAATAGACAGGAAAAGCACCAGTGGAACATGTCAGTTCCTTGGTGACAGACTTGTCTCCTGGTTCTGTAAGAAGCAAACATCTGTGTCAACCTCAACTGCTGAAGCTGAGTATATGGCTGCAGGCAGTTGCTATTCACAAATATTATGGATACAGAATCAGCTCTTAGACTATGGCTATAACTTAGAGAAGTCTAAAATTTTCTGTGACAATACTAGTGCTATCTCTATAGCACAAAATCCAGTCCTCCATAGTAGGACAAAACACATAGAAATTAGGCATCATTTTCTAAGAGATAATGTAGAGAAAAATAAAATTGAACTTCAATATATTCCTACTGATTTGCAAAGGGGAGATATTTTCACCAAACCTTTAGATGAAAAGAAACACAGTTTCTTCCTAAATCAGTTAGGTATGTTAGATGGAGGAAGCCTTAATTAAATTACAAGATTTTGAAAAGCTAAAACAGACCAAGACTAGGTCAAAAATTTCCTTTCTTTTTGTGTCTGTAGAATGAGTTTAGACTATGAACTGCGCTCGACGTTTTCCCCAAAATCGTCGAACAGAGATCGACGATTTTCCAAAAATCGTCGACCAGAGATCGACGCTTTTGCAGTCGTCGATCTGAGTTCAGAGCCCTCGCTAGAGCTAGGCTTTCTCTCCTTCTGATCAGAGGCCGTCGAGCTGAGCTCGACGTTTTTCAACATCGTCGAACGAAGATCGCCGATTTTGAAGACTCTTCAGATTCCCTCTGTAGCCCAAATCGTCGAGCTAAGCTCGACGTTTCGTCGAGCTGAGCTCAACGATTTTCCTTTTTCGCGTCGAACCCTAATATAAAATCCTTCTTTCAGCCGTCGTTCTCCCTTTGCGCTTTCATACTCTGCAACTCTCTTTCTTTTCCCTCCAAATTCTCTACGCTTGGTTGTTTTTGATTTTCTGTTGCAGGTGAATATGGCTGAATCAAGTGCTGCTATTGCCAAGATGAAGTTCGACACAGGCTTTGACATCGACATAAACTCCTTCGACGGAAGCGACCAGCGCTTCAAGGACATCCTAAACTTATTCCGAGAACAACAGCTGACTCCAATAATGACTACAAGGATGAAGATCGCCTCAGAAGAAATTAAAGAGTGGTGTTTTACCGCAACAGACGAGACTGAGAATTCTGTTGTCGGCACCATTAAGGGACTCAGGTATTTCTATCCCCGGCTCTTTTAACAAAAGTCTTTCAACTCAGTACTGGAGAAGACTCCATTGAACTGTCTGGAGAGGAGTTTGACACCATGCTGGATAGGATGGGTAACAATGCAGTAAACCCTAATAAGCTACTGAAGAAAAATCTGGCTATCGAATTTCAATTCCTGGCTGATGTAGTTGGGAAGGTGCTGTTGGCCAAGCATTCAGCCCATGACACCATTTCCAGATATCAGTTCTGCCTGATGGGAGCTTTATTAGATAAGAAACACCTGGACTGGGGCTCCATCTTCTTCACTCTGATTAAGAAGAAGATCAACAAGAATGCAGTTAGTTATGGGAGAATCTTAGGGGTCTTTCTGCACAACAGGTGCCCTGACCTATTAACCTCCTCTGGCATGTTTATCAATGCATCCAAGAGGCTTTCCTGTGCCCTCTTCAGTAAATGGGACAGGCAGATCATAAACCCTTCCAGGGCTGCTGCAACACTTCATTCAGGCACAAGGACTATCTCAGTCACTCCTTCAGCAGAAGAGCTGCCTGCTTCCTCCCCTCCTCCAGCCATATCCACCCAAGTTGTCACCTCCTCACCACCAGTCACCACCATAATCATCTCATCCCAAATTACCATTTCCTCACCTATGTCATCCCCTCCTTTATCCACCTCAGAGGAATTCCATCCTCTCTTCTCCTATTCAACCTTCACCATTCCATCCTTCTCACTTACAGATGATTCCTTCATGGATGATTCACCCTCTACTCCTCCTGAGCCACCCTTCACTTCCTCCTTTCAACAACTGCTCCATGACATTCTCTCTCAACCCTCCTTTACACCATCTCTTACTTCCCCTATCTCTACCTCAACCTCCTCTATCTCCATTATTCCATCTTCTGAACCAACCATTCCCTCTCCACCTTTCTCCACACTTTCAGTTTCAGCCACCATCCCTCCATCCACCTTTGCCTCTACCTCTGCTCAAGCCCACTTGAGCATGTGGATCTTCCTAGCTTGGCAGACAGGCTGTATGAGTTGCTAGCTCCCAAGCTGACATCTCTACTGGAGTCTTCTCATAATAATAGCCGTGAGGCTTATCACAGGAAGAAGTGCTGAACACCTCTTTCTTGGGTTCAGGATATGGACCCCGGGGCACTTGGACCAGAGCACATAGATGATATGTAGGCTCAGAGTTTACTGATCAGGGACCGGATGCTAGAGGCTCGGAGTAGACAGACCAAGTAATACGATGCGCGGCATCAGAAGGTGGAGTTCCAGGTAGGGGACAAGGTATTTTTGTAGATACGTCTGGTGCATGGTGTTCCTCGGGTGCGGAGACATATGAAGTTCAGTCCACGATATATGGGGCCAGACTTGATCCTGGAGCGGATCGGTCCCTTAGCTTATAGACTGCAGCTGCCACCTGAGTCGGGGACCTTGCATGACGTCTTTCATGTCTCTTTATTACGAAGAGCTCTCCTTTGGCCAGAGCATCACATTATATCTACCGCAGGCCTGGTAGCACCTGATCGATCAGTTCGATTGGAACCGATCCGGATTGACGATACATAGGATCGAGTGTTGCGGAAGAAGAAAGTTCTCCTTGTAAAGGTGTTGTGGTCCCACCATGGACGGGAGAAGCACACCTGGGAGCCGAGGGATCTGATGTTGGAACAACACCTAAAGTTAATTACTTCAGGTATACTTTAATTTATGTCTTAAGTTTCTTATAATTCTTGCAAGTGGAACCACGTAGACCCGAACTCAAATTTCGGGGACGAAATTATATTTTTGTTTATAGGATTTGTAACATCCCATGTTACATCTAGGCCCCTTAACTTAGATTGGGTTAGGCATGGGGCGAGTGTTAGGGTAATTAGCTAGGTTTGACCATAGGTAGTGGGTTGTAGTCATGTGGGGCCCACTATAGGACCAAGTCAAATTAGGTCAAACTAGCCTAAATGGGAATCCTAACCACACCATGACCCCACCACATTGCCTTAACCCTAAAAACAATCTAAGTGGACCCTAGGGTAGATCGTTGGGTCACCTAAGTGACCCATGTTGACCCAAGTCAACCATAATCCCTAATTGGGTCAAACCCACACCTATAAGCCCAATTAGACCCAAGTGGGGCCCACCTTGACCCAAACCAAGTTGAGTGGTGACATTGGACCCATTACCCTCAAGTGGGGCCAAACCACTCACCATGGTTGACTAAGTCAACTCAAATGGTCAACAAGTCAACAAATTTACGTAAATAGGCAAAAATGAACCCAAGCCTACTTCTTTGGGTTAGGTCCACCCAACCTAGCCCAATGCCAACCCAAGGAGTCAAAGTCAACCCTTACCCCTCATATTGAAGAGAGAGAATGCATGCAAGGGTAAATTGGAGAAATCACACCATAAGAGAGAGGAAAATAAGAAAAAGAGGAGAGAGAAGAGAGGGAAAATGGGGATGAAGGCCATGTGGCCCTCCTCCTCTCTTCCCTAGCACACATCTGAACCCACACATCAATTATCAGCCTTTCCAACCCAATTTCATGCCACTTGGAGCCAAGGAGGAGAAACCAAAGCTCATGGCCGAAATCCCCATCATGGCATCTATGTATACTGTAAGACCCCAACCTCGGAGGTGATCGCGGGGCGATCAATCAGCACCTTTGGAGGTCTGAACAGGGGAACACGGCCAGGCACACGGCCGTGTGCCTACCCGTGTTCAGTGGTCAGGTGTGGTTTTGTGCAGTCTCGAGTCAGAGAAGGACACGGCCTGAGACACACGGCCGTGTCTCAAGCCCTGTGGGGCACACGGCCTCGAACACGGCCGTGTTCGAAGCCGTGTTCTGGAAGCCCGACGATCATTCCTGAAGCTCCAGGTAACACGGCCCGTGGCACACGGCCGTGTCAGGACCCGTGTCGATCGGCGAATGAGCTACACGGCCAGACACACGGCCGTGTGTCAACCCGTGTTCGGCCTAGGTTTTGTTATTTCAGGCCCGATCGAGGCCGTTCGTTTCCTTGGCTTGAGATCCGACGGCTGGGGGCTGTTGCTGGGATGTTTTATCCGGGAATAGGGTTAGAAACCCTCATTCTCTTTGGTTGGTTCTCTCTCTAAGTCTAGAGAGAAGGGAGAGCTTGGAGGAGGAAGAAGGAGGTCAACTCCAGCCGCCGGTGGAGCTTCGGAGCTCCGATTCTCGATCCGAGTCCGGATCCGCGAAGGCAAGGCCGATACGGTGCTTTACATCCGAGTGGATCATCATGGAGCCGAGGAAAAGCGAAAGGGTAACGATTCTCTTCTTGAGCATGTGAAGCTCTTCTTCCTTTGCATGGGAAAACCCCTCTCCCGCGAGTGTGCGGCGAGATCGTGGTATTCCTTGGGGTAGATATGTAAAGTCCCCCTTGTTAGAGTCTGGAATCGTAGTACGGACATAGGCATGTTGTGTGAAGCCTACCCGGACGTGTGTTCCGGATCGGTGATGTTTTGTTATGCATATTTTAGCCGGAGAAGACTCCGAGCGTTGTGGTTGTTTTCGGGTTGCTATGCGGTAGAATGCATCAGGGAACCTTGGGGATTAACCCCGAGGTGCACCCGGAAATCTGGGCGGAAACGAAGTTCTGCCATCTCGCTGGCCTGGGTGCCAGCCGGGAACATAGCGGGGCTATGTATCATGCTTGATTGCGGCAGGGAGCCTTGGGGATGAAACCCGAGGTGCACCCGGAAATCTTGGACGGAAATGTAGTTCCGTCATATCGGTGGCCTGGGAGCCAACCGGGTACTTAGCGGGGCTAAGTACCGTGTTTGATCGTTATTTGGGACTGGGGAAAGCTTAGTCCGCGCCAAAGGGCCAAATGGCAGTGGCGGAGTGAGCAACGGACTAGTAGCCCTCTACCCGCTCCACCTGCTCGGTTAAAGCGACCTAAAGTTTACATGGGACTTACTGAGATTTGGAGATCGAGTCTAGGCTGCGGCTGAGAAGACTAAATGCTCACAAAGATTGCCATCCTGGGGGTGGTGGTGGAGTCGAGGACCGGACGGGGTTCGGACTGGCTTCGCCGGGTAAGTGCCCTGAGAGCACGGGGTGTACGGCCGTGAGAGCGTGCACCTATGTTGAGATGCTTGTTTGGCTGTGTTGCGTGTTTTGCTAACAAGTGCAGGGAAGAAGCTTTGCCGCCCCGGTTTGGGGGCGGAATCGTTATAATTTCGTCAGCATTGCTGACCGTTGCCTTTGTTTACCACCGTCCGGTGGGTTGTTGCTTGCAGGTGCTGCGGAGCCGAGAGGTAAATAGCGGGCTAAAGCCCAAGTTGCTGTGCTGGCCCTCGAAGGCCTTGTTTTGAGTGTTTTACCTCTTGTACTCATGTGTGGCCGGCCTGCGTGCCGAGGTTTGGAAGACACTTGTATTTAAGCAACTCTTGTAAAGCCTTAAGGCTATTTTTCTTCCGTGTTGTGTATTATACATTCCCTTTGGGTTTGAGTAGTGGACATTCATGCTTGGCAGGGTTCTTTATTCTTTGCAACTCTAATAAATTGCTTCCGCTAGGTGTTGTGTAGGACGTTGTGATTGGTTGAATGGTTTCAACGCGTAACCAACCGGTCTGTCCGTAGTATATGGCGTCGGGCCCCGGCCGGACCTACTGCTATATGCTATACGACGGATAGGGGTGTTACAAATTGGTATCAGACTACTGGTTTCGGTCAAGCTTAAATGAATTCGTGGACGAATTCACTTTAAGGGGTGGTGAGCACATGTATGTGCGTCATCGTTATAACATGAAAAGAACCCATGAATGTCCACTTAGGAATGAAAATACACATGTTTGGGGAACTTGCATGTTCCTATAATTGCTTTTTTGCAATTTGTTCGGTCCCCTTATTGGTGTTCTGTGCGATTGTATGTGTCCGAGAGTGGCGCGTGGCAGTCTGAATGCACACTTTCTGGGAAAAGTACTGCACCCAGCGACGTGCCGGAGACCCCTACGTCTTTGGAAACCATAAGAAGGGTGGTTGAAGCGGTGTTCGCTGTGACCAACGCACAACTTGGGAGTAATGTGCAACCATCTGTCCCTGAGTTGGCCCTAACATCGGGTGGTATGTTGGAGCAAAGGGCATTTGGGGGTCATTTAGAGCAGCAGATGAGCAGGACTGTGGTGCAGGGAGCACATTCAGTTGACGCATATTTGCAGACGTTCCTTATGATAAGGCGCTACCTAGGCTTTGAATGGGAAAGCGAGCAATCCATAGTGGATAGATTTTATAACGGTCTGCGCTACGAGTTGCGTATCTTACTGCTAGGACCAAAGTTATTGGGATTCCGAGCATTGGTGGAATCGGCCAGAGCGTTGGAAGTGGAGTTGGGGAAAACTCACCAAGTACCAGTGGATAGGGTACCAAACCCTACAGATCCTATACGGACTGCCTATCGAAAGACGCCGAGAAAAGAGGTTGGGTCATCTAATACCCTCAATTGTTATTCTTGTGGTAAGAAAGGGCACCTCGCCAGAGAGTGTTGGGAGAGTGCTCAGAAGGCAAGGAAAGTGTTGGCAGGAGCAGTCGTAGATGTTGTGACAAAGGATTCGGTGGTCAAGTTGACAACCTCAAAATCTGGGTACCGTAGGTGGTATAAGAAGGCTAGGAGGTCGGGTCTAGTCCCTTCCTCTAGCACATCCGGAGCGACTACAATTCAAACCCCGGATGTATGCTTTGTTTGTGGAAAGCCGGGGCACTATGCCCGGGACTGTTGGTTTGGACGCCCAATGTCCAAAAAGGAGTCGGGGGCAATCTTGGAGGAGAAAGGAAAGGCGGTGGCGTCTACCGCACCGCTATTTACTCCGACACAACTGGGAGTGAACATCCTTGGCCAGCAGGAGGTCACGTGGCCGACCGTCGGGAAGACAGGTATGGTTTAATTGATAGCAATTTAGCTTCTTATACCTGCCACCATTTGCGTGTTAGCTTAGGACTGGAGATTCTAGGCTTTGTTTGGATTAGTGACAATCCGGCGAGATCATTGTTCGATACGGGAGATTCGCGCACCTTTTGTCCAAGGGGTCTATATCATGTATTGAAGTACCTTCTTCGATGGCAAAGGACAAATTGGATGCGTTGTGGCGTTACGGATGTTCAATGCGCGCGAAAAGAGATTCTGTGTTGCAAGGTTACGGTTTAGGGGTCAGGGATTCGACGTGCAAGCGTCGTTACTGCCACCATGGGAGGCTTTGAAGCCTAAGCCTACATTGGGTAGTACCTCGGGTATATCCGAATATCCTGATGTGTTTCCCTGGAGTCCCTCCGTAGAGAGCAATCGATTTCGCGAGTGAGCTGGCGCCAGGTGCCAAATCTGGGTCATGCTCTCCTCATAGGCTAACGCCTAATGAGTTGGCAGAACTGAAAGTTCAATTTGAAGAGCGTATGGATCAAGGTTTTGTGCGTCCAAGTTTGTCGTCTTGGAGCACACCGGTCCTTTTGGGTAGAAGAAGGACGGGAGTTTGTGGCTCTGTATCGACTATGAAGAACTGAATAAGTTGACAAAAGAATGCAAGTACCCGATCCCAAGGATTGACGATTTACTTGATCAGTTGGGTGGGTCATCGGTGTACTTAAAGCGGGATCTTAAGTCTGGTTACTATCAGCTGAGAATCAGGGAAAATCATGTCCCAAAGACAACGTTCAAAACAAGATATGGTCATTTCGAGTTTACGATCATGCCGTTCGGGCTGACTAATGCGCCATCGGTGTTCATGGTTTTGATGAACAAAACGTTCAGGGAGTACTTAGACCATGTTGGTATCGTCTTTATTGACGACCTATTGGTGTGCTCGCAGTGCGAGGAAGATCGCCTCAAGCACCTGTGTTTGGTTTTGGAAACGCTAAGGAGGAACGAGCTATACGCAAAGTTCTCCAAAGGCGAGTTTTGGTTATCCTCAGTGGCATTCCTCGGTCACGTAGTTAGTGGGGAAGGTGTTGCGGTGGATCCGGCGTAGATTGTTGCGATACGAGAGTGGCCTATGTTGTCTTTGGTAGAGGAAGTCCGGAGTTGCTGGGGCTTGCCGTCTATTACAGGCACTTCGTGGAGAACTTCTCGCGGATGGCGCTACCTCTCACGACTTTGACAAGGAAAGATCGAAGATTTGTGTGGGCGCTTGTGTGTGCGTAAGCTTTTGAAAAGCTGAAAAGTCGGTTGACCACGGCGCCAGTGCTTAGTTCGCCGAGTGGGACCGAGGGCTTCGAGGGTTATAGTGACGCCTTGGGTAGCGTTTTGGGCTGCGTGCTGTTGCAGCGTGGGAGCGTGATAGCTTATGGATCGCGTCAGCTAAAAGTGCACTAAAGGAATTATCAGGTTCACGACTTGGGGTTGGTGGCCGTGGTATGTGCGCTTACGCGGTGGAAGCGCTACTTGTTACGACGCTTAAGTTGATGTTTGTACCGATCATAGAAGTCTGTATTATATGATGGATCAATAGGATCTGGTCATGAGGCAGCAATGATGAATGGAGTTCCTGGGGGACTATTCGTTCAAGATTCATGATGTACCCGGCGAGGGCAATGCAGTTGCGGATGCATTGAGTCGCAGGGGCTCCCGCCCAAGCCAAATGGTTGTTGGTACATGATGAGAGGCTAGTTCGGGAATTGGAAGCGGTAGAGTTATGTTTTGTTGACAAGCGGGCTAGCGCCGAAGCGTTATTGAACTGGTCGGAAGTCCAGTATGGCCTGGCTAATCGTAGTTGGCAGGCTATGGATGGTGTAGGCGTGAAGGAAATCATGGGTGCGGCTCGATGGGTCAAAATTCCGAATCAACGGTTGTAAGTGGGCTACCAAGATAAGACAATTGTTTGTGCGACCCAAGCATGGGTAACCTATGGGTGGAGTTGTGATACGTTATATCAAGTACTCGACTCGCTTAGGAGGCACGAAGTTTTGCCGATATCTGAAGAAGTGCTCTGGTGGCCAGAACTCTAGAAGTTCGTGGCACTTTATGTGGCAAAATGCCGGCCTTGCGCCTTGGTGAAGGCGGAGTGTCAAGTGCCGGGAGATTCTTGAATCCTTGCCTAGTTCGGAATAGATGTTCGACTGAACTGTGTGCATGGTTTGCCAAAGTCTCGGTAGGGTGACGACGCCGTTTGGGTGATCGTAATTGTGTTGACATTAGTGTCGCACTTCATTCCGCATAGGAAGGATGATTCAGTGGAGTAACTGGAAAATTGTTATGATAACATCGTGAGCAATCGAGGTGGGCGTTCTACGTCCAATGATTGGAGGTGGTTACAGAAAGTGCTGGAGACTAAATTGTAGTTTAGTCCAGTCTTACATCCGCGGACGGATGAGCAGACCGAGTGGGTCAACAAGATGTTGGAGGACATGCTCCGCAGGTGTGTTCTAGACTTTGGAAAGCTTTGGGAGGACCACCTGTATTGGGTGGAGTTCGCGTACAACGATAACTACCAAGCGAGTATACAAATGGCGCCCTTCGAGGCCCTGTATGGTAGGAAGTGTCGCATGCCGTTGTCATGGCTTGAAACGGGTGAGGCAAGGTTGTACAAAAAGCAGGAGGTGGAGAGTGCTACCTCGTTGGTGCGGATCTTTCGGGAGCGCTTGTTGATCGCTCAGGACCGGCAGGCGTAGTACTACAATGCCAAGCATCGGAACGTGGAGTTTGCGGTAGGCGATTGGGTATATTTGAAAGTGAAGCCGTTCAAGGGGGTTTCGCGGGTAAGACACTTGAAGAAGCTGAGCCCAAGATACCTTGGACCTCTTGAGGTTCTGGAGCGAGTCGGCGAAGCGGCTTACCGTTTGAGGCTATCGGAGGAGTTAGGTGGATTACACGATGTGCTCCACATTTCTGTGTTGCGGAAGGCGGTACAAGAGCCTTCGCAGGTGTTAGCGGCCGACCAAGTACCGGTTGAGGAAGGATTGACAACGAAAGTCAAGCCCATATCTATTGAGGATTTCGAAGTCAAGCGGCTTCGGATCAAGGAAATCAGAATGGTGAAGGTCCGTTGGGATAACTGCGGACGCGAGGAGCTCTCTTGGGAGTGAGAGCAGGCAATGCGCGAGAAGTACCCCGAGTTGTTCCCCTCAGGTACTCGTTATGTTTATTTTTTTTTGTGTAGTCTCTGTTCTTAATTTCGGGACGAAATTCTCTTAAGGGGGAGGGAGTTGTAAGACCCCAACCTCGGAGGTGATCGCGGGGCGATCAATCAGCACCTTTGGAGGTCTGAACAGGGGCACACAGCCAGGCACACGGCCGTGTGCCTACCCGTGTTCAGTGGTCAGGTGTGGTTTTGTGCAGTCTCGAGTCAGAGAAGGACACGGCCTGAGACACACGGCCGTGTCTCAAGCCGTGTGGGGCACACGGCCTCGAACACAGCCGTATTCGAAGCCGTGTTCTAGAAGCCCGACGATCGTTCCTGAAGCTCCAGGTAACACGGCCCGTGGCACACGGCCATGTCAGGACCCGTGTCGATCGGCGAATGAGCTACACGGCCAGACACACGGCCGTGTGTCAACCCGTGTTCGGCCCAGGTTTTGTTATTTCAGGCCCGATCGAGGCCGTTCGTTTCCTTGGCTTGAGATCCGACGGCTGGGGGCTGTTGCTGGGAT
The DNA here is from genome assembly GCA_039513925.1 of Platanthera zijinensis. Classification (NCBI taxonomy): domain Eukaryota; kingdom Viridiplantae; phylum Streptophyta; class Magnoliopsida; order Asparagales; family Orchidaceae; genus Platanthera; species Platanthera zijinensis. Next base: position 35,379,041 of record CM077098.1, read on the forward strand.
GTTTTATCCGGGAATAGGGTTAGAAACCCTCATTCTCTTTGGTTGGTTCTCTCTCTAAGTCTAGAGAGAAGGGAGAGCTTGGAGGAGGAAGAAGGAGGTCAACTCCGACCGCCGGTGGAGCTTCGGAGCTCCGATTCTCGATCCGAGTCCGGATCCGCGAAGGCAAGGCCGATACGGTGCTTTCCATCCGAGTGGATCGTCATGGCGCCAAGGAAAAGCGAAAGGGTAATGATTCTCTTCTTGAGCATGTGAAGCTCTTCTTCCTTTGCATGGGAAAACCCCTCTCCCGCGAGTGTGCGGCGAGATCGTGGTATTCCTTGGGGTAGATATGTAAAGTCCCCCTTGTTAGAGTCCGGAATCGTAGTACGGACATAAGCATGTTGTGTGAAGCCTACCCGGACGTGTGTTCCGGATCGGTGATGTTTTGTTATGCATATTTTAGCCGGAGAAGACTCCGAGCGTTGTGGTTGTTTTCGGGTTGCTATGCGGTAGAATGCATCAGGGAACCTTGGGGATTAACCCCGAGGTGCACCCGGAAATCTGGGCGGAAACGAAGTTCTGCCATCTCGGTGGCCTGGGTGCCAGCCGGGAACATAGCGGGGCTATGTATCATGCTTGATTGCGGTAGGGAGCCTTGGGGATGAAACCCGAGGTGTACCCGGAAATCTTGGACGGAAATGTAGTTCCGTCATATCGGTGGCCTGGGAGCCAACCGAGTACTTAGCGGGGCTAAGTACCGTGTTTGATCGTTATTTGGGACTGGGGAAAGCTTAGTCCGCGCCAAAGGGCCAAATGGCAGTGGTGGAGTGAGCAACGGACTAGTAGCCCTCTACCCGCTCCACCTGCTCGGTTAAAGCGACCTAAAGTTTACATGGGACTTACTGGGATTTGGAGATCGAGTCTAGGCTGCGGCTGAGAAGACTAAATGCTCACAAAGATTGCCATCCTGGGGGTGGTGGTGGAGTCGAGGACCGGACGGGGTTCGGACTGGCTTCGCCGAGTAAGTGCCCTGAGAGCACGGGGTGTACGGCCGTGAGAGCGTGCACCTATGTTGAGATGCTTGTTTGGCTGTGTTGCGTATTTTGCTAACAAGTGCAGGGAAGAAGCTTTGCCGCCCCGGTTTGGGGGCGGAATCGTTATAATTTGGTCAGCATTGCTGACCGTTGCCTTTGTTTACCACCGTGCGGTGGGTTGTTGCTTGCAGGTGCTGCGGAGCCGAGAGGTAAATAGCGGGCTAAAGCCCAAGTTGCTGTGCTGGCCCTCGAAGGCCTTGTTTTGAGTGTTTTACCTCTTGTACTCATGTGTGGCCAGCCTGCGTGCCGAGGTTTGGAAGACACTTGTATTTAAGCAACTCTTGTAAAGCCTTAAGGCTATTTTTCTTCCGTGTTGTGTATTATACATTCCCTTTGGGTTTGAGTAGTGGACATTCATGCTTGGCAGGGTTCTTTATTCTTTGCAACTCTAATAAATTGCTTCCGCTAGGTGTTGTGTAGGACGTTGTGATTGGTTGAATGGTTTCAACGCGTAACCAACCGGTCTGTTGGAACACCCTTTTTATATTTGGGTCAGGATAACTATGCTAAGGATGTTGACCTAATTGTATAGCATAGGTCATTGAGTGTGAGTTTAGAACTTAGGTTATTTGAGATTTAGTTCTGCTCAGCTCGACGGAGAGTCGACCCCAGCTCGACGTAGAGTCGTCCTCAGCTCGACGCATAGTCGACCGCTGCTCGACGCACAGTCGATCGCAGCTCGACGCAGCGTCGTTCTCAGTTCGACGTAACGTCGAGTTCTGCTCGACGTTTTGGCGTGTATCTCTCTGCTTCAATTTTACTCTCTGATCGACGGTCAGTCGAGCTCAGATCGATGCTTCAGGATGAGTTCGACGTTTTAAGTTCTCCCGTCTGTCGACATTTGAAATTCAAATGAGAGATTTTTTCAAGCAGTTATTGCAAGAGATCCCCTGGCCGTTTCAAGACTTAATTGCTCCATATCTCAAGGAATTTTCAATGGAAATCAATTAAGGCTTTCCTTCTAGGCATGGACAGTTATGGAATACATTAAATGCCCTGCCAACGGCTATCAATCAAAAAGAAGTAATAATCCCATTACTTAGAGATCTATTCGAGAGAGACAAGCAGAACAGGAAGAACATTCATTCTGATAACACAGAGAACATCTATCTTCATCTCTCGCTCAAGAAATTGGTCTGCAGAGAATTTACAGAGAAGAACTACACTCAGAGAAACATCTTGATCAACATTCTCTGAAACCTCTTCTGCCTCTGCATTCAACTCTTCTCAATTTGCTTTCTACCTTCAGACATCAAACACTCAGTTTCTGAGTCATCTATTGCTGAAAAAGGACAAGCAGTGAAGAGCCTGTCACCCTTGTGCAAAGCTTCTTCTACCTGAACTTCTATATCTCAGGGGGAGCTTTGACAACATCTACATCCACTAGCTTCTCTCTGATTGTTGACAGAGAAGCAAACTCAACCCTTCTTACCTTACCTCTTCTGTACAGGGTTTTAACTCCCTTCAAAAGTTACCTTTTGGTTAGCTGAGACCTTGTCAAAATCAGTGGTGGCAAGACACCTTATCAAAAAATCTGGTGGTGCCCAGGACACCTGATCAAGCATCCTGCAGTGGATTCCTATCAAGGGGTGATAGAAGAGTGGACTACCCAAGTTTGGGGAACCACTATAAATTTCCTTGTGTCTTCTGTGGATTGCTTTTCTTCTTGCTTGTGTGCTGTGTGATTTTACTTTAAATATATTTATCTGTTTGCATCACTCACTACCTACACTAAGTAAATCTAAAGGTTTTAAATATATCAATTTATTTGAACTTACTCTATTCACCCCCCCTCTAAAGGCTGTTAGATCTTATCACCTAACTTTCAATTGGTATCAGAGCCAGGTTGGTCTTTACTTCAGGCTAACACCTGGACCACAAAGATCTTTGATAAGATCAAACCCTATAGAGTGGTTACTTTATTTTGTTTTGTTATAAATTGTTTTTATAAAACTCATGGCACAAAACAAGGAGTATGCAAGCACAAGACCTCCAGTGTGCAATCTTTCCAAGTTTGGTCTCTGGAAAGCAAGGATAAAACTTTACATGAATTCTTTTGATGAAGATATCTTTAATTGTGTCTTAACAGAATGTCCAAGACCTCCTACTTCAACAAGTACTTAAGCTGTTCCACCTCCTGCAGGAACAGACACTGATATAAAGAAGTGGAAAGTTGCTGATGCAAAAGCAATGAACATATTGGCACAAACTATGTCTGATGACATATTCCAAAAAGTTGCTGAATGCAATTCTGCCAAGGAAATCTGGGACAAATTAACTGAAATAGTCTCAGGTTCAGCTGATGAAAGAAAGGATAGAAGAGCTCAACTGATAACACAGTATGAGAACTTCAAAATGGCTCCAGCTGAATCTGTGGCTGACATGTACAACAGATTCAGTCTCATTGTCAGTGAGTTGAAAACTCTGGACAAGGATATATCTCTCACTGAGATAAATGATAAAATTCTCATGTGCCTACCTAGCACTTGGGATTCAAGAATCTGGCCAATCAAAGATGGCAGAAGTCAAATTGAGCTATCCACTGAAGCTCTCTTAGGCAAGCTCAAGTCCTATGAGCAATTTGTCAAGACAAGAGAAGGGGAGCAAAACACATCTTCTCCTGCACCCAAAGTGGAGAAGACAGTAGCTCTCAAAGCTTCAGAGGAAGTACCTAAAGAGAAGGAGACAGTCAATGAAGAACTTCTAAGCCTACTAGCCAAAAGATTCAACAAGATGGCTAGGAAGAATTTCAGAAAATGGTCTTCTAAGGACCAAGACAAGCCAAGGTATGATAGATCTAATAATAAAGAAATTATTTGCTATGGCTGCAGGAAACCAGGACACATTGCACCAAACTGTCCTGAGAATCAAGGCAAAGACAAGAAAGATAAGAGAGAAAGAAAAGACAAGAAAAGAGAGAAGGATTCAAAGAAATATTATGAGAAATCCTCTTCCAGCAACACCAAAAATACAAGGAAAGGATTTGTTGCAGAAACTTGGAGTGATACTGAAGATTCTGAAGAATCATCCAGCACAAGTGATGATGAGGATGATGCCACAGAAAAAGGATTCTGCATGATGGCAATCAATGCATCACAAAGCAGCTCAGATTCAGAGCATGAATCTGAATATGTGACTGATCAGGAATTGAGTGAAGATCAGGTACTTGACTCATTTGATTTTTCTTCTGATGATTTCAAGTTTAGATTTAAATCAATGTGCATAGACTTGCTGACAGCAGAGAAGACAAATGATTCTCTTAGAAGTCAACTGTCTGATTACAGCACATTAAGTGCAAATAAACTCAAGCTCTCTGATGAGTTAGAGTGCTGTAGGGAGGAGATAGCTTCACTAAAGAGTGAGCTATCCAAGGCTAAATAGCTAGAGGAAACTCTCAATGGGAGGAGCCTCAAGCTAATAGACATCACAAGCACAGTGAACTCAAGAATGAGTGGTTCACTAGGTTTGGGTGCCTCTCCAAGCCAACCTATAGTGCTAACAACTCCCATAAAATTTACCAGTAACAAGGGTAAAGGAATTATGGTAGTAGCCAGAAAAAATTCTGACCTACCTAAGCAACTTCAAGTTCAACAGAAAACGTCGAACAGAGCTCGACGTCCTTCGACCAGAGCTCGACGCCGTTCTAACAAGAATCAGCAACACCTTGCTGAAGCGTCGAACTCAGGTCGACACACGTCGAACTCAGGTCGACTTGCTGTTGTCCCTGAAAGTAGGCCTGTTCAAGCGTCGAATGGAGCTCGACGTCCTGAAACTTCAGCGTCGAACTTAGGTCGACGTGCGTCGAACAGAGCTCAGAGTTCTGGGTTGTCTGCACAGGATAAATCTAAATTGAATATCAAGTATCCTACATCTCAGCCTAACCCTTATGCTGAATGGGTGATTCCTCCTAGGAGATATCATCCTGAAGGCTATAAGAGTCAGCCTGAAATGTCATTCATTTCTGATTTCATTGGTTATCAACCTCAACCCAAGGTGAACTGGGTGAAAAACAACTAAGCTGTTACATGTGTAGATGAAGAGCTATCCAGTGGTGAACCAGCATTGGTACCTGGATAGTGGTTGCTCCAAACATATGACAGGAACCAAAAGCAATCTTTCATCCTTCAAAGCAAAGCTTGGACCAAGAGTAATCTTTGGTGACTCCAATTTTGGACAAACCAAGGGATATGGTCAAGTCAAAATAGGCTCAATCACTTTCAAGAAGGTAGCCTATGTGGAAGGACTGAAGCACAACTTAATCAGCATCAGTCAACTTTGTGATGCTGGTTATCAGGTTTGGTTCACTGATCTAGTATGTAATATTGCTCTAGATAATAATATTGTGTTGATTGGAAATAGGCAAGATAACATATACCTAGTAGATTTTAATTCTTCTAAAGTAGACATATGCCTTTTTAATTCCCTTAGTAAGCCAAATGAGCTTTGGCATAAAAGATTAGGACATGTTAACCTTAGAACTATTGCTAGGTTGTCTAAACTCAACCTTGTTAGAGGACTACCTTCTGGTCTCTACAAGAAGGAAGGACTCTGCAAGGCTTGCCAACTAGGAAAGCAAACTAAAAATAGTTTCAAATCACTTAACAAGAGTGATTCACCTAGGGTTTTGTATCTGTTGCACATGGACCTTTTTGGACCTACTACAGTACAAAGTCTAGGGGGAAATCTTATGCCTTAGTGATTGTAGATGACTTCTCAAGATTCACTTGGGTGTTCTTCCTAAGAAAGAAGTCTGATAACTTCAAAATTTTGACAGATTTTCTCAAGAGCATACAGATTGAGTTCAATACTCATATAGCCCTGATCAGAAGTGATCATGGGACAGAGTTTGATTCTCTTCTTATGCAAGAGTTCTGTCAGAATGAAGGGATCAGGCACACTTTCTCAGCTCCTAGAACTCCTCAACAAAATGGGGTAGTTGAAAGGAAAAATAGAACCTTAATTGAATCAGCCACAACATTATTGACAGATGCTCATCTTCCTCTAACCTTTTGGGCAGAGGCTGTGAACACCTCCAATTATGTTTTGAATAGAAGCCTGATACATAAACTAAAGGATAAGACTCCTTATGAATTGCTCAAAGGGAAGAAACCTAAAGTTAGCTTTTTCAAAATTTTTGGTTGCATTTGTTTCATTCACAATAATGACAAGAGATATTTAGCAAAATTTGAAGCTAAGGCTGATGAAGGAGTGTTTCTGGGATACTCTTTGAACAGCAAAGCTTATAGGGTGTATAACAAATCATCTCATAAAATTGAAGAGTCCATGCATATTACCTTTGATGAATCTAATATGTCTTATAAGGAGAAGAATTCTTCTACCATAGATCACTTACAGGTACAATCATTAGCTGAAAATATTAATCAGTTAACCATCATGGATGAGGGAAATCTATCTTCAACAACTCAACAAGAAGCTGCTAGCAATAAGAGTGAAGATACAGATCAAATTTCAGAACCAAATGGAGAGCCAGTTGTTGTTCCACAAGAGGAAACAACAACACAGGTTGGTGAACAATCAACACCCACTGTTGATCTAGTAACAATAAGAGATCATCCAATCTCCCAAGTGATTGGAGAAATTTCAGAAGGTGTGCAAACCAGAAATCAGATAAATCAACATCTGATGCACACCTGTTTTCTCTCCCAAATAGAGCCTCAAACTATTCAAGATGCAGAGCAAGATCCAAACTGGATCATTGCAATGCAAGAGGAACTAAACCAGTTTGAAAGGAACAAAGTATGGGAATTGGTTCCAAAACCAAGAAACCATCAAATTGTTGGAACTAAGTGGGTTTTCAGGAATAAGCTAGATGATCAAGGGATCATTGTGAGAAACAAGGCAAGGCTTGTTGCTCAAGGCTATTGTCAAGAAGAAGGGATTGATTATGACCAAACCTTTGCACCAGTTGCAAGGTTGGAGGCCATAAGAATTTTCCTTGCTTATGCTGCACACAAGAAGTTCAAAGTTTTCCAAATGGATGTTAAAAGTGCATTTCTCAATGGAGACATCAAGGAAGAAGTCTATGTCAAGCAACCTCCAGGTTTTATCTCTTCAACCCTTCCTGAACATGTTTTCAAATTACATAAGGCTTTATATGGCCTCAAGCAAGCTCCAAGAGCATGGTATGAGACCTTAGCCTCCTTTTTGCTTGAGAATGATTTTAAAAGGGGTAGAGTAGACCAAACTCTTTTTATTAGAACCCATAAGTCCCATATCCTACTAGTACAAATATATGTAGATGATATAATATTTGGGTCTACTGATACAAGCTTATGCAAAAAGTTCTCACAACTTATGCACTCAAAGTTTGAAATGAGTAGCATGGGTGAGCTTTCCTTTTTCTTAGGATTGCAAATCAAACAACATGCTGATGGCATATTCATCTCTCAAACCAAGTATGCAAAAGAATTGGTTAAGAAATTTGGTATGTCAGATGCATCTTCTATGAAAACACCTATGCCTACTAATGCTGTCTTAGATGCTGATGAATCTGGTAAACCAGTTGATCAGACTAATTTTAGAGCAATCATTGGCTCTCTTTTATATCTTACAGCTAGCAGACCAGATATTATGTTTGCTACATGTGTATGTGCTAGGTTCCAAGTGAGCCCTAGAGAGTCACACCTCACATTAGTTAAGAGAATTCTTAGATATGTAAAAAGTTGTCCAAATCTAGGTCTCTGGTATCCACATGATTCAGGATTTGATCTCACTGGATTTTCAGATGCTGATTATGCTGGATGTAGAGTAGACAGGAAAAGCACCAGTGGAACTTGTCAATTCCTGGGTGATAGACTTGTCTCCTGGTTTTGCAAAAAGCAAACATCTGTGTCTACATCAACTGCTGAAGCTGAATACATGGCTGCAGGAAGTTGCTGCTCACAGATATTGTGGATTCAAAACCAGCTCCTAGACTATGGTTACAACTTAGAGAAGTCAAAAATTCTTTGTGATAATACTAGTGCAATTTGTATTGCTCAAAATCCAGTTCTCCATAGTAGGACAAAGCACATAGAGATCAGACATCATTTCTTAAGGGATAATGTAGAAAAGAATAAAATAGCACTAGAGTATATTTCTACTGATTTACAAAGGGGAGATATTTTCACCAAACCTTTGGATGAAAAGAAACACTTCTTCTTCCTTAATCAGTTGGGAATGATAGATGGAGATAGCATAAATTAATTTACAAGATTTTGAAACCATAAAAATAACAAAATCTAGGCAAATGTATCTCTTCCTTAAGGATCTAGAGGCTGTTAGATCTAGAGGTTCTGTCTGAACTCTGCTCGACGCTCGACGCTTTTCACTTGAAAACGTCGACCGGAGATCGACTGACCGTCGACCGCTAAATAGCGTCGACCGTCGACCTCATCTTTTGCGTCGACCAGAGATCGACTCTGTCTAGAGTTTGTTAAGTTTCTGTTTCGGTCGACGACGTTAATTGACGTCGACCAGAGCTCGACGTTCAGCATCCCCAATAGCGTCGACCGTCGACCTTCAAAACGTCGAACGTCGAACTCAGCTGAACGCCATCGAGTCTCTTCGTTTCCCCTAGAGCCTCTTAGCGTCGAACTAAGCTCGACGTTATTTCCTTTTCTGCGTCGAACCCTAGTATAAAATCATCTTCTTGGCGTCGATGTCCTTTGCGCTTTCGTATTTCCTGCAACTACATTCTCCCTCCAAAGCTTTTACACTTGTTCTTGAGAGGTATTCTGCAGATAATGGCGATTCCAGCAAACATATTGACGGCAATGAAGTTCGATTATGGTTTCGACATCGACTTGGATTCCTTTGAAGGTTCCTCACAGAATTTTCTGGATATCCTGGAGCTATTTAAAGAACAGAAACTAGTGAAGTTTATGTCAACAAGAATGCCCATGGCAGAGACTGAAATTAAAGAGTGGATATATACAGCAGCTAATACAGATGAGAGCACTATTACTGGTTCTATTTCTGGAACTCAGGTATCAATATCTCCTGCTACTTTTACTGAAGCTTTTGAATTAGAGAATGGAAATGACAGCTTAGAATTGTCAAATGAGGAGTATGCTGCAATGCTAGACAGAATGGGTCATTCTTCTGAGAATGCCTCCAAATTGCTGAAAGTGGATCTTGCCATTGAATTTAGGCTTTTAGCTGATGTGGTAGGCAAGGTCATCTGTGCTAAGAGGACAGCACATGATGCTATTACCAGGCAACAATTCTGCATCATGGCTGCCCTCCTAGATAAAAAGCACCTAAATTGGGGAGAATTACTGTTTGATTTAGTGAAGAAAAAGGTCAATAAGACCTATGTTCATTTTGGAAGGACTTTGGGATTGTTGCTTCATCATGTCTGCCCACAGCTTCTGGTAACCTCCAAGCACATTAATGCTTCAAAGAGGTTGACCTGTGCCCTGATTGGAAAATGGGACAGGAAGATTGTAAATCCCAAGGCTGCTGCAGCAATGAAATCCTCTACTGAAACAAGGGCTGTTGTGGCCACTCACCCTCAGTCAACTGACCTAGTAGAAGAAGCCAGGCCATCAATCACCATCTCTCCTTCATTCAGCTTTCCAACCACCTTCACTCCATCAACTTCTCAGCTCTCATCCCCTTTGCAAATATCATCCATTGACACTATTGCATCTTCTCTTCTTCCATCCATTACCACCACTTCTGAAGTATTTGATCCTCTTCATTACTTCCCTACAATGGACATTGAGATCAATCAAGATGATTCCTTCTTGGATGATTCACATGATAACATTGCTGAGCCCTCATTCTCAGACCTCATCATGTCCTCCATTATTGAACCCTCCATTCCTCTTCCTTCTATACCATCATCTTCTCCTGCTGCATCTGTTTCTCTCCCCTCTACCTCTGCTCAACAGTCTGAGCAAGTAGATCTGCTTCCCTTGGCTAATAAGCTCTATGAGCTCTTGGCTCCAAGGTTGTCCTCCTTATTGGATGCTTCCCTAGCTCCAATAATCAGATCTTTGGACTCTATTTCTTCAAAGCTCTCTTCCCTCTCTCCTGCTGTGGCTGGCCCTTCTTCTAGGGGCCTAGAATCAGTTGCTACTGAATCTAGGCAGGGGGAGATTTTGGTAGAAGAAGAGCTGCCTTCTGTTGATTGTGAAGAGATGCTTGTTTCAGATGTTCAGATTGCAGATAGAGAATTCAGTCCACCTCCAGTTGAAGATTCTATTGTGACAGTACCAGCATCATTTTTCAGAAGATCCTTCAGCTCTCACAAGTTACTGCTTGCTGAAGATCTGTCCAGGGCCATCATTCCCTTTGCTGCTGCTGTTGTTGGTTGTGATAAGATGATTCTTGAAGATGATGCAGTGGTAGCTGATGCTCCTGCAAATGAGTCTGTTGCTCATATTTGTTCTGATTCTGTTGATATTATTGATGATGATCAGTCTGTTGATAACATGACTGTTGATAAGGTTCTTAACACTTCTGATGCAGTGGAAGCCCTTGCTCCTGCTGAAGTTGTTGTTTCTGAGGCAGTGGTAGCTGTTGCTCCTGCCAGTTCTTTTGTTTCTTCTGTTTCTGATGCAGTGGTAGCCTCAGCTCCTGCCAGTGAAAGTTATCCAGCCATTTCTGTTGAGGCTGTGATTTCTGAAGTCTTGAGTGACTTAGCTGATTCAGTGCCTGCTGCTCCTGAAACCATTTCTTTCTCTGCAGTGCTAGATAAGTCATCTACACTGGCAGATGCTCCTCCTTCTGTTTCAGAAAGTGCATCAAAAGATGATTATTATGATCCCTATGATCATATCCAAAGCAGCTCCTCTGATGAGTTTGCAACTAGCTCTGATGACTCTTCTGCAACTATTGCTAAAAAGAGGAAAGCTAGAAGCAAAGCTCTAAAGAGAGTTCCAATGGAAAGGGCTACTGACCATGACATCCCTTATTACATACAGCACAAATGCAAGATTACTGAGCCATGGATGCAGTTCTCTAAAAATCAGCTCAAGGCAATGAGAAAGAAAAAGAAGTTCAAGAAAGGAGATTCCAAGTCTTTTGACTTTCCTCCTCCTCCACCTCCTCCTTCTCCAGGTGCAGGAGGCAGTGCTAACCCAGTAAGCAAACCTCCAACATCCTCCTTCCAAGGCAAGACTTATCAGTCAAGGAGAGGACAAGGAGGTGGCCAATCTAGAGGTTATCAATCAAGAGGAAATCAATCCAAAGGATCTTCTAGAGGTAATCAAGCTAGAGGTCAAGCCAGACCCCAACCTTATCAAAGGGAAGGAAAGACCATTGCTTCAACCACTGGTCCCTTTCCCTTTAAGCTCAATGAGGGTGTAAGGCAGAAACCTATTCCTTCAGATCAAAGTAATAAGTATGAGCCTCCTATTCCATATGATGATCCAGTTAACAACCCTACTGCATGGAAGGCTAGGATGACTGAGCTTGCTGCCCTAGACCAAATTAAGAAGAACAAAGAAAGGGGACTGGACACATCCAACATAAGCACAATGTCAGACCAAAGAAGACAGGAATTAGACAAATATCATTCTAGCAAATTCTTTGATGCTGATAGATACATGGAGTTACATCCTGCTGCTGTTCCTCCCTCTGGAAAGAGCATAACTTCATTGGGGACTTCTGAAGATTACAGATCAAAGAAAGACATTGCCAACCCTCAAAGGGAAATCAAATTCAAGAAAGGCTTTGAAGAAGAGCCTAAGAAGAAGTAAATGTAAGATGGCTCATCTTCTATGCTACTGCCATAAACATTTTTGATAGTTGCTTATCTGCTCCTGCTTCCATCTGTGTTCTTGATTTTCAGTATTTCAAATGTCTGTATGCATTTTTAATTTCCTTAAATTCATGTGAATAGTAATCCTAATCCAAATAGGGGGAGATTGTTGGAACACCCTTTTTATATTTGGGTTAGGATAACTATGCTAAGGATGTTGACCTAATTGTATAGCATAGGTCATTGAGTGTGAGTTTAGAACTTAGGTTATTTGAGATTTAGTTCTGCTCAGCTCGACGGAGAGTCGACCCCAGCTCGACGTAGAGTCGTCCTCAGCTCGACGCATAGTCGACCGCTGCTCGACGCACAGTCGATCGCAGCTCGACGCAGCGTCGTTCTCAGTTCGACGTAACGTCGAGTTCTGCTCGACGTTTTGGCGTGTATCTCTCTGCTTCAATTTTACTCTCTGATCGACGGTCAGTCGAGCTCAGATCGACGCTTCAGGATGAGTTCGACGTTTTAAGTTCTCCCGTCTGTCGACATTTGAAATTCAAATGAGAGATTTTTCAAGCAGTTATTGCAAGAGATCCCCTGGCCGTTTCAAGACTTAATTGCTCCATATCTCAAGGAATTTTCAATGGAAATCAATTAAGGCTTTCCTTCTAGGCATGGACAGTTATGGAATACATTAAATGCCCTGCCAACGGCTATCAATCAAAAAGAAGTAATAATCCCATTACTTAGAGATCTATTCGAGAGAGACAAGCAGAACAGGAAGAACATTCATTCTGATAACACAGAGAACATCTATCTTCATCTCTCGCTCAAGAAATTGGTCTGCAGAGAATTTACAGAGAAGAACTACACTCAGAGAAACATCTTGATCAACATTCTCTGAAACCTCTTCTGCCTCTGCATTCAACTCTTCTCAATTTGCTTTCTACCTTCAGACATCAAACACTCAGTTTCTGAGTCATCTATTGCTGAAAAAGGACAAGCAGTGAAGAGCCTGTCACCCTTGTGCAAAGCTTCTTCTACCTGAACTTCTATATCTCAGGGGGAGCTTTGACAACATCTACATCCACTAGCTTCTCTCTGATTGTTGACAGAGAAGCAAACTCAACCCTTCTTACCTTACCTCTTCTGTACAGGGTTTTAACTCCCTTCAAAAGTTACCTTTTGGTTAGCTGAGACCTTGTCAAAATCAGTGGTGGCAAGACACCTTATCAAAAAATCTGGTGGTGCCCAGGACACCTGATCAAGCATCCTGCAGTGGATTCCTATCAAGGGGTGATAGAAGAGTGGACTACCCAAGTTTGGGGAACCACTATAAATTTCCTTGTGTCTTCTGTGGATTGCTTTTCTTCTTGCTTGTGTGCTGTGTGATTTTACTTTAAATATATTTATCTGTTTGCATCACTCACTACCTACACTAAGTAAATCTAAAGGTTTTAAATATATCAATTTATTTGAACTTACTCTATTCACCCCCCCTCTAGAGGCTGTTAGATCTTATCACCTAACTTTCACGGTCTGTCCGTAGTATATGGCGTCGGGCCCCGGCCGGACCTACTGCTATATGCTATACGACGGATAGGGGTGTTACATATACAGCCCATATCAGCCAAAACCAACCCTCCCATTAGCTTCAGAAGGCCCAAAGGAGTGGAATTCGATACCTAGATCGAATCTTTTGGTGGAGAATCGGGTTCGGGAGCAAGCTCGTCGGAGAGGAGAAATTCCATGGCCAACCACCACCACCGCCGCCGTCGGGCTCCGATCAAGGTCCGTTTCGCCTCACCTCTACCCGTACTAGAATCCTAGATCAACTAGGGGAGATATCGGGCTCAATTGAGACTGATTCCATGGGAGCAAAGCTTGAAATTTCGGATTTCTAATGAGGTGCAAGTTCGCCGGAAACCGCCGCCTCCGGCGGCCAAGTCGCCGCCAAACGTTAGCCCTCACCTCAACGGAGGTGGTGGTGGTGGTGGCCGGCCAGGGAGGTGGCCGTGTGGCCGGGAAATGACCTTGGAAGGAGCTCCAGGTCGGGAAAATCTCGGCCTTTGGCTGTTTGGAGAAGATGAACAGATGCCCTTCATCCTGCTTTGAGATTAGTGCTATTATGATGTATAGCTTTCTGTCCTTGTTTATACAGTCACTTGCATGTTAAATATAGGGCCCATAGGGCCATTTTCAGGACTGATGATTAACATGAAAAATGTAGCCTTATGTGTTAGATTTAATATGCCACCCTAAACTTGTAATTTGGCGCAGTATATTTTCCTGTAGGGCTGTTTTCCTAGGACTGGTCCTAGGCTAGGGCACAAATTAAAAGTGATGCCCAGGCCAAACCAGATGTCCACATGGCCTGAAATTTTGAGCATGTGGCTAATTTGGCCATATTTAGCCCCTGCCAAAGTTTAGGAATTTTTTGGAACAAAATTCCTATAGTTTTTATCATAATATCAATAATTAAATAAATGGTATAAGTGGAGTGTTAAGCATCCAAATGGCCCCAAAATTTGGTGGCAGGTCCTTAGGGACATCATTGGTGCTTGGTAGAAATTTAAGCACATTTGGATTACTTCATGTTGGGTTAACCCACTTACATGTGTTGGCTACTTATAGCTTTGGGGTGCTATTAGCAAGAAATGAAATATTGTGTATTTGCTTAGTTGAGGCATGCAAAAATCATGGAATTTATTCCAGTGATTAATTAGGGTAAAACGCACCCCTAGAATTAATTATGGGATCTTTGGGATCAAAAATCCCATTATTTGAAATTATCAAAATATAGCTCTTTTTGGGAAAGAAATTGGAAAAATAGACTTTTACCAAGGAAAATCCCCAAAATTTGTCAAGTCAAAAATGAGGTGTTAATTGACTTAGGAAAATTTTTATATCTCTGTTTGAGAATTATTGGAGCAAAATACATTGAATTTACTCTTTTACCCTTTTTGTATTTATTCATGAATAATTGGAATTACATGTTGTAAAATTGTGTAATTATTTCTAAGAGTTGTATAATTGTGATATTAGCCTTGTAGAATTATTTCGGAATTTTTGGATGCACTGTTAAGTATGGAGCTAGCATAATGACATTTTGGTAATTAAGTAAGAATTGAATTTGATAGGCCACTACATTGTAGAATTTAATGAAACTCTACCATTAGTAATAAAGTAGTGATATATATTCTCAGTAATTTTCCTGGAATTTTGGTTGATATATTTCTTATACTTCATTTGGAAAATGATAAATATGTAGAATCGGTATTAATTATGGGATAAATAGAAATATAAAAAGGAAAATTATGAGATCTTGTATACAGTAATATTTTACTCATATTCAACTCAAGAAAATTTCCTTAGGTCAGTAGATTTTAATTGATACCACTTCATGTGTAAAATGACCTAGGGAATAATTTAAAGGATTTAATTAAAGGCCTTAATGACCTAGGAAAGTTGTGAAAATCAATACATTCATTTCATTAGTCCATACCGCCCTAGGATAAATATTTGGGGTCTGTTGGCCAAGGATTTAGAAGTTTGATTTCGGGGTGGTATTAGGTCATGGGCTGCGCATAGTAAAAGTAGATTGTATCATAAGGCCCACCAGTGGATAGACCGACAATTGAGATAGGGAATATGATTGGAAATATAACCCTGGTGGTTAGTGTCGTCTTAGTGACGAGAGTAAAAGTGCAAGTCTTTGGGTAACCACTTGAGCGGAGGCCGGCGGAAGACCGTCGCCCTTCTAATAATGATATTTTAAGTCACTAAGCCGCTCTAAAGTAACACTGAGAGCAAAGGGAATCATGGGTAGACATCAACTAAAGTAAATATCCTTGAGAAAGGGAGATTTGGGCTTCAGCCCATCGTAGTTCCTAGTGCCCCTGAGAGCCCTTCACCGGGCATGCCCTGGGCAGTCCTGGGATTAACCTTAATTCACTAAGTGTAATAACCGGTAGGCAAGAGTAGCCTAATAGGCTAGGTAAACTGTACTTGTTCTCACTCGTGCCGGGTTGGAGGGACTTGGAGTCTATTGACTACTTGCTCACCCGTGCAGAGTTGGATGGAATTGATGAGCTATATACTCACTCGTGCTGGGTTGGAGGGACTTGGAGTCTATTGACTACTTGCTCACCCGTGCAGAGTTGGAAGGAAGTGTTTGGTTTACTTGCTCACCCAGGCAGGGTTGGAGGAATCAGGACAGATTGGTCCTACGAGGCTCGAGATGAAATATTTGCATGTGCATAAATAGTGGCGGGACATGCGGTACTGGCCAGTCGTCACACCGACGGCAGTACGGTGGACCAGGCGGGTGCGAGGGTTTAAGGGGCCAGTAGGTTGTTTATACTGCGGTCTGGAGGACTATCCCCGGAAACGCGCACCCGACCCAACAAGACTGACGGGTGGTCAGCAAAGTGGTACGCAGAGACTCTAGAGTACACTTGTTTCATGTACAGAGGCGCACAAGAGAGGTATAGGCCTGGTAGTGTGTATACCCGCCTAGAAAGCGGAGAAGCCCGATCCGCTGCTGCCGGAGCCACGACGGCGGTACCTGAGAGTGATGCTAGCTCTCAAAAAGTGGGAACTAAAGGTCTGTGATCACAGAGTCGTTGTGTGTGAGTTGCACTTGCCTGCTACATAAACTGCATCATAATCATTCATACATATTAGGGCATACGCAATCATAGATCCTTATTATATAAATTAGTATGGTCTCTTTTATTTGATAAGTTACAATTCCTGGAAACGTTAACTTATAAATTTGTATGGGCATTTTTATAAGTTAAGGTACGACTGTGATGATAGATAGTTTACCTTTCAGTACTTTATTTCCTGCTCTTACTTTCAGTTCTTTCTTTTACAGTACTGTTTTACTTACTTGTACTACCTACTTAGAACTGTTAGAGTAGGATAACAATACTTATTACAACTGCTAGTTACTCTTGTCACCTGCTTCCACCTTGCTACCCCTTGTTGTCCTCCGCTTCTTCCTCCCGCTCGGTTCCTAAGAGCGACGGGGCGAGGTGTGGAGGAAACGACTTAGTCTTTTTTGACTAATGGTCGGTGACCATACTATTTTAGGAGCTCGAGGTGATGGACCAGTGCGTCGAGGAGGCAGGACTTGAGGAGCAGATGCCGACTACTACTACTGGAGCACATGTTCAGGTGTGATGATTTAAGATGACAGATTCCGCTGCTATTAGATTGAGAGAGAGAGTGATTTGATATTGATGTACTGGGCGTAAGCCCTTATTCTCTCTTTTGTTGTACTCATCATTTCTTTATATGATATGTACTCTGTGGCTGTGGACTTGTGTAGTTTTGTTTACTATATACTTTACTTCTGTTTCTCATATTGGCCAAACAGGTTATGATCATACTAGCTGACAGGATCGGCGTCTTGCGGTGTCGACTAACCCGTGAGTTAGTGTCACCGTAAGGCGGCGGTTGTGGGCATAAGATCGGGAGCTCCTTGGTAAGGGGAGGGATCTTACACTACCTCTGCCCCTACTCCCATGTATAGGAACAGATTCTCCCCCTCTCGCGGCCCTTGAAGTAGCGGTTGCTTCAGAGCTAGGAAGGCCTTCTCGCATTCGGGGGTCCACTCGAATTCCTTCCCACCCCTCAGAGTTCGGAAGAAGGAGGAACACCTCTCCCCTGCCCGGGAGAGGAACCTGCTAAACCCTGCCAACTTACCAGTAAGGCGTTGGACCTCCTTAGCGTCCTTCGGAGATCCCAACTCCAGGATTGCTTATAACTTGTCTGGATTAGGCTCCACTCCTGAAGGGGTGAGGAGGTGCCCTAAAAACTTCCCCCTACTGGACCCGAATACAAATTTTAGAGGGTTGAATCTCATTTTATATTTCCTTATAGTTTTAAAAGTTTCCCGTGGATCCAAGAGGTGGGACTCGAGGTCTCGACTCTTAATCATCAGGTCATCTACATAGACCTCGAGGTTCCGCCCCTTCTGCTCCCGAAATATCCGGTACATCATCCTTTGGTAGGTCGCCCCTGCGTTCTTCAATCCGAAGGGCATCATGTTGTAACTGAAACACCCATCCTCAGTGACGAAGGTGACGTCTTTGATGTCCGGGGGATGCATGCATATCTGGTGGTACCCTGAAAAGGCATCTAAAAAACTCATTAGTGGAAAACCGACGGCTGAATCAACCAGTGCGTCGATTCGAGGCACAGGGTAACAATCCTTCGGGCATGCTTTATTTAAAAGAGAGAAGTCGATACACATTCTCCATTTACCCCCCCTTTCTTCACCATTACAACATTGCTCACCCACCCCGGATACCTATTCGCAGATATGAACACTACCCGAAGAAGCTTCTCCACCTCTTCTCTTATAGGCCCGACCATCTTGGAAGTGATGGCCCTCTTCTTTTGCTGGATGGGGCAGACCTTGGGGTCGAGGTTGAGGCGGTGGCACGCCACGTCCGCGTCGACCCCCGGCATGTAAGCTGCACTCCAGGCGAATACATCGATGTTCTATTGCACGTACCTCCGGATGTCCTCCTGATCCCTAGGGGTGAGCTCTCCGCTGACCTTGATCTTCTCTTTTCGCACATCCTTCGTGAGGATGTCCATCTCCACAACCTCCACTGCTGTCCTCAGCCTTGAAGGCTCCTCCTCTTCTTCTTGCTCCCTTGGGTTTTTTTCCTGCTCCCTTGACCTGCGCTCCACCACTTCCCGCTCCTTGTCAACCGCAGCCACTCTCTCAAAGGACTTCCCCCTTTCTTTTTCGGGACTCATTCCTGGCGAGGATCGCTTCCCCCCTTTTGGCTGAGTCTCCTTTCCGGACGACTCCCTCATCTCCCCATCTTCCTTTTTCTGCCCTTGGCACCTCCTGCCTCCTTCCTACCTTCCTGCACTCCTGCCATCCATGGTTCTACTACAAGTCCTCTCTTTACTCCATCCACCTCTCTCTCCTCCTGCTCCTCTCTGTCCACCTACTCTCCTTGCTCCATCCTCCTCTCTAGTTCTTCTGTATCACCCTTCCATGAGATGGTGTTTACTGCCGTAACATAGCATTCTCGGGCTGCCTTCGGATCTCCCCGCACCCTGATCTGGGTTCCCCCTGAATTAAGCTTCAAACATTGATGGAACGATGATGGCATGCATCTGAAGGCGCTGATTAAAGGGAGCCCAAAGATCGCGTTGTATCTGCTGGGGGCATCCACTATCACAAAGCGGCAGTTTAGGAATAGCCCCCCAGAGTTACCTGGAGCCCTACTCCTCCCTCCACCTCCTTCCGCTCTCCTGAAAATCCGAACAACGGTCCGCCCGCCGCCAACACTCTCATGGATTCCACTCACATCTCATTAAACTCCTTTTTGAAGATAATATTTACGGAGCTCCCATTATCCACCAAGATTCTGGACACCGTGAAGTTTTTGATGGCGGTCCTGATCACTAGTGCATCGCAGAAAGGATCTTCATGATCTGGTAGATCCCTCCTGGAAAAAGTAATCTTCTCATCTGGGGGAGGGGCCTGCGACGTCGAGGAGACACTCCGATTGTACATGGCATGGAGGCTGGCCTTGCGGGTAGCCTCAATCCCCCCCCCCCCCCCCCCCGTGGATCACCCCGATTCCCCCTCGATGTCCTGTATCTGAACGATCCACACACCGGTCCTCCTCCCCGGTTCCCGTCACCTCTACATTCCGCACCGGTAACTGCTGCTCCCCTGCTACCCTTCTCCCCTTCAATTCCAGAAACTCTAGGCAGGTAGCCGTCGCGTGGCCTTCCTCCTCGTGAAAGTTGCAATACGGCAAGGCTACCCCCCATCCTGCCTCCCCTCTTGGGGGTTCCTCCTCCTCCCCGCTCTTCCTCGCCCTCTTCCTCTTCCTCGGCCGATGGCCATTGCTTGTTGAGGTGGGGGTGGGAGTGGCCTCGGACCATGCCCCCACCCTAACGGATTAAACCTTCCCTGTCTTAGATTATAGTTTCTTCCTCCCTGGGGGGCCCCTCCCTTGTCCTTGAACAGGACCCCCTGGCTGCCTCCAGCCCAGTTCCGGATGCACTGGCCCCCTTGGCTCCTCCCTTATCATTCCCTCCTGCTGCCTGTCCCCTCCCGGCTCCCTCTGCTCCACATCCGTCAGTCTTGCCAATTTCCTAGCAAAGGCCGGGTTCGCTGCCTCCATAGCTATTTCCTTCGCCGCCTTTTCCATAAACCCCTCGAACGACAACGGTGGCTTCCTGGTCAGGCTCGTCTTAAAAAAGCTCTTCTTTAGCCCCACTGTGAAAGCCATCTAGAGAGCGAAACTAGGCACCTCTTGGATGTCAAGAATCTCCGCCTAGAAGCGGTCCACATATTGAGCCAAGGACTCATCGGCCTTCTGCTTGATCAAGAAAATGTACTCCGGGTTTTTCTTCCTCTTCTTAGAGGTCGAGAAGCGCATTTGGAAGCTTCTGCTCAGATCCTCAAAGCCATAGATCGACCCTGCCGGGAGTTGGTGGAACCAATCCCTAGACTTGTCTTTCAGGGTGATGGTGAAAAGGCGGAACTTAAAAGCGTTTATCATTGGTCTGATGGAGACTGCGTCTTCGAACCACTGCAGGTGCTGGAGGGGATCGTCCTTCCCCACATAGTAGGTCATCTCGGGCTCGCGGAACCCTTCTTGGACGGGTGCCGAAAGGATCAACTCGCAGAAAGGAGATCCTCTCGCCGGGGGTCTCGCCGCCTCCACTCGCGCAACCATCCCGCCAGGCGAGATGGCACTCGCTGGGCTGGCGAAAAGTTCTCTTCCCTTAACATCTCGCCTGCTGCCTTCCGCCACTACCTCCTTTCCCGGTCGCCTCCCGGGTGCGTCCTCGCCAATTCTTGCCTGGTTGATCCCCTCGCAGGGTGCGATACCTGGCTCCTGGGGTGTTGGGGTCTCGCATTCCCCTCTCTGTGAGATCTGCTTCAGCATGTCCATGATCCCCCCAATGGATGTCATGAACTCCGCCCTCCCGACATATTCTCCTAGTTTCGGGGACCCGCCTCCATTTCCTTCAAGATCCCCCACCATGAGGTCATACAAAGTTCTTCTGTGCAAGCTGTTGTTCCACGCTCACCGCACCATAAATGTTGGAACCAATAAAGTAGGTCCCTCCTAAAGCTCGGAACTGAAGATGCAGCTCACCCTTACTCTCTTCGGACGACCCTCTGGACAAGGCCCTCAAAATACTAGACCGGAGGCCTCAGCGCGGAGGTCCCACCTCTTACCCAGAAGAATTGGAATCCTTCCCCTCCCTAGCCAATGCTGAGCTAGGTGCCTTAGAAAGAGAGAAGGAGAGTTAGGAAAATCTGTCCTTTCTAAGGCACCTTACCGGTATATTTATAGGCCTCTGAACTGGGAATGCTAATAACAAACTGGAGCTGTCCTGAAATTACAAGAATACCCTTAATCGGGTCTGCCAACAGCCATACTCCGCTGTTCTGAAGGGCTACATGCAGGCCACCCAGGTCAAAAGCATAAAATCCTGTGGGGCTAAAAGATAGACTCGGCCCTACCTGAACCGGCCTTAGACCGAACCGGGGATTTGACGAGACCTCCCCTCCAGGGTCTTCTCGCCTGAAAAAAGCTTCCTTCTGGAAGCTTCTCGCCTAACGAGAGCTCCGTCTCGCTAGCGAGAGCTGCCCCTTGAAGTCCTCTCGCATGGCGAGTCAGCTACTTGCCTGCGAATGCCTCCTCCTTTAGCACTGACTTGCCTATCTCATGACGCAGCTCTCGCTCAGGCCCTTCTCACCTGGGCCCTCTCGCCTGTTACCCTGGGCGGGATCCACTCGCTCTGCGAATTGATGACTGTATTAGGCCGTCTCGCCTAGACCCCCCTTTTTCAAGCCTATGGCCCCTGCAAGCCCGAGGTTGTACAGACAAGATCCATTCCAAGTGAGAAATACGGTTATGGACTCTTCATACTTTTCGTGCAAACCTCAACGAATGAAGAAGGACATCGGAATCTCCATAAAGCATTGTTTGTATTTTTATTTACATTCAATTTTTTGGTAAAGTAATTTTCATTCCTATTTGTAAGGGTTGGGTGCAACCCGTTGTGGTGGAGTTGTGACTCCGTTGTTGGAAGGGTTCCTTTCGTGGTTAGGGGAGCGTTGCTCCTAGTGTGAGGATTGGATTTCAATCCGTTTGGAGAAGTGACCAAGTCGTCCCTTGGTGGGAGATAGGTCGAAGGGGGAAAGTGGACGTACCCAAATCGGGGAACCACTATAATTCTTTGTGTGTTTTCTGTGTTTTGTTTGCTTACTTGTGCAGGTTAGTTTAATTCCGCAAAAAACTGCATGACACTTATTCCCCCCCCCCTTATAGGTTGATTAGGTTGACAGTAGATACTTTCAAGTGGTATCAGAGGGAGGTTACTCATCAATAAGGTTAACACCTTGAGTAAGATCATGTGTCTAGTGTCAAGAAGAAAGAAGATCTCAGGAATGGACAGACTAGAGTATACAGGAAAGATTCGAGTATGCACCAAGCTGAATTTTCCCATCTGGAAGGAAAGGATCAGGTTCTACATGGAAGAAGTCGATCCCCGACTCTTCATTATAGTGGAGGAGGGCCCTCATATCCCCACTAAGGCCTCCACCATTGATCCGACCAAGATGGTGCCCAAGAGGCTCTCCGAAATGGATAAGGATGAGATGGTTCTTATCGGCCTAGACAAGAAAGCTCAAAACATTTTAGTGAGCGTCGTCGATGATTCAATGATGCAGAATTTTAGCAACTGCAGGACTGTCAAGGACATCTAGCACTGCCTGATCATTTTTATGGAGGGCACAGATGAAGTAAGGGATGATCGAAGATCCCTTCTGAACCAGAAGTATGAGGCCTTCAGGCAAGGTCCCAAGGAAGAAATCGTAGTGACATTCGAGAACTTCCTGAATATCGTTAATTCCCTGAAGGGTTATGGCAGAGTGTTCACCGATGGTGAACTAAATGACAAATTCCTTAGATCCCTAACTAAGGAATGGGACACCAAGATCTGCGCCATCAGAGAGTTTGACAAGCTGGCAGAAACTGATCCCCAGATTCTGTTTGGGAAGCTAATGTCCTACGAGCTTCAGCTGAACACCAGAAAAGCTGAAGAGGAGGCTGATAAGGCTGCTGCCAAAGAAAAGACTGTGGCCCTGAAAGCTAATAGCTCAAGGAAAGGCAGGGGTGCAGTCTCGTCCCACTCTCGGAGAAAGGCTGAGGAAGAAGACTCTGAGCCATGCTCATCCGGCTCAGACCTATCTGAAGAAGAATTCTCTTTCATCACTAGAGAGTTCAAGAAGTTTCTAAAGATGAGGAATCAGAGAAAAGGAGATGGCCCCTCCTCCAGACATCAGAAGAAGAATTACTCTTCTGACAGGTATGATTCTAAACAGAACAAACATCATTCTGCTAACATTATCTGCTTTGGGTGCAATAAGCTAGGCCACGTCATTGATGACTGCCACCAAAGCAAGAGAGATAAGGGGAAAGGAGAGGAGCACAAGTCCTCTCGAGATAAGAATAAGGAGAGGAGCTACATTGCCAAGAAGCCAAAGACACTGAGTGAATCTGACTCATAAGACTCCAGTGATGATGAGCAAACCTACTTCGGGCTAATGGGTCGCTCCGAATCAGATGGAGATTGTCCCCCATTTACTGGGAAGGTAAAATATCGCACCCCCCTCTCTGACTCTGGCTCTGACTCTGAGTCTCCTAAAGATGATCACGAGGACATCCCATCTGCCCGTGAAGCTGAACTCCTCGAAAAGTATGAGCTCCTGCTCAATACATTTGAAGAATGCCGAAAGAGGTTGAGAGCTCAGAAAAAGGAAGTCAAATTCCTTAAGGCTGAGGGAGTGTCCCTAAGAGAAGAGATCAATGGTTTGATATCTCTCCGACAGGAACACCTGGACCTTACTTTTGAGCACTCAGATTCTCTAAGGCTCCTTGACCAAAAGCATGAAGAAATTAACAAGCTGGAAGAACAGCTTGCGGCCAAGAGGAAGATTGTAAAAAGCTTCTCTATTCCCAAGACCGTTCTTCCTCTAGTTAATGAACTCTCTGCTCAGGCTAAGGGGGATGGCTTAGGGCATGTGGCTGAGCTTGGTAAATCATCCAGGAGAAATAGAAATCAGATGAAAAATAAGGCTACTAAGAAGGCCTCTGTTACAGAAAAGGGAAAGGCCCCACTCGATCATATTTCATTTCGAAAGCCTAGCTTTTCCTGCAATGAGCATGTCTTTGAGTCAACCTATGGCCACCTCTTTTGGCCCTCGGTTGAAAAGCCCAAGAGCCAGTATGATGGATGGACCTTCCCCCACAACTACGGTGAGAGTCTTCAAGGCACCTTATGAGGAAATCCAAGTGGAGAATTATGGCCACTTCTCTAGCGGCCATAATAGGAAGCAGACACCAAAGGCCAAGCCTGTTATACAGTAGGAACAGGAAGTGAAGTAATCGTGTGACTTCTGTCATCATGATGCCTCCACCTTAAGATCCAAGGCCCTGGCTGGACCCACCGTTCCAAGGGTGAAGCAGGAGCCTAGGAAACGGTACAACAGGTTTGACTGTTGGTGCTGTGGCAAAGTTGGTCACTTTGCCGTGGATTACTGGTTTAATCTACGAAATAATGAGACTCCTCATGTTAGCAATGCGAGGCCGACCACTCGTAGGGTTAACCACCCGAGGGGGAGTGTGCTAACAAGGAATCTAGGACCCAAGTCCGATTGGGTTCCTAAGGGAAACTAATTCTGTTTTGCAGGTATGTCCAAAGGCCACCAAAACGCCAATCTGGTACTTGGACAGTGGAGGCTCCCGGCATTTGACCGGGACAAGAAGCCTGTTGCGTGATTACTCCCAAGTCGAAAATGGACCCAAAGTCATCTTTGGAGGATCAGATCGAGGAGTCACCAAGGGTTATGGTATGATATCCAACGGTGTATTCTCTATCACAGACGTGGCCTATGTTGAAGGGTTAAACCATAACCTGATCAGTGTAAGCCAGTTGTGTGATAAAGGATACGACGTTAAGTTCTGCAAGGAAAAGTGCCTGATAATATCTTGTGCCTCTTCGGAGACGGTATTAACTGGCATTAGGAGCAGAAATATTTTCTGCTTAGATTTTCTTAGCATAGACTCTTCTACCCCCGTTTGCCTAGTAGCAAAAGACTGTGCATCTCTCTGTGATCAATGGCATAAGAGATTAGCACATATTAATTTCAAAACTATTAATATGTTGTTTTCTAAGAACTTAGTAAGGGATGCCCCTACTATTAAGTGCATCAAAGATAGCCCTTATCCTGCATGCCAGAAGGGCAAATAGACTCGGGCTACCTTTAAGGGCATTGCAGACAAATACTCTTCCAGATGTCTTTATCTTCTGCATATGGACTTGTTCGGTCCAGTGCAAGTTCATAGCTTAGGAGGCAAATCGTATATGCTAGTGATTGTTGATGATCACTCTCGGTTTACGTGGGTGTTCTTCTTGAAACGAAAGTCAGATACGTTTGACATCTTCACTAATTTTGTCAAGCAGATTCAGAACGAACTTAACTGCTCCGTGGTCAAAATTAGAAGTGACCATGGAATAGAATTCGAGTCTGGGGCTATGACAAAATTCTGTGAAGAACATGGTATCTTTCATGAGTTTTCCTCCCCGCATACTCCTCAGCAAAAACGGAGTTGCGGAGAGGAGGAATAGAACGCTCATTGAAGCATGTACGACAATGTTGAATGACGCTTCTCTTCCAGAGTACTTCTAGGCAGAGGCTGTCAATACAGCTTGCCACATGCAAAACCGAGCCTTGATCAACAAGAACCATCGTAAGACGCCTTATGAGCTATTGAATGGCAGGAAATCGACCATGTCCTATCTAAGGAGTTTTGGCTGCAGATGCTATGTACTCAATAATGGGAAGTACCCACGTATTAAATTCGGAGAAAAATGCTTTGAAGGCATCTTCGTGGGCTATAGTAGCCATAGTCAGGCATATAGGGTTTTCAATAAGAAAACCCTAGTGGTAGAAGAGTCAATTAATGTTGTATTTGATGAAGGAAGCTTGATTCACAACAATTCTTCTAGTGGCATTCTTGAAGATGCAGGTGCAAGGCTTGAATAGCTAAGTCTAGATGAGACTGCTAAAAATGAAGCTCCCAAGTACGTCAAGGTCTCCACCTCAACACCAACTGGAGAAGATGACGATCAGGATGGGGAGATTCTCCTAGAAGAGGGAGGAGCCTGAGAAGCTGTAGGAGCTCTAGATGCCAGAATCTTAGAGCTCAGACATGTGAGGGATCACCCAAGAGATCAGATCATAGGAGATCCTCGGGACGGTGTCAGAACTTGCAGAGGTACAATTAACGAGATTCTGCACCTTAGTTTTCTGTCACAGGTTGAGCCAAAGAAGTTCGACGAAGTGAACAAAGATACGTTGTGGATATTGGCCATGCAAGATGAACTTCATCAATTCGAACGATGCAACGTCTTGACGCTAGTTCCCAGACCAAAGAAACAGAATGTGATCCGCACTAAGTGGATCTTCAGAAACAAACTGGATGAACACGGTGTCATCATCAAGAACAAAGCCAGACTGGTGGCTCAAGGATATAAACTGGAGGAGGGGATTGACTTCGACCAAACCTTTGCACCAGTTGTAAGGCTCGAGGCGATCAGGTTGTTCCTGGCGTATACCTCTCACAAAGGATTCACTGCCAATCAGATGAACGTGAAGTCTTCTTTCCTGAATGGAGATTTAAAAGAGGAAGTATACGTCGCGCAACCCCTAGGTTTTGTTAATCCAACTCTCCCTGATCATGTTTACTTTCTTAATAAAGGATTATATGGCTTAAAACAAGCTCCTCGAGCTTGGTATGAGACTCTGTCTAGTTTTCTTCTTGAGAACAAGTTCTCGAGAGGAAAAACAGATAAGACATTGTTTCTTAGGGAAGTCAAAGGAAAGATTTTACTGGTGCAAATCTATGTCGATGACATAATATTCGGCTCAACGGACAACAACCTGTGCAAGAAGTTTTCCAAACTTATGCAAGAGAAGTTTGAAATGAACAGTATGAGAGAGCTGAAGTATTTCTTGGGACTTCAAGTGAAACAGTTTGAGGATGGAATTTTCATCTCTCATTCGAAGTTCACAAATGAACTCCTCAAGAAATTCGGAATGGAGAGTGCAACCTCTATGAGGACTCCAATGGGATCCACTGTGTCTCTGGACAAGGATGAGAATGAGAAACCTTTTGATGAAACCAAGTACAGAAGCATAATTGGATCCCTGCTCTACCTTACTTCTAGTAGACCGGATATTATGTTTTCCACATGCGTTTGTGTCAGATATCAGGTGAACACTAAGGTATCTCATTATGTCGCTGCAAAGCGGATTCTTAGATACCTGAAAGGTACACCAAATCTTGGCTTATGGTACCCAAGAAACAATGATGTCGAGCTGATATGCTTTTCAGATGCTGACTTTGCAGGAAGCAGGGATGATAGGAAATGCACTTTCGGGACATGCCAATTCCTCGGAAGAAGGCTTATATCATGGAGTAGTAAAAAGCAGAACTGTGTCGCAACCTCTATGGCTGAATCTGAGTACATCTCAGCAAGCAGCTGTTGCGCACAACTTCTATGGATCAGAAATCAACTCGAAGATTATGACTTGCAGTTCAGAGAAGTTCCCATGCATTACGACTCCTCGAGCGCAATTGCAATTGCGAACAATCCAGTGTCACACAGCAGAACAAAGCATATTGAAGTGCGCTACCACTTCATTCAGGAGCATGTGGAGAACAAAGATATATCTCTCTGCTATGTCCCCATGGATAAGCAGATTGCAGATATCTTCATGAAGCCACTAGACGAGGCCAAGTTCAATTTCTTCAAAACTGAACTCGGCATGCTGAACTTTGAAGATTGAAGACTGAAAGGCTCAAGGCTCTTGGATCAAGGGGAAGCATCTACTAGGAACTCAAGATCGGGCACAGATGCAAGAACTGAGGGGGAGCATTTTGCTCCAAGTGAAGTCCAAGGTTTGCAGAAGCCAAAAAGGGGGAGATTACCCTCTCGGCCAAGGCTAAGGTGGCTATTAATGCTAAGCAGGCCACAAAGGCTATGTTGCTCTCAGATAGGGGGAGATCACCTCGGCTAAGGCTATGTTGCTCTCAGGAAAATGGTGAATTCCACACTCAGCTGAATTTTCATTTTATGATTTTCATTTCCATCTGTTCTATTCACCTTAGCTTGTAGGATTTAGGCTTCTTCAAATAGGGGGAGATTGTTGGGTATTGCATCCACAATATACCTGATTTGAAGAAGAGCCTGAACAAGCTAAGTTGAATTTACAATGTATTTGACAATTCTATTAAGTTGTGCTTGCAACTATTCCATGCTAAGTACACACAAATGTAAGAGTGCAGTGGGTCAATATACGCGGGTCTGCGCAATGTAATCCCTCATTGTGTAGATCAGTGTGTTGATCCACGTGTGCTCTCTCTATTGGAGTGTACTTATTTTCAAGTACAGGGTCAAGGTAGATCAAGAGCAGAAGAAGGAGCAAGGATGGGTCAAAGACCAAGCTATCAAAAGAAGAAAGGAGGAAAATTCTTCCAAGTAAGAATCGACGGGAGTCGTTAGTGGTTCCTGCCGACTTCGACGAGAATCACTAAGTGACTCCCGCCGACTACTTCCGGCTGGAAAAGCCAGAAATTCTGCCAAGGCAGAATCAGTGGGAGTCGGGAGTGATTCCCGCCGACATCGATGGGAATCACCAACGAATCCCGCCGATTTTGCCTTAGGTAGATTTCGCCGCTCGCTGGACCGGTCCAGGCCGCCTTGCTCATTTCGGCCAAAACTCGAAATTTCCGAGGTGGGCCCCACAACAGTATTTTAGGGTTTGCCTTTGGGTATAAATACGATGTTATTCCCGTTGTCTACAGGACATACCGGAATACGAAAAACAGAAGAAGTCGGCCGTGACCTAGCCGATCGTGGAATCCGCCGCTCGCACGTTGCCGCTCGCCAGGTTGTCGCCGCCGCTGATCTCAGCTCGTCTCTGATCGCTCGACGATAGCACTGAGGCAAGCAGCCCATCTCACGTGTCTCTCTCGAGATCTCTTGTCTTCTGATTCGTTGAATGAGACTTGTTATCCCTTCCGAATCGGTTGAGACGTTTGATCCGACTGAGATCGTTCGAAGACCTAGCTTGCTTCGTCAAGAAGTTTGGATTTACAAAGCATCGCTGCCGCACTTGCTTGCCGCCGCCGATCTTGACAAGATCCATTCCAAGTGAGAAATCCAGGTGTGGACTCTTCGTACTTTTCGTGAAAGCTTCAACGAACGAAGAAGGACATCAGAATCTCCATAAAGCATTGTTTGAATTTTTATTTACATTCAATTTTTTTGTAAAGGAATTTTCATTCCTATTTGTAAGGGTTGGGTACAACCCGTTGTGGTGGAGTTGTGACTCCGTTGTTGGAAGGGTTCCTTCCGTGGTTAGGAGAGCGTTGCTCCTAGTGTGAGGATTGGATTTCAATCCGTTTGGAGAAGTGACCAAGTCATCCCTTGGTGGGAGATAGGTCGAAGGGGGAAGTGGACATACCCAAATCGGGGAACCACTATAATTCTTTGTGTGTTTTCTGTGTTTTGTTTGCTTACTTGTGCAGGTTAGTTTAATTTCGCAAAAGACTGCACGACACATATTCCCCCCTTATAGGTGGATTATGTTGACACTAGATACTTTCAACTATGCTTGATCAATTCAAACAAGCAAATGATTATAGCTATGACAACACAGTGTGGCTACATGGACAGCTATTCCCTCCTCTAGTTCCTGTTGAGCCTGCTCATGTTGAAGTTCCTCCAGCTGAGCATGTTCATGATGATAGTTATCCGGCTCCGGACTACACTCAATATGGGACAGACTCACAGAACTTCTCTCATGTTGCTGTTGCTACTACTGTGACTCCAAAGGTTCAAGCTGCTACTGATGTTGCTCTTGCTGTGTTCTTTGAGGATCAGGTTATCAAGAAAAGGAAATTTGGAGAATGTACTTCAGAAGTCAGACCAGAACCGGCCAGGCCATCTCAAATAAGAGAAGGACCTAACTGTGAGATGGATGAAGTCTGGAGCCCTACTTCATAGGGAATTATCTTGGATACCTTTTCCCTCTACGAGCTCGGAGCGGAGAAGCATCAGTATCATTACAGTACAAAAGAATGGAACAAATATAAAGAGGCCTACACTACGAGAAGGATTCATTTCCGGAAATACAAGAATGTTGATCGTATGCCTCCTCCTCCACCAAAGTACTATCTGAAGCCTATTAAATATTTTGATAGACAGTTGCAGAAGAGAAAGAACAGGAAGGGCTGATGTCTTATTTTCTTTGCTTATTATGTGTATTGTGGGATGCCCTCCCTATTCTAAAAACATTTGATGTAATATACATATATGCGATGGTTTATATATTGATCTAGAATGCGTGTCAACTTATTTATCTTTTCATGTCTTAACTTTATTTCTTTTTATAAGAAATTCACCTTAGCTTGTATGATTTTGGCTTCTTCAAATAGGGGGAGATTGATGGGTATTGTATCCACAATAATCCTAATTTGAAGAAGGGACCAGTCAAGCTAAGATGAATTGAGATTGTATTTGATATTGCTCTTTAGTTATGTACTTGCAGGTTTACAATGCCAAGTACACACCAATATCAGGTTATAGTGAGTCGGTAAACATAGGACTGTACAATGTAATCCCTCATTGTGTAGGCCAATGTGCTGACTCACGTGTAATCTTTCTATTAGGGTATACTTTTTCTCAAGTACAAGTGAAAGCTCAAGGATTGTCAAGGGTAAGACTCAAGAAAAACTAGAATTTTACTTGGGTAAAATTCGGCGAGTATGGTTAAGCATACATGTCGAATTCGTCGAGTATCATCATTGATACGCGCCGAATTCGTCGAGTATACTTACTAATACCTGTCGAATTTGCCGTATATACTTAGGTTAAA
The DNA here is from genome assembly GCA_039513925.1 of Platanthera zijinensis. NCBI lineage: Eukaryota > Viridiplantae > Streptophyta > Magnoliopsida > Asparagales > Orchidaceae > Platanthera > Platanthera zijinensis. Next base: position 35,409,831 of record CM077098.1, read on the forward strand.
TTCATTGGTTTTGTGAAAAATCTAGCAAGTAAAATTCATCGAGTATCATTGAGCATACTCATCGAATTCGTCGAATATATCTAACGATACTCGCCGAATTCGTCGAATATACTAAGTGATACTCGTCGAATTCGTCGAGTCTAGTCGACACTACTTCTCTAGATTTTTCCAAGTCTAATTCGTCAAATATCAAAGTGTTGAGTGTGTTGAGTTAACTTGATGATATTTGACGAATATAGCTCATGGCATTGAGTGAGCAGAAAACGTTGAGTGCATCGAGTCAGTTCACCTATACTCGACAAATTCGTCGAGTATGCCAGGTGATACTAGACGAATTCGTCGAGTATGACTCGTCACCAAGGAGTTGAGTTACCAATCGGCCTGTGATGTTTTGTCCAAGTATTTTTCATCAAATATCAATATGCATTCGATGAGTATCATTATGAAACTCGACGATACTCGACGAATTTTTCTTAGGTCATTTTTCCGAAAATTTCTTCCTCCTATCATGGGTTCGGTCGGCCATGTACAGTGCTTTTTTAGGTTTAATTTTTGGAAATATTTTATAGGCGTTTCATTTTGAATCCCTCTATAAATACCTAGAGTAATTTTGAAATATTAATGGATCTTAAAAACCTAATCTCTCGAATCAATTTACTCTTTCCAGAAATAACGATCGTCGGCCTCACGCTCTGATATTCGCGAGTTTCTTCCGATCGGCCGCAATAACAAGAAATCTTCTTTGACAACGACTTCTTTGACTGGATCGCTTTCTCGTTCAAGATCTGATTTACTCCAGTCCTCGTTGGTTGAAGATTCAAGATCAAAATTTCAAGATCCAAAGATTTCAAGTTTTTCCGAGTTCTCTAAGATTCAACTTCCAACCTTCAAAGAACGTCGAATCAAAATTGGAATCGTGTGTTGTGTTGTAATTTCTTTTTGAATATTGTAGGAGATTTTTCTCCTAGTTTTGTGGATTCATTTGTGGATTGAGAGAGTAGATCCGGTTGTGGATCGAGTGTGTAGATCCGATTTGTGGATCGAGTTGTATTGGAGTTTATTCTCCGAGTGATAGGCGCTTGGTCTCTGAGGAGTTGGAGTTTCGACTTTGAGGTATAAGATTTGACGAAACCTAAGTTTTGTGAAGTAGCCGAATCGTACCCTTTGTGATAGATAGGTGAGGCAGGACAGTGGACGTACCCAATACGGAGAACCACTATAAAAATCTCTGTGTTTGTGTGCTTGTCCTTTAAATATTTTTATTCCGCAAAAGACGCAAACATCACCTATTTACCCACCCCCCTCTAGGTGATTTAGGTAGATGCTAGATACTTTCAACTCACTCTCAGCAACATTCTTGGACTTCAACGCCAATGCTTTCTTTCTCGGCTCCACATATTACTCTTGTTGTGTAATCCTCAGTTCCACTTCATGAGTTTTCAAGTTTCCTGTAAGATTCTCAAATTGAACAGTCTTTAGATCATGTGACTCTGAGATGGCTGTCACTTTTGGATTGAACTTCGGGAGAAGCGATCTAAGAACCTTCCTCAATAAATCTCCGTTTGAGAAAATCTTTCCAAGAATCTTCAAGTCATTCACAATTTTGCTGAACCTCGTGTACTGGAGTCTAAATCTTCATCGACCTCCATCTTGAACTTCTTAAATTCTGACTCTAGCTGGAAAAGCTTTAATTCTTTTACCTACGATGTACCTTCATGAGTAACTTCAAGTAGGTTCCAAATATCATACACAGTTTCACAAGCACATACACGGTTAAATTCATTTCTATCTAATGCGCAGAATAAAGCGTTCATTGCCTTAGCGTTATTTTTGCATCGTAGCTTATCAATGTCATCCCATTTGTCTTTGGGTTTTTCCATACTAGCACTCCCTACTACAGTTATAGGTGGAGTGTAGCATGTTTCTATCATGCCCCACACTTCGATATCTAAGGCTATTAAAAAGCATCACATTTGAGCTTTCCAATAGTTATAATCAGTGCCCGTGAATAAGGGAGTTCTACTTATCCCTTGCCCCTTGGAAAATGCGTGATTATTTTGCGCCATTACTCCCGGTGGTAAAACTAATTTCGGAATAACCTTGCTCTGATAGAAATTGTTTGATCGTGAGGTGCCCTTAGAGGGGGGGGGGTGAATAAGGGTTAACAATTTTTTAAAGCAGAGTTTACTTGATAAAATAAGTGGAGAAATCAAAACTAATTTTTCATAAATAAAACTAAACACTTAGAAATGTATATGAATGAAAATGATAGTATTTTATTTCAAAAGCAATAAAGACGAATACAATAAATCTTTATGAAGCTAGAGACTTAGGCTTATGAAAAATATAACAAACTTTTGATTTTGTAGGTCCTTCTACAAGAACCGACAAGCTAAAGTAAATCTCTCCCTAAAGCTTGCTACTGGCCTCTCCCTAGATCAAACCCCGATCTAGTCGTTGCACACAAGACAAGCATTTCTCCCTAAGCCGCACAAGGACTTGGATTCCACTCACAAGGCGGCGATTCTCTCCTAAGCCATGCAAGGACTTAGATGCCACACAAAAGGCAGCGATTTCCTCTCTCGATTACAATGAAAATAAAGAACAAAACAAAATGTAAACTTGAGAATTAAAACTCCCTTTAAACGAAATGCTGAAGATGCCGATGAATCCTTGCCAAGGTTGCTTCGAATGTTGTGTACGAGCCATCGATCTTTCACGCTTGAACCTTCTTGGGAGAATGGAGTAATTCTGAATGTTGGAGCTCTCTAGATCAGTTGCATGGGAAGGAACACTCCAACTTTTGCAATTCGTGATCTCCACAGAAAAATAAGTCATTTTTATATTTTGGGGATATTGCCTGGCGACATGGGCTATCGCCGATCGTCGACATCTTATCTTGCTTACACGTGTCCAACGTATTCGCCATTTTCGCATCCCAGATCGATCATGTCCAATCGTGCACTATCGCTGGGCGATATCGATGTTGTTGAGCGACAACGATAGTAACTGGATGTAGGCATTGAGTGCGCTAAGTTCACTCAACGCCATACTGTTTGGTCCACTGTCGCCGGGTGGCGATACTGGATTTCATCGGGCAACGCCTTAGCTCCTCTTTTCTGACCCGAATCAAAGCCCAAATGCTTTTTGTGTTAGACCTGTGATATTTGCACATCATAAACACCATATGATCAAATACAAACGAGATTTGTTATTACCAATCTAAGAAGCATAGATCGCATGCTCCAACAGCTACCTCTACTAACAGTGGTAGCAGGAGAGGGACCCTAGATGTCAGAGTGAACTAGTTTAAAAGGACGCGAAGAACTACATCTCATTCATGCTAGGAAAGGAGAGCGATGATGTTTACCAAGCTGACATGCTTAACAATTCTGAAGGGAAATCCTCTTGAGGAAGATCTGGGAGAAGTTGGTAGATGAGGCGAGAAGGAGGATGACCAAGACGACAATGCCAATTCTGAAGGGAAGAAGAAGCAGAAAGAGCAACGACATTGTCAAGAAAGAAGAGACCACCACTCCCAGTCCTAGTAGCAATCATAGTCTTGGTGACAGAATCCCAAAAAGAATAAGTAGTGGCAGTAAAAGTAACCGTGCAGTGCAACTGTGTGCTGAGAGCATGAATAGACAACAAATTGCTCGGAAAAGTTGGAATATAGAGAGTGTCCTCAAGCTGCAAAGACAAAGTGATGTGCACAACGCCTACACCATGCAAAGGAGTAGAAGTCCCATCGACAATAATGACAGGAGATACCCATTTCTGGTAGTTCAAGCAAGAGAACAAATAAGAATTGTCGGTCATGTGACAAGTGGCACTAGAGTCAATAAGCCACTTATCGGAAGATGCCAAAAGATCACAAGCTATAGAGGAGACAAGAGAAACTGATCTCATGGAGAAAGAAACCAGAAAGAAAAGAGACTAACCGCACGGTTAGACACAAGCTGGCAAAAGAGCAAATAAGAGATCGCGCGAACAAAAAATGCACAAGCCGAAAGAGAATAGGCCGACAAACAGATCGACAAACAAGTCACAGAAAGACCACAACCAAGAAAAAAGACCGGCAGAGACTCAAACCGCACGGTTGAGTTAGAAGTCGGAAAAGATCGTAGAAAGAGGATCTGCCACCAAAAGGAGCAAATAAAGAAGAGATCGCCCGAGTAGAGATCAAAACCCGCACGAGAAGCGAACCAACCCGGAGGAGCACATAGATAAGAAGTTGCACGAACACCAGCGAAGTCGCGCGAACATAAAATAACGCAAAAGTACAAGTCGCAGGAAAAGAGACAAGCAAGGGAGGGTAGAGCGGGAAGAAACTGCGCGAATAGAAGAAGACCAGAAGTGGTTAGAAAAGCAAATTGCGAGCAAAAATGATCAAAGGACCGATTAGCTCTGATATAATGTAAATAAAAGCTAAATATAGACAAATTTTATTGCTAAAAAAATTTAAACAATACATAGGTATGCCCCCCTTATTTATAGAAAATGAGGGAGAGGAGAGAATACAACAAGAGATGTGAGACTAAGTACAATCCGCGCGACTTATGCGGTTTGACATTGTCAAACTGCAACACTGTACAAAACTGCTGTTCACCTAGAGGCAACAGAGGTAAGCCGCCAAACCTCCACTAAAGACCACTAGACCGTCGTTGCTAGCCATCAGACCACAACTATGTGTTGCCACCAGACCGTAGTTGCGGACTCCCATCACTGCTGTTGCAGTATGCCTCCAGGCCGCTTCTATGGCTAACCAACAGGTCGCTGATGCGTCAAGCCATCAGGTCGCTGCTGCGTCTAACCTTCAGACCGCAGCTGCGGCTAGCCTCCAGACCGTAGCTGCGGGAAGATTTTTTGTGACTATATTAGAGGGTGGTCACTAAATAATGATTTTCAATCAATTAGTGGTTAAAATAATTATTTCGTCACAAAAAATATTTTTTGTAGTGAGCAAAATTATATTATGTCACTATAAGTCATTTTTTAGTAACCAAATTATATTTGATCACTAAATAATACTATTAAGCGAAGGAAATTTTTTAAATCACAAAAAGAAATACAATCTCATTAATAAGTAATCAGCCATCAAAAATATCTTAATCATTATTATTTTACATCAAGTCAAAATTTTAATTTCCCTCCAAAAACATTTCGGCCCTGAATAAAATTTTGATTCCCTCCATCTATTATCATATTGCATTCCCCTATTTCATCCGGGTACTCGGCTAGGGCATGACACTTGATATCAGCGATCCTTCCTCTCTTTCTCTATCTCTCTCTCTCTCACTCTCTCTCCTCTCATTGTGGTTCTCTATCACTCTCTCTCTTTTTCTATATCAGCAATCATGGTCATTGTGGTTGTCTTCTTCATCTTCCACTGCATTGCGGCAAAGAGGGAAACGATGGTGGGATTCATCGGGCAGGGAAAAGTTGAGGCGGCGCGCCGCTGCCCTCAATAGGGTGGCCGTATATTGGGGATACGTTCCAACTACACTACGGAAACCCTAACAATTTCTTCGCGGAGAAGTAGAGGAGGTACAAAACTATTCCAGCCATCGTTCTCGCCGACCTTCTGATAGATGCTGGGATGTCGTTTTCAACAGTAGCGGGAGGAAGCCATTACTGGTGGGGCAGAGAAGACGAAGGGGAACAGGAAGAAGACGAATTAAGGGTAAGAAACTTCATTAATTTCTTAAAACCATCATTACAGAGTTTAACTATATATAACGCCTAAACTTAACGGTACAAAAATAACTTCTAATTAAAGTTTCCAGGTGGCTGTCTCTCCTCCGCTTGATCTGAATCCACGATCAGACGATCGTTACAACTGTCTTCTGCTTTTAAAAGTAATGACCTCATTGCTGTGTTTCTCCATCTCCCCAAAAACCCGAAAGCCTGGGATGTTGGAAGGGAGGCGGCCTGTGTAGCTGGAGACGTTTGAAGATAGTTCGCCCGAGTAGACCACGAAGACGCTTTCCCTAATAAAGCCGGTTGTTGCTGGTGTACCGGAATGAGGCACGAGGATTTTCTCACGGTCGCCGGTGCTTGACGGGCCGGAGGTTTGTGTGGCTGAAACTTTGATCTCACTTTCAGTCTGACGGGATAATGGAGTAACTGAAACAACTCAGCCTGGTACGATGGAGCTCGATGGCTGGTTCGTATCCCTGTCTTCAGCCATTTTTTTTCCTGTAAAAGGTATTGTACTGTTGCCTCTGGTTTCTTATTTTTGGACGATCTCTCCCGTGGTGCTAGGTTGATCCGGCGGATGCTGCCCTTTGACTGAGTAGGTCTGCTTCCAGGGAGTCTTCATCTTCCCAGGTGCTATCAGTCGGAGGCAATCCCGCCCATTGAACCAGTGCTTGTTTAATTTGCTTGCCCCTTCTGTTAATTTCTCTTGTACTAATTATTGCTAGTGGTGTATGTATGAGACTGTTGTTGTGACTCTTTTCCGATAGCATTGTAACTGTAGTATAGGTAGATCCATAGTATGGCTTGAGAAGTGATATGTGGAACACCAGATGAATCTTAGAATCTGTAGGTAGAATAAGCTTATAGGCTGTTTCCCCGATTCGTTCAGCAATTTGAAATGGTCCGTAAAATTATAGAGCAAGTTTCTGTGATGCTGGACGCTTCATGGAGGTTTGTCGGTAGGGTTGTAGGCGAAGTAGAACCCAGTCATTTTTCTGGAATTGTTTCTCGGTGCGGTGTTTATCTGCTTGCATTTTCATACGTTGCTGCGATTTATGTAGATTATCCCGTAAATGTTGAATAAGCTCGTCTTGTTCTCAAATTGTTGTCTCCGCTGCTTCTAGTTTGGTAGTACCTGCACAATATGAAAGTAAACCAGACGGCGTGTGACCGAACATAACCTCAAACGGGGTCATGTCAGCCGCTGAATCAAACGTCGTATTGTAATGAAATTCAGCCGTACTTAAATAATCAGACCATTTTTTTTGGATGGTTAAAAGAAAATAGTCTTAAATATTGTTGTACGCATCGATTTACTCGTTCAGTTAACCCGTCAGTTTGAGGGTGATATGCTGAACTATATTTCAGCTGAGTGCCATGTCTTTTAAATAAATCTTTCCAAAAGTTGCTTAAAAATATTGTGTCGGGGTCTGATATTATGGTTTCCGGTATTCCATGAAGTTTGCCCACGTTATTCCAGAAGATGGCAGCTACTAAGGGTGCTGTTAACGGTGGACTAATCGGTGCGAAATGCGCGGCCCGTGAAAAACGATCCACAACTACAAGAATGATGTTGTAGGATTTAGATATTGGCAAATGTGTAATAAAATCCATGGTGACATCCGCCCATAATTTTGTTGGAGTTGGTAATGGTTGCAATAACCCGTAGGGTGAATAATTCGTTTGTTTTGCTTGTTGACAGATAATGCATTCTTTAATAAATTATGTGACTTCTATTTTTAAATTGAGAATATGGAATTGCTGTTGGATTCTGTGCATTGTGCCTCGTATGCCAGAATGCCCCCCAAAACCAGTGCTATGGGCTTCGTTGATAATCAGACTCTTAATTTGCGAATTATCCGGAATGAATAAACGATGTTTAAAATATATATACTCCCTATGTATAGTCCATTCAGACCCTGCGGTGTTATTGTGTAATCTGGGAAGCAATTGTTGAGTAAAGACATCACTTTGATAATCTTGTATTAGGCCATCTAACAAGGATGATGTGACTGATGTCAATGTGTGCAGAGTAGCTACAGGAGGGTTACTAGCTGGATATCTGGACAGTGAATCTGCTACTTTGTTTTGTGTTCTAGGTTTATATTGTATTGAGTAATCGTATCCCAGTAACTTAGATAGGAATAATTGTTGGTCTGGAGTGTGTAAATCTTGCGTTAATAAATTGTGCAAACTTTTGTGGTCCGTAAAAATTGTAAAGTGGTGTCCGAGTAGGTAATGTCTCCACTTTGCCACTACGGATGTGACCGTGTACAATTCACGAAGGTATGTAGATTTACGTTGCATTAAATCTGTAAGTTTACGGCTATAATATGCGATGGGTTTTGAATTTTGAAGCAAGACAGCACTAATACCAATACCGGAAGCATCAGTCTCGATACAAAAAGGTTTCGAAAAATCGGGTAGTGTTAAAATTGGCATCTCGGTTAATAATCTCTTTAGAGGATCAAATGCAGTTTGAGCAGATATATTCCACTCATATTAAGTGGACTTTAATAAATCTGATAATGGCGCAGCTAGTATGGAGAAATTTTTAATAAATTTCCGGTAGTACCCGGCTAAAACTAAGAAGGCTCTAACATCCTTTTGCGACCAAGGTTGAGGAAAATTAAGTATTGCGCAAATATTGGTGTCCGTTGGGTATTCCGTACCTTCCGAGATTCCGTGGCCTAGAAATTCGATGGTGCTAGTAAGGAACATGCATTTGGAAAATTTTGCAAACAGTTTGTGTTTGTGAAGTAAGTCGAAAACTATTGTGAGGTGAAAAAAATGGTCTTCCTCATTAATACTGTTAATGAGGATGTCATCAAAAAAAATCACTATGAATTTTCGTAAGTAGGCCTGAAAAATAGTGATCCTTACGGATTGAAAGGTTGACGGTGAATTGGTTAATCCGAATGGCATAACCGTAAATTCATAATGGCCGTGGTGTGTACGAAATGTTGTTTTGTGTATGTCGTTTTCGGCCATTCGTATCTGATGATAGCCCACACGTAAATCCAGTTTGGAAAAAACTCTTGCCAGAAATAGTTCGTCCAATAATTCGTCAATTGTGGGAATGGGAAATCTGTCCTTAATGGAGATTTTATTTAAAGCCCTATAATCGACACAAAAACGCCATGTATTATCCTTTTTATTAATGAGGATTACTGGGGCGCTGAAACTCGATGTACTCGGACGAATATAGCCTAAGTGTAACAATTCTTTCACTATTTTTTCGATTTCATTTTTTTGGAATTGCGGATATCAAAAAGGTTTAACGTTGGTGGGTACTGCATTTGGAATTAGTGGGATTGAATGATTCAAAGCTCTATGGGGTGGTAATGAGGTTGGCTCTTGAAAGAGCAAGTGGTACTGGGAGAATAATGATTGGAAATTATGTGGCAGGAGTTTAATCGAATCCGAATAAACCTTTTCCTGCGGAATATGCGTAGCGTGCAGCAAGAAACAACATGATTCGCCTTGTAAAGACAATAGACATGCCTTTTGTGGGTATGAAGCTTTTGAGAGGTGTGAGGAGCTATGTGCTTGCAATACAATAAGTTCGTTTTCGCTATTAAATGATATGGTTTTCTTGTCGTAATCAATGGTGATCGGTCCTAGTGAATGAAGCCATGGTGCTCCTAGAATATTATCGGAACCGTGTAGGTCTAAGACGTACAAATGCAGTTCAAAAGAGTTACCCTGTATGAGTAATGTGTGGATGTGCATTTTCCTAAACAGTTAACCGATGTCCCATTTCCCATATAGACTGGGAATGACGGAATATTTGTAACCGGTAAGCGAAGCAAAGAAACGGCTTTCTTTGAGATAAAATTATGTGAGCTTCCTCCATCGACTAACGACTCGAGCGGTTGAGAGTTAATGAGGGCAGTAACTCTTAAGCAATGTGCTGGTATTTGACCATGCAACGCATGTATAGATACAGCCGAATGGTTTAGCTCGTCTATCTCTTCGTCAGGGACACTATCTAAAACTTCATCTTCGCCATCCTCCGTGTCGTCAAAATATAAGAGAGTACCTTTCCCTTTACAACGATGGCCATATGCGTATTTCTCGTCGCAATTATTACACAATCCCTTGTCTCGGCGATATTGCAATTCGCCGGGCATGAGGCGCTTAATTGGTAATTTAGACGGTGATGGTTGTATGGTTGAATGGATTGGTTTGGGAAAAGTATGTTGCGACCACTTGCTTTGTGATTGAAAAGTGATTTTTGAACGTGTTTCCTCCTTCTCTTCATCCTCAAACATGCGAGCCAACGAAAAAGCATCATATAAATTTGTTGGACGTTGTGTTCGAACCATATGCCTAATTTGTGGGTTTATACCGGAAACGAAGGTACTAGTAAGGGCAGCTATGGACATGCCCGGGACAAGAGTACAGAGGTCCTCAAATTGTTTTTTGTATTCGTGGACAGTGGTTGTTTGTGTCAATTTTGTGATACTCGTCGTAGGATCATCGTATGAAGAGGGCCCGAATCGTTTAAAAATCGCATCAACAAAAACTGGAAAAGATAATGCTGGTGTATCACGCAAAGAAGCGTGATACCAGCGCGAGGCCGGCGGGTCTAGGTGAACGGCGGCTAACACAACATAATCTTTTGGTAATAAATTATTATATTAAAGAAAAGCTTTAAATCATACAACCAATCGGTTGGATCGCCATCGCTAAAACGTGGACAAGTAATTCTAACAGGTTTATGATAAGGAGGCAGTACTACCTGGCTTTGCGGCGGAGTTCCGAACTGTCCAAGGATGCCCGAAAATGTTTCTTGGCCTGGTGGTGCGGCGGCAGCTGGAGCCGTAAACGCGGCGACGAAATGTCCAAGAACTGGACTAGTTGCCGAAGAAGAAGCTGGGTCGGTCGTCAGCAGCGGAGCAAAGGGGCTGGCGGCAACGGTATGTCGTAAACCCGTTCCTGGATCTCTGGATGCGTTTCTTGTGTCGGCGAAGAGGGCCAGGATCTCCTTGCGGAATGAAGAGAACTATTCCGACGATGCTTCAAGATTAACAGCCAGCTGCTGTGCGATATCTGTGTTGATTGCTCGTTTAACTTCTTCAATCTGGGCTTGGCGTGCTGTTTGCTCAGTTTGTAATGCCGCCAAGAATTGGTGTTGAGAGTCATGGGATCTTGTTTTTTCAGCCATGGCGGTAGATGATCGGGAGGCTTGAAGGAGACGGAAAGAACGACGAGAGCACCAAATGATAGAAGCAGGGATTTCATTTTCAACAGTAGCAGGAGGAAGCCATTACTGGCGGGGCAGAGCAGAAGAAGGGGAACGGGAAGAAGATGAATTAAGGGTAAGAAACTTCATTAATTGCTTAAAACCATCATTACAGAGTTTAACTATATATAACGCCTAAACTTAACGGTACAAAAATAACATCTAATTAAAGTTGCTAGGTGGCTGTCTCTCCTCCGCTTGATCTGAATCCACGATCGGATGATCGTTACACCTTCACTTTAGGCGGGCGAGTAATATTGGATTTTTCTATTTCTGAAACTCGAAAGTAGATTTTCACTCCACACCATATGACCGGTTTGTGAGGGTTCTCTCAGTCGGCATTCTATTCAAGATATAAAAAATGTGTCATTTATAAGTTTTATATTTTATTCAAACTGATGCATTCAAATTGTATTATGTGCATATTAAATTTTTATTCATAAGTAGAAATGAAGTGAATTTGGAATTAATAAGTATTCCAGAACTGAACAAAATTGATAAAAGACTAATTCTGTCCAGTTCCATGTTTACTCAAAATTTTTATTTTGTTTCACAAACTGTAAACTAAACATATATTATTCAGGTATTAGTTTGATGTGAAACGAATACACCACTACTAGTAAAGTTCTTGGGAGATTTCTTGATTACTAAGGCTAAAAAATCTTATTGGGTGAAGAAGAGATGACGACTGCAACGGGTGAAAGCACAAAAGCAACGTCCAGGATCAAGTTCAAACCAAAGAATGAAGGAACGGGCGAGATAAAGCCACATCAGCAATACAAATGAAAGACAAGAAAGCAATACCGTGGCACCACGTGTACCAGCCAAACTAAAGAGCATCTCCAACGGGAGATCTTCATATTCTCCAAATATGGAGATTGCAGTGCTACAGTGTTCTCCAAATATGGAGAACATGGAGAACCAACTCCAACCATGTTCTCCATATTTGAAGAACATTGAATTTTTTAATATTATATGTATAAATAAATATACATTTATTAATGTCAAAATATATTTATATAAATTACATATTTATATGTATAAATAAATATATATAATAATTAAAATAAAAAATAAAAAAATTATATTTAAATAAAAACGTCGAGCTGAGCTCGACGTTTTTCCCGAGCTGAGCTCGACGAACGTCGAGCTCAGCTCCACGTTTTTTTCATATTTTTATTTATTATAATTAATAATTAATATAAATAATAATTTATATAAATAATAATAATTAGCTTGCCAAATTAAAATAAACATTACATTATAAAAATAAAATAAGCATTACATATTTCAAAATTAAAATATTACATTTGAAATTTAAACTAAAAATCTGGGAGGTCATCACTGGGTTCGATACGATTTCCGCGCGCGCTATCCCCCTGTTGTTCTCCTCCATACCTTGGTATGTTGTAGTCGCTTCCTCCATACTGGCTTCCTCCCTGCTGGTCTCCTCCGAACTGATGTCCTTCAAATTGGCTTCCGTCGTACTGGTTTTCTCGGTATTGGCTTTCTCGGTACTGATTTCCTCCAAATGGAGGTCCTCCAAATTGAGGCCCTCCAAATGGAGGTCCTCCATGTCGGTCTCTTTCATACTGGCTTCCTCCGTACTGACTTCCTTCATGTTGACCTCCTCCAAATGGAGGTCCTCCAAATTGAGGCCCTCCATATCGAGGTCCTCCATGTCGATCTCCTCCATACTGGCTTCCTCCACACTGGCTTCCTCCAAGTTGACCTCCTACAAATTGAGGTGCTCCATATTGGCTTCCTCTATATTGGCTTCCACCGTAACCACTACCTCCGTATACGCCACCTCCATATTCAGTTCCTTCGAGTGATGAAGATCCTCCAAATAATGGTTTTATAATATTTCTATTCATAATTTCTTGTTTTTTTTGTCGAAAATACTGTCGTTCTGGAGTTCCTTTGATGTTATCCAAATCTATCATCATGATATCGTGATCTTGTTTAGCGCTCTGTAGATCTAGTTTTCTTTTTTGATTTTCTGCTTTCATTCTCATGAGCTCTTGGATAGCAGACATATCGTTTGCTCGTTGTTCTTGCCCTCTCTTTAAAAACTCTAAGATTTCTTCGTTTTTTTAGTATGAGTCTCGATATCATAACCCTTACCACTCAATTGTCTCCTCCTCTCCTTTTCTTGCTTTCTCCTAGTTGTTCGTTTATTGGAAGTTGAGATTGGAGATTCTTCATCCCCAGTACTACCAAGATTCATGTTATTGTTATCTGAATTTAAGTCTATTCCTCTCCCTTGACTGGGAGTGTTAGAACTTAATGTTTGTGACATGTTAATATTTGAAGAGTTCTTATTTTTTGTAGACCCTGACGTTTCCATCCACTTCTCTGTGTTTTTTAAGATATGCCAAACATGCTCAAACATGAAGCCTTTCTTCTCTTTTGAATCAGAGGCATATAACATTTTGGCTTCATTGAGCTACAAAAAAAATTACTTTAATCACACATTAATTAAGATATTTATGCATTTAAATTCTAAAAAATTCTTACAATATCAAGTTCAGAAGCACCGCTGGGGTTTCGTTGCTCTATCTACCGAATACATCCTCGGAATTTGCTTGTTTTACTTGCCAAAAGAGACCAACGACAAGAAAGAGATTTTGGGGTTCTCTGTCCTACGCAAGTTTGAGGTCTTGTATTGTGAAAGATGGTTGAAATTCTTTCCCACATTCTTTGTTCTTTCTGATTACTCCCCATAACGGGGTCTTCCGAAACCTCAAGCCAAGCATAACATAGTGCTTGATCTTCTTTTGGGGAGAATGCTTGGCCACGAATAGATGACATGATGACGAGGAAAGAAATTAGAGAGTTCTTGGTTTTGGGGATAGAGTGATGAGAACTTGAGTTCTGCAATGGGTACTTATAGAGAGTGCTAGAATGAGTACTTATGAAAAAGTGAGGCTTGAGTGGAGAAGGCATCCAATGTTTGGGAGAAGGCATCCAATGCTGGGAAAAAACAAGGCTCCGGATTATGAGAAGACAGGATTGACAAAACAAGACAAAAGCTTGAGTGGAGAAGACATCCAATGCTTGGGAGAAGACATCCAATGCTGGGAAAAAACAAGGCTCCGGATTATGAGATGACAGGATTGACAAGACAAGACAGAGGCTTGAGTGGAGAAGGCATCCAATGCTTGGGAGAAAACGCCTTAAATAGGCTTCAGCATAACAGATCGTCGAGCTCGGCCGAACGTCGAACGGCGTTCGACGATCGTCGAGCTCGACCGATCGTCGAGCTCGGCCGAACGTCGAACGGCGATCGACGATCGTCGAGCTCGGCCGAACGTCGAGCTCGGCCGAACGTCGAACGACGGTCGACGATCGTCGAGCTCGGCCGAACGTCGAGCTGGGTTCGGCGCATCGGACGTCGAGCTGGGTTCGACGTTCGACGTCGGGCTGGGTTCGACGATCGTCGAGCTGGGTTCGACGATCGTCGAACCCAGTTCGATGATCCCAGTTCGACGACTGGAGAAAACATCTCCCCAAAAAATTTGGTCCGGGGGCGTTGCCCCCGAGCCCCCACTGGGGACGCTGTCCCCTGGACCCCTGCCCGCTGTCCGGTCAGCGGGACCTCCGCCGGGGGCTGCCGCCCCCGGACCCCCGCTGTCGTCGGTCCCGGAGATGTCGAAGGGGGATCACACTTCGATTCTTCTAAGCTCACGTGGGCAAACCCGGTGTGAGAAACAAGAGGACCAGAAGTGTGCCACAAACCCCAACAAAGACAAGACAGAGGCTTGAGTGGAGAAGGCATCCAATGCTTGGGAGAAGGCATCCAATGTTGGGAAAAAACAAGACTTCGGGTTACGAGATGACAGGATTGACAAGACAAGACAGAGGCTTGAGTGGAGAAGGCATCCAATGCTTGGGAGAAGGCATCCAATGCTGGGAAAAAACAAGACTTCGGGTTACGAGATGACAGGATTGACAAGACAAGACAGAGGCTTGAGTGGAGAAGGCATCCAATGCTTGGGAGAAGGCATCCAATGCTTGGGAGAAGGCATCCAATGCTGGCGAGCTATATAAACGCCCTTTTAAGATAGTCAATGATACATTCAAAACATTCTTTTCTTCTAAGAAAAATGAACTATGGAGAAGGTTCATCCCATTTGCGATCTTCATCATCTTCAGATGATGATGAACAAATACTTCTTAAGTGGGAAGAAGAGCTTAAAAATTGGGAGAATGAAGATGAAGTTTTAGCTCGCATGCATGCCTCCAACAATGCCATAATCGCAGCTCAACTTCAAGAAGATGCACGTCCGCGACGCAGAGGTTCAATACCTGGCCACGTGGTAATCAATCGGGGCAGGATTGAAGGCAACACTAGACTTTGGAATGATTACTTCTACGAACACCCCACGTATGGGGAAACTTTTTTTCGACGAAGATTTCGAATGCGAAAAAATCTTTTCCTTCGCATTGTTACTGAAGTGCAGGAGCACGACAATTTTTTTGTTCAAAAGAAGGATGGTGTTGGTAAGCCTGGACTATCAACAATACAAAAAATTACAGCAGCATTTCGTATGTTAGCATACGGAACATCAGCTGATAATTGCGATGAGTACATTCGAATTGGCGAGTCTACTGTGATTCAATGCTTGAAAAGATTCTGTAGGGCAATCGTACAACTATACAAAGATGAATATTTGAGATCTCCCAATGCAAATGATGTAACAAGATTACTACAGAAAGGTGAAGAACGAGGTTTTCCAGGGATGTTGGGAAGCCTAGATTGTATGCATTGGCAATGGAAGAATTGCCCAACGGCATGGGCAGGCCAATATTCAGGACGTCATGGTGGACCTACAATCATTCTCGAGGCAGTAGCATCATACGACCTGTGGATATGGCATGCATATTTTGGCTTACCTGGATCTAACAATGATATTAATGTCTTGCAGGCATCAAATTTATTTGCAAACTTAACCCAAGGTATAACGCCTCCTACCAATTATACAATACTAGGTAAAAATTATGATGTTGGTTATTATTTAGCCGACGGTATCTATCCGAAATAGTCAACACTAGTTCAAACCATTTCTCATACACAAGATAAAAAAAAACAACACTTCGCAATGATGCAAGAGGCATGCCGAAAAGTTGTAGAACGCGCATTTGGAGTTCTCCAATCACGCTTTGCAATTATTAAGGGGCCTTGCCGTTTTTGGGATAAAAATGTGTTGCATGATATCATGACTGCTTGCATTATAATGCACAATATGATTATTGAGGACGAGCGAGATGAAAATGAAGATATCGTTATTTCTCCACCGCCGCCAACTCAGAATGTTGAAGAGATGGACACAAGTGAAGTCGAAAGATTTCAGCAGTTCCTAAATCGACATAAAAAATCAGAGACAAGGCGGCACATTTCGCACTTCGAGATGCACTGATCGAACATCTGTGGACACGACATGGTAATGAAACAATGTAATTTGGAAAATTGTATGCATTTTTATTTGAATGTATTTCGGTGTATGTGCAATTTTATTTAGTAAATCGTGTTCTCTAGCTATTTGTATGATCAATAATATTTAGAAAGTATGCAATATTAGTCTCGTTTTGTAGGTCTCGAAAAAACAAATTTATTGGTATATTATATGTGAAGTTTGAAATAATATTTTAGCGGCTACGAACGTTATTGTGTAATATACGTTTTTCTTAAATATAATAAATATATAATTAAAATAAAAAAAAATTAAAAAAATATTAAAAAAGTTGAAATGGAGGGCCTGCATTTCCTCTCCTCGTTCTCTAAATTTAGAGGAGGAGGAGGCGAAAATGCAGGCCCCTCCATAATTGCAGCCTCCAATGCCGATGCATTGGAGGGCAACCGGCCTGCATTTCTGAGAAATGCAGGCCGGTTGGAGATGCTCTAAGCAACAACTCTTTTAGTATTTCCGCTTTAATAGGATAAGTGTAACAGTCCGATCATAGCAACGGTCCCTTTTAATTAGTATAAATAAGAACTCCTCTTTTATAGTAAGCATTGAAATTATTATTAATAAAAGTTAAGTTTGTTTTTTTCCATTATCTGCCCCGTATCCTCGCAGGTCTCTCACCTGAGAGGCTACATTGGTGCTCTCGTTGAACCTCTCGCCATGACGGGCACAGAACAACCACCGACCACGCGACTCAAGGATTTATCCCACGACCAACAGGAAATCTGGAAAATGATGGACCAACGGCACGCGGACCAGGCCCAAACGTTCTCTCGATTAGAGGCCGAAATGATCAAAATAACAAGGACGGTCCAACAATTGACCGAACAATCCACCCAAGACCTGCGTTCGCTACATCAGGAAATCAGCTCGCTATTGAAAACCTCATCACCAACCACACAGGATGGCGGGATCACCCCGCTGCGGTCTCAGCAAGAGGGTCTTGAGGGACACTCATCATCATCGACCGGCATAACAACCGCATTAACAGCCACAACCATGTTCCCCCACAACTTAGGCACCTCAACCATGGCGAATCCACCTCAGTTCATCATCGATGGAAACGTACCGCACCTAGGACAGCCATATCATAATTTCCACGGAGCGGCATAAGGGTTTGCCCTCGGTACACGAGGCCCCCCGCTTCCCATTCTCCTGGAAATTACTCACCGGCTCAACAACTTTTTTCCGGCCAACCCATCACATTCGGCACAACCGGGTTGACTCCAACCCTTGTGCGCCCCAAGTTGGCATCAGTTGGCCGACAACATCATTTTACCAACCGGGCCAACCCACAACACCAGCAACCTGGGGACAGATGCCACCACAACATCCCTAGAACGACAACAACGCACAGGCAACAGTCGGTTCATACAAGGAAGGAAGCGAGCATCACCAAGGTACCAACTCCGACACATCATACCACTCATACATCCAGGTAAAATTTCATTTCCCATGTTTTGAAAATGGCAATCCATCGGATTGGGTCAAGAGAGCCGAACATTTTTTCCGTTTTTATAACATGCCATACACGGCTTATATGCCAATAGTAGCAATGCATCTAGATCCGATGGCATCCCGCTAGTATGAATCCTTGAATCCGGACATAGCATACTATAACTGGAATGAATTCAAATTCGCGCTAGTCACAATATTCGGCCCATCCGCATTCGAAGACCCCATGATTAAAATCACCTTATTACGACAACACAACACAGTTATGCCTTTTAAAGATAAATTTGAGGAATTAGCAACCAAGATAAACGGAATCCCACCCGATCTATTATGCTCGATATTCATTGCGGGATTAAAACCAACAATACAAAGAAGTGTTATCACCCAACGCCCGTACAGTTTAGATGAGGCCTTCAATCTCGCAAAACTATATGAGGAACAATGGCTTGACGAGACGAAATCTACCTGCCAATCTTTCCATACACCGCCCCACGCATCGCATGGACTGCCAACATTCCGACAATCCAACACATACAAACCGGGTTACAAAAGGTTAACACCGACAGAACTACAATATAAACGGTAAAAGGGTTTATGCTACACCTACGACGAACGCTACCTACCAGGACACCGCTGAAAAAATAAGGTGTCTTGCCTCAATATGGAAGATGACATTATTAACACCATAGAGACAATCGAAGAAGCCGACACCCGGGAAATACAAGACAATGACACCCCACCATCTCCGGAATATGAAATAGGATATCATGCCCTAATCGGGACATACTCCAGTTAATCCATTCGATTTGATGGAACCCTCTTGGCCCACCCCGTACAAATATTAGTCGATTGCGGCAGCTCTACGAAATTAATCTCCCAACGAATTGCAAGTTTCCTAAATGCACCCATTACCGTCATAAAAACCTTCAAGGTCCATGTTGGGAATGGAGAATTTTTACTGTGTACCGGAATATATATGAACGCAGAGTTAGCTATACAAAGCCACCGTTTTTCAACCAACTTATTTGTCCTCGATTTATACGGCTCAGACATCGTCTTAGGCATTATTTGGCTCTAATCCTTAGGAAATGTAACCACCAATTATAAGGATAAACAAATGACATTCCAACAGGACGAAGAAAAGATTTGCCTCCAGGGAATTCAAAAAGTGGAAACAACACCAATTACCCCAAGCAAAATCAACAAATTAGTCTCACAAAACTCAATATCCTCCTCCATCCTCTATTTTTTCCCCTCCAACTAGAAACCCCGGGAACCCAAACTGCGAGAAATAGAAACCACCCAAAACTAGAATCCTTATTAGAAAGCTTCACTGATATCTTCCAACCTCTGGTAGGAATACCTCCACCCCGGACATGCGACCATAAAATACCCCTTCAAAACCCTACAACAATTATCAAAGTCAAACTCTACCGTTACCCGCACTTCCAAAAAACAGAAATTGAAAGATTAGTGGAAGATATGCTAACCCATGGCCTAATCCGACCCAGCACATTGTCTTTTAGCTCCCCAGTCCTGTTAATAAAGAAAAAGGATGGCACATGGAGATTCTGCGTCAATTACCGAGCCCTAAACGCAGTGACCACACGAGACGCATTCCCCATGCTTACGACAGACGAGTTATTCGACGAGCTACATGACTCCACTCTATTTTCCAAATTGGACTTACAATCCGTCTATCATCAAGTGCGGATGCATCCCGCAGACACTCACAAAACCACATTACGCACCCCACAAGGCCTATACGAATTTCTCATAATGCTCTTTGGCCTTACTAATGCCCCGACAACATTTCAGTCCCTCATGAACACAGTGTTCCAACCATACCTTCGAAAATTTGCGGTAATTTTCTTTGATGATATCCTGATTTACAGCAAATATCTACACAGCCACCTACATCACTTAGAAACCATATTCACCACCCTACGTACCAATTCCTTTTACGTAAAACTAACCAAGTGCCAATTTATGACCTCCACAATTGACTTCCTAGGGCACGTCATCACCGCTTCAGGAATTAGCCCCCATCCAGACAAAGTCTCTACAGTTGTCAACTGGCCAACACCGACAACACTCAAATAACTCAGATCCTTCTTAGGACTATCAGGATACTATAGATTTTTTATTAAGCACTATCCCACAAAGGCAGCACCCCTTACATACCTTCTTACGAAAGACAAATTCAAGTGGACTGATAAGGCTATAGAGTCCTTCAGCACACTTAAAACATAACTCACATCGGCGCCAGTATTAGCTCTACCAGACTTCACTCAACAATTCACCATTGACACGGATGCATCAGGTTGTGGCTTGGTGGCCATACTTTCACAAAACAGTCACCCTTTAGCCTATTTTAACAACAAATTAACAACGAGAGAACAGAACAAGTCAACTTATGATAGGGAACTGCTAGCAATCTCCACGGCCCTCAAAAAATGACGACAATACATCCTCGGGGCACCATTCATAATACTAACAGGACCAATCGTCGCACGTGTTTTCTTGGACCACGTCGGGAAATTGTATGGATTACCAAACACAATTATCACCGACCGAGATCCAGTTTTTTTTAGTAAATTTTGGAAAGCTTTATTCACATAACAAGGCACCAAGCTCAGCTACAGCTCTGCTTATCACCTAGAGACGGATGGACAAACAGAGCATGTAAATCACTGTCTAAACCAATACCTCAGGATTTTTGCACACCAAAACCCTAAGCATTGGTCCAAACTCCTGAGCTGGGCATAATTCCACTATAACACCACATATCACTCGTCGGCTTAAGTTCTTGGGAGATTTCTTGATTACTAAGGCTTGTAAATCTTATTGGGAGAAGAAGAGATGACGACTTTCCAAGGACCATGACAAATTCATAATTTTCCCCTTCCTGGTCATCTTCTAGCATGAGTTGATCCCATTTTTTTATGGAATAACAAAAATTTGTCACTAGGAGTGGAAACTCAAACATAGAGAGGTACTCAAGACATAATTATACAAAAGGCCAGTCATTAGCTTGTAAGCCACTAACATTCCAGAAACAAATATATGCTAGTTAGACATCCATAAGTTCCTTATATAGCGTGCATTAATAAATCTTGAATAAAAGTAGAGGCAACCTGATATGATAGCCTAATATAAATTTACATAGCTCATATGGTTGTATAATATTTTTTCCCTTGAATTCTTAAAGGAGTGAAAGTGTGAAACACTTTTAAATATGACTATATAGATGGTGAATGGTATATTTTTGAGTCAATTATGTTTGTTGTATATTTATCTTTGCTTAAAAAACAGCTTAAGCCGTTAATTTTCGGTGTCCAAACAATTGGAATGATCGGTTCTCTCAGCGATTCTTCGCAGATACGTGCTAGTGGGATTCAACATCAACCAAGACTTAATCAACAAATTAATAAATCCATACCTTAGTCAGGCATCAAGTAAGCTTTAAACTCACTTGCAAGTTTGTTGGCATGGCTTTCATTCTTAATTTCAGTAACATTGCAGCTATTTCTTTTTAAACTGTCAAGTTTCTGAATTTTTTATTTAGGTACGACCTGGTCATTTAATGTATAATGTGCATTGAACTTGCTGGGTTTTTTTCTTCCCAATTCTCTTACTCTATTTGTTGGATCACGATACCAAATTCTTAAAGGTTTACTTGTAGATTTGTTTGAGGCTTTGTGTCTGAATTTGATTTTTGTCTATTCATAATTGATGTTTTTTATAAGTAAATATGTTTCTAATTTACTTGTTATCTGCTGTGAACTTTATGAACATTGTAAAATAACTACAATTTCATAATAAATGATAGTATATCGTGTTTGTTTTAGTATTTATTATTCTTCCCATTATTGGATTTACTTGAAATGTGAATGTCTGCGTTAGTTTTTTACTAAAAGAATTGTTTTTTAGATGCTTTACTTTTTTGCTTTAAACAATCCTTTTGTAACAATTTTGTTGTTGTTGTTGTATACAATTCTTTTGTTCTTATATGCATTCCTACTCTGAACTAAGTGCGGTTGGAGGAAAAAACACTAAAACCATTTCTGACTGACACATGTTTTTTTTTGTTCATTGCAGAAGTTTCCAAATTTTATATTATCAAATACATCCTCCACACCATCACTAAATGCCCCAGTATCTACACCACAAAGTACGCAATCCCTCCAACAATAATGGATGTTAAATGATAGAATCATTTCCTTTCTCTTCATGTAGGCCCCAGACAAAGCAACATATATATCACAACAAAACTAACAAAGTCCCTAGCAGCAGTACAAGAAGAGAATTCACCACCAATGAAATGGGTAATCAAATTCTCTGTAAAAGGAGTATTCAGGCGCTGGTAGCCCAAGTGACCTCTTCCATTATCCCCATTACCAGATCATTTATATGATTTTTGTTCTGATTTTTTGCATTACTTGGAATTTTAGAACTATTTATTTATTTATTTATTTATTAGTTAGTATCTGATTTAAAAGAATTCCACTTATTAAATGATCATGAGTGTTTAGGGAAGTGAACATGAACAATAATTTTACCTTTGAATTATTATAAGTGTGGAGGGTAAAGGAATACTGAGTTCACACTCCAACTACTTCAGGTGTTACTTCCTTACCATTAACAGATGCAGCCGGTGTATAAGTTTTAGATTAATATATATATATATATATATATATATATATATATATATATATATGTATGCTCATTTCCTTGTTGTTTGCTTCCTTTCTAATTATATAGTACTTTTATGCTTGATGCAAATACTACTTTTTGACTTTTAGCTTTAATCTCCAGTTTATGATATTTTTTTGCTGATTGACCCATATGAGAGGTTAGGACTAAAAGCTGAATGTGTTCTAGAACTTTAGGTTTTTACTTAATTGTAAACACCTATTCACATCCAACCATTTTTTACCGAGGAAGAGTAGCCTTTTTCTACATGGAGGCTTAATAACTTTTGCCAATGATTAGGTATAAAACTCGAGGACAAGGAGGCAATAAAAATGTTGATGAGAATTTGATGTACAACATTTGAATAAGGATTGCATAATTTTCATTTCACTTCTCTTGAACTAAAAGATACAAATCCCCGAACTGTCTCTTTTATTGCTTTTGGAATTTGATTTGAAAATTAAAAAATGTTTTAATGATGTGTAGGCCTAATTAGAGAGAAGAAGCCTTGAATGTTAAAATAAATGATGTGCGCTAAGGGAAGAAGGTTTGCATTTCCTCCTTTGTCATTTGACCCTCTACAACTTTGATTAAGTATTTTTTTTCACTTGGTTTGTAGGAGTTCCATTCTTTTTGGTTAGAATAACATCACATGTTACTATTCAGTCAATGAATGCTTCAGAAGCTTTTCAAATTTGGTGGTGTAAAGGTAGATTAATGGAACATCATGTTTAATGCCTTCCTCCAAACATTATTTCATATAGTTTATTCTGTTTATGTCAGTTTTTTGTTCATTGTCACTTCCATTATTTGCAACAATCTACTGTATCCTCTTTGGACTAGTTGGTAAGTCATCATAATCGTTTTTTTATCTGGTGTTATAAATGCAAATTCTTTTCATGAAAGTGGGGAAAGGCCAGCATATGCTGAGGAGAGTTGCTATAGGAATTCACAAAAGAGAGTTAAAAGAGTGTGCTATTAAAGCAAATCTGCAAGAGTATAGCGCAAATGAGAAGAATCTTATGAAGGACAGAGATTGGAGATACTAGAGATGGGATACATGGAGTGTACAAAGAATACTATCAGCGTGTTGAGCACCGCCGCTGCTACCACCGGTAATTGTGAGATAGAGACCAACGAGCACCTTACTCATGTCTCCGACAACATCATCTCACGGACGAAGTTTGACAGCAATGAAAAGGGCAAGTAGATCTTCCACTGGTCATGAGATGTCGGGTCTGCTTCTCACCCGGACTATCATTCTCACAGAATATAAAGAATGTACATTTAAATGTGTTAAAAATGCATATTTATAGATTTTTTCATTTTAGATATTTATTCATGTATTCATTTTAATTATTGTTAAAAATAACATTATTTTGTATTGAGAGGTTTGGGCTATCTCTCACCCTCATTTTTCTCTATCAATAAAATAACTTATTTTGAACAAATTTCTATTTGCGATTGTGCATTTAATTCATTCTATTATTTGAATGTCTAAAATTTAATTCTAAGGAATAACTCAATGAAATAATTATATGGTATTTTTTCGAGAAATTGAATAAAAATAAGTGACAAGTTATACTGTGTTGTCCTTTAGTGACTAGATATTTTGCCAATAATTTTATTTACTGACCGAATCCATTTGGTCACCCAAAATTTATTTAGTGATCGAATCAACTTGGTCACTACAAGTTCATTTAGTGACCAAACCAATTTGATCATAAAACATCCTATAATGACTTGATTCAATTTGGTCACTAACACTTAATTTAGTGATCAAATCAATTTGGTCACCATGCCTTCTTTTAATGGCGGTAATTATTTTGGTAACTAAATAATTACAATTAGTGATGAAAATCTTTTTGGCGACTAAATAAATTTAGTGCTGGGGCATTCATGACCACTTAGTGACGAATAAGATAAGTTCACTAATTGTCATTAGAGACAAAAAACTAACTTTTAGTGAGAAAACCTTTCGTCACTAAAAGTCAAATTTCTACTAGTGGGAAAGCCATTACAAAATCGCAACACTGCTAAACAGTTAGACCGCCAAGCCTGCAAAGATAGTCGCCAGACATAACCATTACTACTAGCCAAACCGCCACACAATCAGACCGCCTGGACAAACCGTCTGACCTCCCAAACTACAAGTCGTTGAGACTAGACCATCAAACCGCCAAACTCTAACACTTCTCAACTAAGTGAATAACATTCAGTCATCGCATTTATACCTTTAGCGCCGAGTGATGTTAGATGACTCGTCGCTTTTTGACTTTAGAAAATATTCTTCATTCTAGAGTGCGCTGACTTATTTCCAATTGAATTTCTAATAATTCCAAGCTGTTTTGTCAAACAATTACTAATTACATGCACATTTTAACTCAGAGAAATATCAAATAAATATTTGTGTATATTATTGACTTATGGGTCTTCTTCAAATCTAGGACATTATGGTCAATGTTCCTAACAGAGGCAACTCCTCATAATGGTTTCTCACACGAGTTTCATGAATATTGTGGAGCTGGCCAAGGAATTGGAGGCAGATCAAATGGAAGTTTAGATCTAGAAGAAAAGGTCGGGAGAGACCACTTTACAACCAGTTGCAGACCAAAAGCCTTATAAGAAGAAGTTTCCTCACGACCGTAATAAATTCCGAAGAGATCAGAATTTTGAAGGACATGGTCAATCTTAGTAGAAGAAGCCGCTAGTTATAGTGTCTTCTCAGCAGACTCAGCCTTCTTAGTGGAGTGTGCCCTTCCGAGGAAATTATTACCATTGCCATTAGCTGAGACATTTGAGGTTCCAGTGTCCTCAAAGGATGGTCCATCAGGACAGTGCCTTAGGACCTCAAATGAAAGGTAGAGGATGTGGCAATGGCAGTCAGGGAAAGCATAACAAACCACAATATGCTTATGTTTGGATCTTACCCAAGGTCACAAGCCTCAAGATGTTGTGACTGGTACATAAGCTTGTTTATATTAGCCTTCTCTAAATTCTTTATCTTTTTTGGTTTCATGTTATGATATGGTGCTTAGACATGTAAAAATAATACTAATTATAGAAATCACATGTTGAATATTTGTTAGCAACAAAGTAGTAAGAACATTATTCGACACTAGAGCTACACATTCCTTTGTGTCCAGAGACTTTATCAAGAACCTGAGTGGAATCCTATTTTTTGATGGTCTATCTCTGATAGTCTGTCTGCCTAATGGATCACTACTTCATTTAATGACAAAATGTTCCTTAAAGATTACTTTGGAAGGCGAGATGTTCAATGTCACTGCAACTATTCTAGATATATAGGATATGGATCTTATCTTGGGTTTGGATTGGCTTACTCAATATAAAGCCCAGATCAACTACAAAGCAAAGGAAGTCACATAAAGTTCACCCTTCAGCAATATACTTCTGTTCAAAGGTATCAATCATGTTTCATGTATATGCTACTGGCTTCACTTTAGATAGTCTGGTGATGCGGTAATTGCAGTCTTATGTTGTCTTTCTGAGAATAAGCTAGAACATGATGCAGTAGCAGTGGTAAATGAATTTATTGACATATTCCCACAAAATTTTCTTAGTATACCGCTGCAGTGTGTAGTGGAGTTTACTATAAATATAATACTTGGGGCTAGACCCGTATCTAGAAATCCTAACCGAATGGTTCCAAAGAATTGGCTGAATTACGAGTGCAGTTGAAGGAGTTGATTAACTTGGGGTTTGTTTGACCTAGTACCTCACCTTGGAGAGCTCCATAATTTTTTGTTTAAAATAAGGATGGTTTCCTGAGACTATGCATCAATTATAGGGAACTGAATATGCTAATAGTTCAAAATACCTATCCTCTCCCCAGGATCGTTGAATTATTTGATCAACTGCGTGGAGCTTGATTGTTTTCCAAGTTGGACTTGAGATCTAGTTATTATCAACTGGGTATTAGAGAGTTGGATATCTCTAAGACAACTTTTAACTCTCGGTATTGTATGTATGAGTTCACCGTGATGCCTTTCGCCCTCACAAATGCTCCTTTTGTATTAATGAGCCTCATAAATCATGTGTTCGAGTCGTTCCTTGATGTCTTTGTGATTTTTTTATTGACAATATACTTATGTATTCTATAGATGAAGAGACCCATGATGAACACCAATTGATGGTATTGATTCCTCTGAATTTGCCGCCACTATCGTCGTCGATCCTTCCCAAATTGCCCGAGGGGCAAGTTTGTCAAATCTGCAAAAATAGTGATCTAAGCACTCTAGATCGTGGATTCTGATTCACCCATTTAGTAGTTATGGAGGTTATAAAGGCACAATTACCAAGTTACCCCTCCCGAGGTTATAAAAGGGGCCTTGAGCTCTCATTTGAAGACCCCTTGCCTTCGGGACCAGAGAGAGCACTCATTCAATGATTCCTCAAAGAAATCCTTTGGTGCTCAAAGATCTCCATCATCCTTCAAATATTTCCTTCAAAGATCTTCTTTGGGGCCTGAAGATCTCCTTCGGTCTTTGAAGATCATATCGAAGATCTCCTTTGGCTTTTAAAGATTCCTTTGAAGACTCAAAGATCTCTTTCGACCTTTGAAGATTTCTTCAGATCCTCAAAGATCTCTTTAGACCTTTGAAGATTCCTTAGGAGCCTCCAAGATCTCCTTCGCTTCTCCAAGGTTCTCTCGAAGATACCTCGAAGATAGCTTGAAGACCTCCTTCAACTTTGTCCTTTGAGTCTAATCCCCCATTGATGTGTTCATCATTCCAAATTTCTTTTGAGCATGTCCCTCAGCTCTCAACTTTAAGAGACCTTTGCAGTCCAAAAGAATCATTGTATCAAATGATGTTCTATCACCCTTAAGAGATAACTTATTGTAATACTCCAAAAAATCGTGAAACTTGGTTGGCACCGATTTGGCCCCGTGATTTTTTTCCCATTCCGGGGTTTACGATGTCAAAAGCCTTGATGTCAATTGTTGGTCTTCTTTGTGATTATTTTCATGCACAACTCTCTCTCGAGCTAAGACATTTGAATTCATCAAGAACATGAGAACGTCGAGTGACCCACAATACTTCTTTTGCACTTTCTATGTGAAAATAAAATGATATGAAGAGGTTTTCTGTACAAAAAAATCATGTTCTTCTATATTGCAATAAAAATAGAAAGGAAATGTGTTCTTATCTCTTGCCTATGTGTATTGGGGGTAAGCATGACTATACTTAGGTAGAGAAAATTTGGTGGTTATTTCCCAACCCAATGCTTGTCTATGCATATTTTTTATGGCCAATAGCAAAACACCTCCTATCTTTAGAATTGAGGGCTAGGCCATTCACTTGTCAAACTTTAGTCGAGATAGTGCTCTTACTCGGCACAATCCCTAAAAATATCATCCAGTAGGATTCTAGCGTAGTTGCGCCACCCGATCCCAAAAAATAAAAATGGCAGCCCCCATCCATTTGGTTCCACCAATTTTTTTCATGGGGGAAACTTCATGGGAAAACCAGACTGAATTGAATGGTGATCGATTTTTAGCCCCCTAAATCGAAATCGAACTTAATTGATCAGATCATCCAAAACATCGGTTTAGTTAGATTGATTCGGCCTGGTTCGATCAGTTTCAATTTTTGATGTGCACCCATAATCAAACTTAGATAAATTTTAAAATGATATTTTTCTTATTAATTTTCAAGACATTCTAAGCAACAAATTTGTTGCTTTCTAATTAACAAGTGATATCAAATTCCTTGTTGATTTTTAGTATTGATTACAATTAATGAATAAGTAATGTCTTTCACAAAACAACTTCTATCCTTCTCAGAATCCTCTCTATACTTTGATGTTATAGGAATTGAACGCTAGAGCACTCACTCAAATTCCAACACTTTAATATAAAGTCAAGACCTCAATGACTTTGTTAGGCGAGACAAAATATGGCCGGTTTAGGGCAGGTGTTGTTGCTGCCCTATTTTGTAGACTTAGTTAGGAAAGCTCAGATATACAAGCTTAAGTCACTCTTTAGCAAGTTGTGTCATTCAACTCATAGTATGTTAGGCGAGTTCAAGCTTTAAGAGCTTAACTCGCCAAGGCTAGGAGACCTCTTGTGAGTTGTGTCAATCAACTCGCATGGCCTCCCCATTTATAGACTTGGCTAGGAAAACTCTGGCAAGCTCAGATATGCAAGCTCAAAGAGACCTCAAAGCGAGTTATGGAGAGATCTATTAGTCAACTCGTAGGATGCTAGAAAAGAACAAGAAACACAAAGCTTAGCTCGCCAAGGGCAGTTGAGGATAGGTGGCATAGCCACCCCATTTATATACTTGGCTAGGCGAGCTCTTTCAATCAACTCGCTGGAATCTAGGCGATTTCAAGCAAGGCGAGCTAAATTCTCGAAGGCCACTTGAAGGTGGGTTCCATATCCAACCCATCTATAGACTGCACTCCTTTTTTCCTAACCTCAATATCTGCTAATCTAACGAAAAACTAGCATCACAGCGGTGTTATGGTCACAATCACACGTCTACCGGATTTCTTAAAATGCAATAATACCAAATGGGGCCACGAGCCTTGAGTTTGGCTACAATTTAATGCCTAATTCGTTAATCATTCCAGAATTCTAATACAAATGCGTCTTTGTTGCATTCACATACCCTGGTGGTTCAAAATGAACCGTGGTAACACCAAGCCCTATAATTAGATGCACTGGGTACCATAAATCACAGTAATGAAAACATAAAAATCAAAGGATGAAAATACACATCTGATAAGAAAGAGGAGGGAAATCGTTACCTTATTCTACTTTCTCCCCACCATGGTTCGTCAAAAAATAGAGATAAAGAGGAGCGAAATTAAATCC
The DNA here is from genome assembly GCA_039513925.1 of Platanthera zijinensis. Lineage (NCBI taxonomy): Eukaryota > Viridiplantae > Streptophyta > Magnoliopsida > Asparagales > Orchidaceae > Platanthera > Platanthera zijinensis. The sequence goes on from CM077098.1 coordinate 35,439,244, forward strand.
ACCCCTCGGATTCGATATTGGATTGGGATTTGGAGCTTCCATTTGGCCTCTAATGGTAGGTCCCTCCTCAATATTTCTCCTCCTCCTCTCTAATCTAAGAAAACAGAAACAAAGGCTGAAATAACCTCCTGTCAACCCTCTTCTTGGCCTTAAACCCCTAGTAATAGATCGTCACCATTCGATATAAATAAACCCCATCCAATGGCTCAAAAAATGAGCTACAAACTGTTTATAGCATGTAAACATTATCTGTACACGGCTGTGTAAACACAGCGTGTAATCCTCCAGACAAAAAACTTGAGAATACATTTTTTGGGAAATACACGTCCAATTTACATGGGAGTTTAAACAGGGCATGCACAACAAAATGTTTCTCCACCACCTCCAAAACATCTCAGAACAGTTCTCAATCAGTCACATTTTTCCATGAGACTACCTTAGGCCTTTTAAAACCTACATGACTTAATTTAAAATCAAGTTTGGGGGTGTTACACTCCTTTCTTGATTTTACTTGCCACCTTCGATTTCAAATTTCCCGAGGTATCATAAATTTTCATGAAATTACCTTCTTCAATTTCTCCTTTTAAGGACCATTTCCATCTTTCTCAACACTTCTGTGTCTCCAATCCTCTGATCCTCCGCTCCTTATTCTTCATCTCCAAAGATCTTCACTACTTCATTCCTAAAAAAATCACTTATGGGCTAGGTTGTTGAAAGTCTTTGTTTTCAAGGGTAGCAAAACCACCTAGAGGGGGGGGGGGGTGAATAGGTTTCTTGGTCTTTAGCATTTCTTTTAACTTTTATGAGTTTAGGTTGTGAGAGGTGATTTAATTCTTATAGATTTCAAGATATTCACCCAGACGACACAATAATTTATATTAGTTCCCAAGATTATGGGTTCATCCACTGTCCCTCCCGCCTTTCTAATAGTGTGTTAGACAAGGCACATCTCCAATATATCAGCTCTTAAGATCTTCTAACATGATCCCGTAGGACCACTCAGTCTCCTCCAAGACTTACAACTTGGGCACAAAGCCCTACAACTCAGTAATAAGAAGATCACCTACCTCAGGCCAAATTCCCTACCACTCAGGCTGGGAGGACAACCCTACACTCAGATTCTTAACAGAATCCTACCACTCAAATTCACTCTTGAATCCTATCTCAGATCTATAATAGATCTTACAATCTCAGCCTTTATAACACATGCTTACAGCTCAGATCCAAAAAGAATCTTATAAAGAGAATAAAGTTTGATATTGATTTGACACCAGAGAAATGATCTCTGTGTTTTTCTCCTTCTGTCCTGAGAGAGATCAGCCCAGATTTCTTCTTCATAGCTCCAGAAAAAAGTCTTCGGGATTTGCTCAGCTTGGGCTGTGAAGTGGCCACAGCTAGGGTTAGCCCTTGCTTCTCCTTCTTTCTTGATGTTGATGATGAAGACGAAAACATCTAACAGGAAGAAATTTCGGGTCGATTGATTTGAACTTCTGCTTCTTGTTCCAGCAACAATGGCGAAGACGATGATGATGCTATCTCACTTTTTGAAAATACAAAGCCCTAAAAGTTAATTTTATTTCCCCTGATCTCATTCATTTTATCTTCCACCATGCAACAACTTTTTTGACTTGTGGGCCCAACTTTAATTACTGGTTGATAGCCTTCCTTTTATATAATATATCATACAGCCGGCTATCAGCGCCATTAGTGGTGGATTCCAGCTTTCCCACAATGAGTTTGAATTCTGATGATTTTTGTTGACTTTTGTTGATGTCAACATCTGTGGACTTAGCAAAATTCTCAGTTCCACCCCAGACGTTGAGTGCATTTAGTGAACAAGCTTCACTCAACGATTATGGACTTAGCCAATCTTCTGCTTCCTTATGCATTGAGTGCGTTGAGTTAACAAGCTTCACTCAATGATTCTAGACTTAGCCAACTTCCTGCTTCCACAGGAGTTGAGTGCGTTTAGTGAAGCCTTCATCACTCAATGCTTTTAGACTTGGCTCATCATTCTACATCTAGGCGTTGAGTGAGTGGCCTTCACTCAATGCTTTTTGACTTGATTAAACTTTTTATGCTGCCAGGCATTGAGTGCATTGAGTGAACCTTCATCACTCAATGCTTCTATACTAAGACACATTTCTATAATCTGCCAGCTTGCTGAGGCGTTGAATGCATTGAGTGAACTGGCTTCACTCAATGTTTTTGGACTTAGTCGATTTCTGTCTCCTTTCTTCTTAGGCTTTGACTACAGCAGCATGACTCAACGCTTCTGCTTAACTGGCGTTGAGTGAACTGGCTTCACTCAACGCCTGTGGACTTAGCTGTAATATTGTCTCTGCAACCTACTGGGCTTTGACTGTCCTGTCTTTACTCACCACTTTTGTTGTCTGGCGTTGAGTGAACTAGCTTCACTCAACGCCTGTGGACTTAGCCACAGAATTACTTTGCAAACTGCTGTGCTTTGACTGTCCACACCTTACTCAAAACTTTTTGGTATCTAGCATTGAGTGAACTTGCTTCACTCAATGCCTGTGGACTTAGGTGATTTTCAGCTTTTCCAGCATCCTTTTTTGGTATTTGGCATTGAGTGAACTGACTTCACTCAATGCCTGTGGACTTAGACAGTTTTCTCTCTTTCCACTCCTCTACCTTCTGACCACCTGTCACAACCACTTGGAATACCTGTCCCACCTACATGCATGAACTTAAACATACATCAAATACAACTATCCATTAACTTATTTGACTTCTAAAAATTTGGGACATTGTGAGCAATGGACCCAACAGTTGTAGATGTCAGATATTGGATCTTTATCATTTGAGAATGAAATTAATGTCGGATATCGAATTACAAAGAATATATTGATGAATATTTTAAAATCTTGATGTCCCACTCTTTGTTGAGTGATCTCAAGAATTTGTCATTCAATTCATAGTTGGAAAATTATCTGCCATAATTTTTCAGTCCATTAAATATTTTGAAGAATTTCTCATAGCATACAACTATGGGGTCCTTCTTGTCTTGCCTGAAGGCTTCATATTACTAGTTTAGAAGGAATTTTTTGTCATCCCTCATCTCTTTAGTCCCATCAATGTAGACCACCAGAGAGTCCAGTATTTCTTTTGAAGTCTTATAGTGAACAAGATTATGAATTCTGAAAGGTTGAGTCATCAATAGAACTAATTATAATGTTCTGGGCCCTCTTTTTCATAGTAGTCAAAACTACCTCCTCCTTTATCATTTCTGAGTACTTCTTTGGGGTTTTTATGTTAGCATCTAATGCTGAGATGTTCATGGGGATGAAGGGTCCCTCTTGCACTATTACAAAGATCTTAGGGTCTGAGGCTTTCATGAAAAGCCTCACCCTCTCCTTCCATATCCCAAAGTTCTCTTTCCTGTAAATGGGAAGCTTCATTAAACTCAGCTCTTTGTGGTTCTCACTAGAAGTTATGGCGATTATCTTTTACTACCCTTGGAGATCTTATTCAGACTGTTAGGACTTTATTGAACAACCTTCCTCTGATACCACTTGAAAGACTTTTAAGGGTAGTTAAGCACCTAAAGGGGGGGGGGGGTAAATATGTTTCTTTGAGACTTTTTTACCATTTTAGAATTTTACATGGTGTGTTTGAATTTAATTGTAGCTTTCATAAACACAGAAAACACACAAGAAATTTATAGTGGATCCCCTATTTAGGGTACTTCCACTTTACCCCTTCACCTATCTAACAGAGAGCTATACTAGTCCAACTTATCAAAAACTCAGATCAATAGATCTTACAGCTCAGATCCCTCCCTAGATATTACACCTCAGAGTAGCTTCCACTCTAACAACTCAGATTTTTCTCAGCCCTACCTCAAAGATAGCAACAAGTCTCCTACCTCAGGATCACAAGCAAGTCCTACATCAGTCTTTATAACTCAGGCCAACCTCAGATTCTATATAAGAATCCTACCTGAGACTTTGTAAAAAGTCCTACACTCCGGTCTCAAAGAGACCTTACAATAAGATTTAATAGAGTGTTTGTTTTACAAAGAATCAAGAAAAGATGCTCTGGAGCCTTCTTCTTTAGCTCTTTCACCAGACAGCTTCTTTTCACCTACAACAACATGATGTGATCTTCTGATTTTAAATTGGTTGTGTTGTGATGAATACTTGTATAAATATTCTTCTTCTTTAAGCCTCTAAATGAATGATGTGAATATTGCGGAGCTTGAAGACGACAAAAAGATTTCCTTCTCAGCCAAAAAATCCTTTCAGCAATATCAGTAGCCAAAATGATCTTCAGATTTAGAGAGAGTTGTGCTGATTTCATTTCATGTAGAGAACTTATTCCTTAGTTTCAGAAAGCTTCTAGCTAGCGGTGGCACCATTCTCGAATTAGGGTTTAGAGAGATATGCAAAACAAAGGTCTCAAAAACTGTTCCCGGCCCTGGCTTTTATATCTGCCCAAAAACAATAGCTATAATCTCTTTTTGGAAAGTGACATGACCAGCTTTATCAATAGTATCTTCCCAAAAATGTGTATCAGAAGAATGCGGCGGTTCTTGTCTTTTAGTGTGCAATTGACGTCAATTTGAATTTTGCATGATGTCGGCAAATTGTTTTGATGCCTTTTCACTTCGGAAAAAACATTTGTGCTCCTGTAGAGGCGTTGAGAGACTGAGATTGACGTGAAGCCATTTAACTTAGTCAGATACTTGAATTTCTATAGAGGCGTTGAATGACTGTAATTAACTCAGCTAATTCTACTTTGGCGTTTGGTGATATCTTATGTCTCGATGCTTTTGCACTTGGAAAGATTTTCTGCTTCTCCACTGAGGCATTGAGTGAATGATCTTCACTCGATGCTTTTGTACTTTATAGATGAAAGTCTTATTTTCAAGGTTAGCTAAATACCTAGAGGGGGGAGAATAGGTTTTTTCATTATTTTACCTTTTCTAATTTGTTATCAGATTTTTTTGCTTGTGATTACGTTAGTTATCAGCTTTCAAGAACATTCATATACGACACAACAATTTTATAGTGGTTCCCCAATCATGGGTACATCCACTGTCCCTCTGCGCCTATCTAACAGTGTGTTAGATTCGGCTCTCCCTCCAAAACTCAGCTACTTATTAGCTTACAACACAGATCTCGCAGGACAACACAGGTTACACAGACCTAAAAATTTGGCACTAAGCAAACCCTCAGGTCACAACGACCTTTCACTCGACACAAAGCCAAACACAGGTCACAAAGACCTTAGCCTTTATAAAACATGCTTATAACTCCAGATTCACCAAGAATCTTTATACAAGAAAGAAATAGAGAAAGATTATATGATGAGACAGCAGATCAAGAACTCTGTGTCATCTTCTTCCTGGACTGAGCAGATATCAACCCAACCTTTTGTTATTGAAGACAATGATGTAGGCAGTAGATTCTTTCTTCAAACAGCTAACCTTCCTTCTGCAGAACTTGTAGATCTGCTCCATCAGAATGAATTCTTATCCTACTATTGTGAATGGTAATAGCTCTAGCTATCTCCTTCCCAGCAAGGTTCTCGGTGCAGAACTCCTTCTTCAGGCTCGATGAAAATGGCGAGGAAGAAGATGATGTTCCCCCGCCCTTCTTCTCGTTTTCAAAAAACCTAGCCGAGGAATCGGTTGTTCTCTTGGTTTTGTTGGTTCTCTTTTTTACTCTGGCCGATTGCTTCCTTTTATACTCTGAAGGCCAATCGATTAGTGGGCCCCATCACCAGGATTGATGGTTGAGATTAATCCATCCAACGCATCCCTTCCATTTAAATTTGATTTAACGGATCCTTGCTGTGTGTGGGCCCCAACACTTTATGATGGAAATATTTCTTGGAAAGTGCAGAAGATGATGACAGCTGGCCGCCAATGTCTCTGGCAGCAATTCCGCACCATTCGAATTTCGGTTGATAATTTGACTTTGTTGACATCAGCATGATCCAACATCTCTCTGGACTTGGAAAAAATTCCATCATCAAAACCAAAGACATTGAGTGAGTAGGTATGACTCAACGCCACAATACTTAAAAAAATTTTTGTCTGTCTAAGTATTGAGCTAGATTAAAGCTGAGCTCAGTTCGACGAAAGCAAAAGTTCAGTTACAAAATTGGATCAATGAAAGGCTGAACTGAGTTCGATGAACTCCAGGCTAAACTGAGTAATTTGGCTCAGCTCGACGATCGCTGAGCTCAGTTCGACAAAGCTGAGCTCGACAAAAGTCAAGCAGTCCATGCTTTTGGACTTAGCCAATTTTCTGCTCCAAGGCGTTGAGAGCGTCGAGAGTGTTGAGAGCGTTGAGTGAGCTTACCTCACTCAATGCTATTTGCTTTAGCAAATATTTCTGCGCCTTGGCATTGAGAGAGTAAGCTCCACTCAACGCTAAACTACTTAACATAATTTTCTATTATCTGACATTGAGTGAGTAAGCTACACTCAACTCCTGTGGACTTAGTGAACATTTTTCCCAACTTTTCTGTGGAGTTGACTGGCACAGCAACACTCAATGCTAAAAGTTGTATGTCGTTGAGTGAGTTGACCACACACAATGCTTGTGGACTTGGCCACATTTTCAGCCAATTTGTAGGCTTAGACTGACTTAGCCTGACTCACAACCTTTTTGCTGTATGGCGTTGTATGAGTAGACTACACTCAACACTTGTGGACTTGGCCACATTTTCAGCCAATTTCTAGGCTTAGACTTACTTAGCCTGACTCACAGCCTTTTTGCTGTATGGCGTTGAGTGAGTAGACTACACTTAACGCTTTTGGACTTAGCCACATTTTTGGTTATCTTCCAGTTAGGCTGGGACAGACTCATTGCTATATGTTATATAGCATTGAGTGAGTATTCTACACTCAACACTTTTGTACTTAGCTAAATTTCTACTAGATATTATTGAGTCCATACCTCTGGCATTGTGTGAGCTTGCTCCACTCAATGCCTGTGGACTTAGGGGCGATTTATGGTATGTCCAGCAACCACTTAGTGTGTCCACATGTCCAATCAATATGATATGGACTACCTGCACTCAAGACCTAAAATGCACATCAAATACAGTTGATGTGTGTGTCATTGACCTGATTGACTTCTCACAAATCAGGGACATTGGGAATAATGGACCCAACAATCTCCCCCTATTTGTAGAATTCAAAACCCTTATCAACCCTTATCAAAAAGGTTTCTCCCCCTATTCCTATCAGCTATAAGTAAATGTACCTCACTTACTCCCCCTATTTTGTTACAAGGTTGCTGTCCTTACTTGAGTGATACATGTCTTTCTTTCCCCTTTGCCATCTCCTTCCGGTATGGCTATGTTTCCCCCTTGCTCTGCTATGTCTCCCCCTTGTTAGGACCTTCACTCTTCTCTCCCCCTTTTTGACTTATGCAGAATTGGCATATGAGGGCTGTCCCTTCAATATGCTGACCATTTCTCTTCTCTCCAGAGGAACTTACTCCCCCTCAGTAGAAGCATAAGTGAACTGATACTAGTTGGGAGTCTGTATGTCCAGCAAGAGGAACAATACCTACACCAAAAAATGCAAAATGGAGTGCCTGAAGCTATGCCAAGTTCAACATACCCAACTCAAATTTGAGGGTGTTGAACTTTGCTTCATCTAATGGCTTAGTGAAGATATCAACCACTTGCTTGTCTGTGGGGACAAAACTCAAGACTGATGTCTTCCTTCTCCACATGCTCCCTAATAAATGATATCTTATTTCTATATGCTTAGTCCTGCTATGTGAGACAGGATTCCTAGCAATAGAAATAGCACTTGTAGAATCACAGTAGAGAGGAGTTCTACTTACCTGAAGGTTGTAATCCTGGAGCTGATGTTGGATCCATAGCAGCTGAGCACAGCAGCTGCCTATTGATTATATATTTTGACTCAACAGTTGATATAGCCACACCAGTTTTCTTCTTGCTGCTCCAAGAAACTAGCCTTCTACCTAAGAACTGACAGGTTCCAGTAGTGTTTTTCCTATCTCTTCTCTTTGCAACCTGGAAAGTTTGCTTTTGAAAATCCAATTAGATCAAAATCCCTATTTTTAGGGTACCATAGGCCAAGATCTGGTGTGCCCTTAAGATACCTCAAGATTATCTTTACTGCAGAGTAATGAGATTCTTTAGGGACAGGCCTGATTACCTAGCACAGACACATGTGGCATAAATGATGTCAGGCCTACTAGTATTCAGGTATAGAAGGGAGACAATTATCCTCTATACAAAGAACTCATCAACAAGTTTCCCAGTCTCATCTTTGCCTTTTGGCAATACTTGATCCATGGGGGTTCTCATGGTGGAGGATTC